>BMAU01005882.1:0-455250 GCA_019973935.1 Trichonephila clavipes | reverse complement strand
TAAAATTGATAACACACACTGCATGGTAAGACATTCTGAGGAAATCGATTTTTCAAAATTAAAATTATTAAGTCTGAACTGAACTTTTTTTTTTCTCGAGAAACTGACATATACCTGTATACAGTACTTATAAAAGATAGAATGGAGATTTACATAAATTTTAATCTAAAATAAAATTTTTCTACTTATAGAACTCCCACAGAAAAAATACTTTCATTTTTTAAAAAAAAAATATTTTTAACCCTTTATCTACCGCATTATGATTTACTGCAGTTATTTTCATGCAATTTTTTTTGGATCACTACATTGAAAATTCAGGAAAATACATAAAGTACTCAACTTTGTTAAATTTAATCCGTTAGAGCTAATTAAAGATAATCTACTGTGAAATTAATTACATACACTGTTCACTTAAAATAAATAGTCAAATCGTTTTCTAAGATCTTCATTAACATACAAAAGAATAAAACACTTACCTTTTGACATTAACTGTTTTTTTTTTGGAACAAAAACGACCATCTTCGCAATCCGCTGAAAACGTAATTTCTGCTGTAAAACTATTCGCCGTTCCCGCAAAAATACTCATCATAGAATCCGTGCTGCCATATATCTTGGAAGAGTGGCTTTAAAAGAATATTCCTGCTAAATAGCGTAAGAATATTCATAAAAATGTTATTCTATGTAATTTTAAAGTGAGTAGTACTTATACCGTCGGTAGACAAAGGGTTAACGTATAACACTTGATATTAATCATAATAAACACTAAAATTAACTAATAAAAATACAAAAAAAGCCAGATTTCAATATTAAGAATAATAATAATAAATACATTGTTTATTTCCTAGTCTAGTAAAATTCTTCATTTTTAACATTTAAATATTAATACACACGCAATTTAATTTAAAAATATATTTATAATGGTAAGAAAAAAAAATTTTATACTAAATGTAGATTAAAAAAGAAACATCGAAATAACT
This sequence comes from Trichonephila clavipes, assembly GCA_019973935.1. Taxonomy (NCBI): domain Eukaryota; kingdom Metazoa; phylum Arthropoda; class Arachnida; order Araneae; family Nephilidae; genus Trichonephila; species Trichonephila clavipes. The sequence goes on along the minus strand of BMAU01005882.1, from coordinate 454,273 downwards.
CATCTATAACTGAGTTAATTCACAAACTTGAAATATTTAGAAAGGTTTTTAAAGAAATGCCTTTTGGATACTTCAGACAGGAATAACTACTCTTATGAGAATATATATTAAAATAACATTACTAAAGTTATCTCTTGATGTATAACAAAAAAAGAGAAAAATCTAAAAAAACACATTTCTTTTATATTGACTTAACATGATAATTCAGAAAGATGATTCATGATTGATGATTCAGAAGAGAATAATCAAAAAAATTTTTACTGTAAACATCAGACAAATAAGTCACAATTTTCTTTTATTACTGAGGAACAGCAATGAGTGTTCGCTATGTCTCATTTCCGAAGTGGAAGCTCTCTATATAAATTTTCTGAAAATTAAATTCTTAGAAAACTTTGATGAGAAAAAAAATTTCCGAACATAATTCAGACTAACATTAAATCTTGGGATTTGAAGAAATCCCGGGGCTGCAAACCCTATCATAATCCTATCTGATGAACAACACCAAGGCTAGAATCCCAAATTTCCATGGCAGCATTAGAATCTTTGCAATGTTATTTGATGTTTTAAACGTTAAACAGAAATTTAAATGTATGTTCATCTTTTGTATTTATACTTGTATTAATCATCTTTTGTATTTGTACTTCTATTAGTTGTATTATTAGTGAATAAAGTAGTTATTGTAAATGTATACTGCTTTTGTGTCTATTCAGTCTATTCAATTCCTACTTAGTTCACTCTCTCGTTATATATATATATATATATATATATATATATATATATATATATATATATATATATATATATATATATACATATACTTGCTGGTATACCCGTTCGCACGGGTGAATTTAAAAATTAAAAAATACAGACTGAAGGATAAAGAAGTTTTTAATGAGTTAATTTTACGTGAATTGTATAAATTAAACAAAAAAAAGCTTTTTACATAACTCAGCTGAACGAAAAAACCATGTTTGCTAAATTTTAAGTCTTTAGATATAATTGCTGATTTTTATTATTATTGTTATTATTATTAATGACGCCCCGTAACTTTCTTGTGGGTCGATTTTTGAAAACCCCTACCTGCTCAGCAAAAGTAACACATTGTTACAAATTTTGTGTAATAAACGTTAAAAATAGTTAAATAATTTTTATCTGGATGTGTAATACGTTAATATTACTTTCCGATGCATTTATTTTATGTTAAATAGCTATTACCCGCGACTTCGTCCACGTGGAATTTAACAAAAAAGTAAGTCTATAAACAAAGTCACTTCTCAGAGTTTACGAAAACTTTTCTTCTACTTTGTGAATCTATGTTTCTATGTTTTTTCTTTGCTTATTGTTGAGCAAGGGGTGAAAGGGACGCATGACCTTTGACACTGTCGATGGGTGAGGACTAAAATCTTTAGGATCAAAATAGGTCTAAGTAGCAAGTAGAGTGAAACGCGAACACAATTGAAGCCGCTAGGAAGGGGGTGAAAAGGACGCATGACCTTTGACAATGCAGTTAAGGACTGTAAAATCAATAGGATCGAGACATGAATGGGAAATGCGGCGAATGGCGGCAACTTAATCGAAGAAAAAAGTTTGATATGACTGCTAGCAATCGTTGAGACAGAAGGCTCGCGAAATAAAATAATTCCTTTCAAATAAAAATAATCCCTATTGAATAAAAATAGTCCTTATTGAAATAAATAATCCCTATTTGAATCGGATATTACTCACTACTATTTCATTGGTTTTAATTTTATTTTTCCGGAATCCTAATTTTTTTTTTCTAAAATAAAACTAGCCTAAGTTGTTCCACATAACATTAGCTATCTTCCAGTGAAAGTTTCGTCAAAATTGATCCTGCCGTTTCAGAGATTAGCCGGAACAAACAGAAAGACAGATAGATAGACAGACAGATAAAAATTTTAAAAATTGACTTTTTCATGTAAGTACCGTATATACTTTTAAATGCATTGAGTAAAAAGCTGTTAATTTGAAATTACAAACAGACATTTCATTTTTATTTATATGTTTAGATATATATGCACAGTCGGTCACTAAATCCCGAAAAAAAGTTTGTTATATACAGATTTATCTTTCAATTTACTTTATTAACCACATAAAACTAATTTTAAATTCATAAACACCATATATTAATCCTCTAAACTTTCCACACGGAAAATTCCGTCATTGTAAAGATGCTTCGAAAAATCACTGCACGTGTTTTTTTTGCCTTCAAGTAACATTCTCAAAAGCGGTTGAGCCGTACTTTTCGTAAATCCTTTCCCCCTTTTAAAGGTTTAACATCTTGAAAGATAATTGGGGACGGTGGAAGCAACACAGCAGGACACTGAAAGGAAGTTTTATGGCTCACAGGAAACCCCGTGTTTTGAACCTGGGGCAATCGTAAAAAATCGGGGAGAAATTTCTTTAGACCCCAGAAAGTGTTTGTTTGTTAGCTTGTATTTAAAAAGTTTTGAACCGTCCCAACGCATAAGTAAAATATGTTACCAATTCCCTTTTGGTTTCATATTAATTTGAAACTGTAACAAGTAGGGGCGTGTCAGGGCAATCTGCTATTTTATATAGTTAGACAAATTACCTTTTTAAGTATATTCTTTCGCTTCATTTTTCGTATCTTAATCAATGCTTTCAGTTTTTGAAACATGATTATTTTATTATAAGATGCCAGAAAAAAATAAATAATAAAACACCAAACACTTTAAAATTTGAAACCTTTTAAACTTTCCAACCACTAAAAATGAATAAATTTAAACTTCATCAAATAATTTGAAACATTTTCTTACACCTTGATAAAAATAATAACGAGATAAAAAAACTAATTAAGATCTATTAGTTTTTCTTTTTTAGATTTCAAAGCCCAAGTGTTCAGGGAAGTTTACGTACAGTGCCTAGTTATATATTGTTAAAATACACCGAATTATATTTGAATTTTAAGTACTTGAACTTCAGTTTACATCAAAGACAACATGAATGAAGATTTTCCCACATATTTTTTATAACTTGAATGTTTGAATAAATGGTAATCAAAAATAAACGGAAACATTTACAGTAGACATTTATGCATATAAATAAACATAAAAATCAATTTTAAATTCGAACTATTCAAAAACATTCGAATTTTTGTTCAAAAATATATATATATGCAAAATACCTCAACATTTATCTTTTTTAAAGGCTAACTGAATAAGTAATTAAAATCTGGATATTTTTTGAAATCTCGACCAAAGCTAGAAATTTTATGTTAGAAATTCCATTTGAAATTTCGAAAAAAAAAATGTATGGCGCAGTTAAAAATTATTTACCATAAGTTCTAAAAATTCTTTGAGTATAATATAAATTTTATTATATAGCTTCTTAAGTATTTTTTAATATATTTCGAAAATTTCATACAATTCAGTTGAAAACTGCATGCTAAGAGCAAAAAATATACTAAAAAAATTGATAAACAAGGTGCTTTAAGGAAACGAAATAGAAAGGAACTTTAAAAACCTGCTAGACAATAAAGTTTTACGTAGAAGCAAAACTGAGAAGCTAAAGCGTAGGAATGAAAAATTTTGAGTATATCTGAAGTAGTTTTAGTAATATTTATTTTAAGTTCAGAAAATTTGTGTGCGTTATGTTATACTTAATATTAATTAAATGGTTAAAATAATATGTTAATAATAATCATGTAATCGTTTGACGACACATTCATATACTAATAAAATTATAATGGTCATTGATGCGAATGTCAAGGATTTTATGTAATTTTAAATTCAGACATTAAGATATTGATGTAGAAAATATAAAACGACCATCTGAAATACATGAAAAATGCAGTCTGCTATAAAATGATCTTGACAAACAAAAAAAAATACGGTATTTTCACTTACTATGGCAGAGCCGGCTTAGTCAGGGGCGATCTGGAAAAACAGTGGGACCCGCGGTTTTTTTTTGATGGATCCCGCACTAGCTTTTAAAGTTCCCAGGAAAAAAATATATAAATTACAAATGCAAAAATAAGTCTTGTAATTTTCTATACATTTTTATAACAACGAATTGTGGAATTGGCTTCCAATAAATTGTTGTGTTTGACTATATCTAAGGTAACCAACCCTACTTTAGATAGATTTGTACTACTTTTTCGTAACCGTATTCCTTTTAAAATTAATTCGTGCAGCCAAAATACACCTTTTGCACTCTTAAAAATTTATGTAAACTATAATGGTTAATTTTAATTTATGCAACTTGTGAAATGTTCATAATTAACCATTTCCGTCTAAACAGTTAACATGAAAAAAAAGTTTGGACTCCTTCATTCATTAGGGAATTATATAAGATTCCAACATTAAGTTTATTTTTCACCGAATAGGGTCGAGTGGTAGTGTATCGTGCTTCCACACCACAGGTTTTGAGTTCTATTAACGGACTAGGCCAGTACCTCCTAGATACAAGGCCTGGCCACTGATTTGTGACGTCACTACTAGTAGGGAGAAATCGTGCATCGCCTACGGAGCTTCTCTGATGCATTTTTGAATACTTTTTGTTATTAAACTAATTATACTCTTTTTTTTACAGATTAAAAAAATAGTAAATTAATCATTAAATTGTATTTCATGTACATAAAACATGAGTAAATATTAGTTTTCCTATTAAAATAATAATTGCAAGTATATGATTATCCATTACTACGAACGCATTGCGTTGAACATAAACACATTTATTACATTGTAGCAAATTACAAGAGACTTTTGTATTCGTATATTTTTTTTTACATAACTATGATTATTTCTCAGAATAATTACAAAAAGGAAAATAAAATTAGAAATAGTTTTCAAAACAAAAAACGACATACAAATTTAAAAGCAGTAACTTCATTGGTATCGCACATCAAGTAGTATGAAATAAATTTCAAATATATTTGCAGATAAATCTACACCTCTATAATTATAGATATATACAGGAAAATAAACATATACTTAAAATAAATTACAGTTTATTTAGCTGTTTGTCTGTCACTTTTCTTTCCTTAAATTTTTAGTACTCTTTCTCTCAAAATTAGTTAAATATGTTTTAAAACTTTATTGGTATCAAATTATTAAACGAAAGTTTTTGCTGTCTGCATAACAGCATGAAAAATAACCATAAAATAAGTTGAAAAAATTATTTTTTATTAAATCCATACATATATTATTACAGATACATACATGAAATTAAATATGTATACAGAAATAGATGACATAGTTTATTTAGCTATTTGTCAGTTACTTTTCATTGCTTAAAATGTTTCTATATTTTCCCTCCAACAATAGTTATTCAATTATGCATTGTTAAAAATGTAGATTAAATGTTTTAAAACTATTGGTATCATGCACAGTAATAAGCAAAAAAATTCTTCACTCTCTTCAATAACAGCACTAAAAATTACCAAAAATAAATTTCCAATAAATAACAATATAACAGGTTATCGTAAAACAAGTTAAAAATATATGTTTTAGATAAATTATACTTATATTAAAGCATAGATATATACCTAAAATAAATGTATATATATAGAGAAAATATAATACACCCATATATAAAAATGTAATTCATTTAGCTAATAAAGTAGGGATTTTTTCAAAGCAAAAAAAAAAAAAAAAAAAAAAAAAGACAAATTTAAAAACAGTAGCTTTATTGGTATCAATTACAATCACAGCATAAAGAATTGTTAAATAAATTTCAAATATATTTTTAGACAAAAATCTATACTATATAATTATAGATATATACAGGAAAAATAAATACATACATAAAAATAGATTATACAATTTATTTAACTGTTGTCGCAGTTACTTTTCTTTCTTTAAATCTTTGGTACTTTTTCTTCCAAAAGCAGTTATACATTGTTACGAATGTAAATTAAATATGTTATAAAACTTTTTGGTACCATGCATAGTACATGCATAAATTCATTTGAATTTATCAAGCTAATCGATATTTCTGAGGCAATTTGACGTTGATTATTTTGTTTAAGGAACATATTTTCATAATCATTAGAAAGAAGTTTCTGAACCATTTTTTATAGTTGTAGAGCACTGCTGTAACAACATTTGGAGAAGGGCACAATAAACTTCCTCTAAGTTATGTATTAAATCATAGTTAGAATTTAGTTCAAAAGATTTATTAAGAACAAGTGATTTGGAACAAAAGTCACATTTTAATTTTTTAAGTGCTGCTCTAGTACAAACACCAGCTAAATATGTTAAAACAGGTAGATACGGCTGAGCATCATGAAAATCTTTTTCAGATAGTGTAATCTTAAAATTATACAATACTGATGACTCTAAAGGATTTTCACTACACGAATCTTCCAAATGAATGTCTTAAGTTAAGCTAAGCTGGCCATATGTGTTTGAAACCAAAGTTAGAGGTAAAAAACTTTGCATTCTTAATTTCGCTTCTACTTCATAAAGCTGTCGAATTGATATTAAATATTGAGAACCTGAAAGTGTTCTATATTTCCCAAAACGACTTTCTAACGCATCTGTTTCAATTTTTCTGGGAAGAAAATACTGAAATTTTAATTTGTTAATGCAATATTTTGACATTTCAAGTAAAGCGTATGTGGTATGAATAAAAGCAAGATGTGTTTCTTTAGTTAGGGTAGCAGTAGTACAATTTTTTCCCTTCCACGAGTCTAACCATGGCAAAATTTTATGCAAGAACTCACTCACATGTTTGGTTGTCTGGAGATAAAGTAATCGGTGTCTGATAAGGATCAAGCAAATGTTATCCCTTTAAAGGTGTTTTAACATTAACTATTTTCCACCATGTACAAATTAAAGAAATAAAAATTGATGTTGTTTCATAACTAATTAGTTCATGTTGCTCTCCTAATAGTTGAAGCTTCTGAATAACAAAATTATTAAATATCTTAAGCACAAGTTTCACATTTTGTTTTTCAAGATTTGCAGCATATAAGGCCTTCAAAGTTAAACCATATGCAAACTTTACTAAATTATTACTTTCTATGTCATATAGTTGTTTAAGTGTAGAGAAATTTGCTTCTAAAAATGGAAACTTATTATGATCTTCAAAATCTGGAAAATAAAAACATTGACCTGCATGTTTTTGATTAATCCAATTGTTACGAATGCATTTAAAAATGTGCACTGAAGCAATAACAAAAAATAAAGGATTGGAAGAATCAGAAGGATGTGGATATACAATGCTCAATTTGGGAGGAACAGAAAAGTTTGACATTGCTTTTCGATTTATAGAATTATTGTCAGAAACTACACCTATAACTTTGAATCCGATACCATCAAGTTCTACGATATTTTTTTTAACAACAGCAAACAATTTTTCTCCATCGATTTTTTTCACTGGCATTATATGAAATATTTCTGTAAGAGGAGAACGAAGACTTTGAATCATGAACACATATGCTGAAGTAGCAGCTTGTTCACTGTTATATGCCATCCCTAGAATATTATCCCCTTTGGTGTATCTTCGTATTGCATCATCCGAAAAGTGTAATTCACAAACCTATAAAATTAAATATATATATATTGTTTTGCATCAACAAAAAATATTTGTTAGAATTAACAAAAATTTCTCTGATAATTTGATTTTTTTAAAATGAAGTTAACGAATTGTGAGTTAGCACTGAGTCATGTTTATCTGTTTTCAGCTTACTTTTACAGCTTTATTTTTTCTTACTTTTAAAGTCATCCTAATAGTTCAAAAATCAGCTAATTTTTTTTTGTTGTTGTGAATGTGTTTTGCATTTTGTACCTCACATCATATTAATATACAAAATATACAATAAATGGTTGCTTATGTCCATATTTACATTGACTACGAGCTGTATATCATAAAGGGCTTTCTTTGCTAACAAACTATTAATACTTAGGTTACTTTCGTTGATTCTACGAAAAGGTATTTGGTAAATAACACAAAAATAAAGCAGCAATAGCAAAAACACTAGACAGTTTTTGTCTCATTAACAATGCTTGTTTGTGCTCATTTTTAAAAACATAAATTTTATTAGGGCTACAAAATATTTATTTCATAAACAAAACACCTTTATCATTATAGATAAATAAAAATGAATTGCCAATGTTTAAGAAACTCACATGAAGAAAAAGAAATGAGTACATTTTCAAAGGTCTTATCGAACAACCTATTATAGTTATTTGTAGACTGTAAAAATAAAGATATTATTAAAATTTCCATAAATAGAATAAAATTAAAAAACTTACCTTCGAATACTTTTATGGAGCAAAATCTTTTCTTGAAATGGCTTGTATCCATTTTTTTCGAAGAAAGTCCTCTTTTGGGAATCTAAACATTTACTTTCCCAGTATCTTTATAATTGCTATTGCAATTCTGTAGAACTGAGTGTTATGATCTTATCCAAAATCGTCACAAATAAATTGAAAATCTGCAATAAAAATGTAGAAAGCTGCGAACTGTACAGGAGCAACAATCAAAATGGCGTAGGCGAGTAAAGTGAACTTCAAATCAGGCGGGATTTCTATACCTACTATATGTGACATCACAAGTCTCTCTTATTTCAGTAGCCAGGCCTTGTATCTAGGAGGTGTTGACTAGGCAAGGTCGACTTTGCCTTTCATCCAAGCAAAATTGAGTCGATAAATGAGTACCAAGCTTGCTTGGGGTCTTAAACACTGAAGGTCTCTTCAGACAGGCCACCAAATCGGGACATTTGTTCATGCACCTTAGTGCCCAATGGTCACGTATATTGGGATGGGCATAGTGGTTCCTGACCCTCATGGATAGTTTTGCCACTGAGTTTGAGTTTTAAGTTTGAGGATTGCCTCACTTTGGGGATACCCCTTAGATAAACATGTATTCAACTCTCATATTCAAAAATGAATACAGGATGCTTTTTTTTGCTGTTCAAATCCATATACGTTTTATAGTAGTATATTTAAAAATGATAAAGACATTTTTATAACTGTGTGATATGCCTCGTTTATAAATATAAAAAATTGCTTTTATTTTTAAAATGTATAAATAAGTGGATATTTATATTATATATATATATATATATATATATATATATATATATATATGCATATATATATATATTTCATATATATATATATACATATAATATAAACCCATACATATATATTTTGATACATAAAATATATATATATGATATTTATATTTAAATATTTAATTTTTTAAAAAATGACAGAAAAATAAATTTTGTTTGAAGAAAAAAATTGTTTTAAGTGTACTGTTTTGAAAGACAAAAATAATTATTTTTCATCTTCTAACACACTATTCATTTCATTTTTAAAATTAAAAATTTTTTTTTTTACCCTTCATTTTGTTTTAATTTTACTGTGACTGAACATATAGGGGAAACGACCCGGTTGCACTACAGCTTTCATACAAGATTGCCCAAGGCAACTTAACAGCTAGCTGTAAACGATTGATCTCTTTTTTCTTACTTGACAAAGGGACCGAACTAAGTCATAAAATTGTCCCCGTTCGACCTCCCAAGTTTTAAAAGGGGGAAAGGAAAGAAGTCTGTTGCATTTTTAAAGAAAACGGCAAAATAATTGTAAACGCTTTCGGAATAACTTTTCAGGAGGAAGCTAACCACCCAGAGGGTTAAAAAAAGTAATTATTTAAACCTTTTTGTAAATTAATATCTATTTATTTTATTTGTCTTGTCCATCAAAAAAGAAAGAAAAGCTACAAGGAAAACAAGAATAAAGTATTTCGAGGAATATACTTCATAAAATATCATTCAATAGTGTCCTGTGATGTTACATTAATTTATGAACTTATTAGCTGGAAACCCGTGTCTATATTTATCATGCGACATGTCATGAATTAAGTTCACTGCAGATGAAATACTTTGGGTAATGTGATCTGTAAGATTCGCCTGGCAGTTTAAAAGCTTTATAGGTGACGCGGCCATCGATATAGAGTGGGAGAGGAAAAACGGAGAGAAAATGAGGAGGAAAGTCAACAAGATGGCGGAGCGAGAGAACATGTCAGAATGAGCGGGATAGTGATTACGTTGGCGAGGATAGAAACAAAATGGTGTTAACAAATTAAATGTATATAGTTAGTTTTTCTTTTTTGTGTTGTGTGTGGCTGTCTTTGGAATAAAACTCTTTAGCCATTAAAGAAGTAGTGACTTTATTGTACCTGGATTAATGATGACTTTTTCATTTGAAGAGAAAGAACCTACGATTTTAATTGGCGCAGTCGCATGGATATAAAGATTTCATCGAAGTTCCAGGTAAGGAAGAGGAGTCCACGCTCACAAATTAAAGTTATTATTGTTTGTATTGTAATGTAAAGAGTGCATTACCAATAGCTGTAGTTTGTTTTGAAATAGATGATATGTTTACAGCATGATTCATTATAGAATGTCTGAAATAACAAATATTGTTCGGGTGAGTCATTACAATCATTAAATGATCACCGCGAGAAATATGTAGTTTTCTATCAGAAAACATTTTTCTAATTAATAGTATCATCTGTTCCAAGAGTTTGAAAAGATATTTGTGTTTCATCAGAAACATTAGGAAAAACTAGATATATAATTTTATTGAACACCAGTTCAAATAATTTGTGGGTTTCACCAGAAACTATACGAAATATTGGTACATATTATTTCTATTGAACATCAGTTCAGGTATTGTTTGTGTCAAATCTGAAACTTTATAAAGTACTAGCTGCATGGCCCGGCATTGCACGGACTTTCTCTACTTTTATTTACTTAAATTTTTACTAATATTACTTAAATTTTCCCTTCCTTCCCAAAATCAGCACTTCCATTATTCTTTTTCGAAACCACATTGACTTGTTTGTTTCTTTCCCCCTCCGCTTAAGCCTGTGCTTTTACCGAGTGTGTAATTTAATTTCCTCTTTCCCTCACGACGCCGGCACTTTTGTGAGGGTGTGTGCATACGATTCGAGGGATTACCTGAAATTTGAAGGTAACGTGTGGTTTGACTCTGTAAGGAAGCATACATCTCTGGAAATCAGCATGATTCCATAAAAAAAATATATACATATAGTAACAGCCTCTGACGTCAGGACCAATGAAAAACAAACACGATTTGCAATGACGTCAGATACGGTTAGCAGTTAGCACAGATAAATCTGCATGACGAAAGGAGCAAAGTCGAACAAGCGTCCCCCTCATGCAGATTTCACATTCATACTTCAAAAGATCAAAAATTACACAATACCAAAAATTTCGTCACAAAATTTCCTTATAGCCTCTTTAGGTAAGGGTTTAGTAAAAATATGAGCAATATTATTTTTACTAGTAATATACTTTATTTCAAAAAACTGACTATCTACAAAATTCCTCAAAAAATGAAATCAGACGTCAATATGTTTTGTCCGATGGTTTTCAACAGGCAAACGGGAGAAATTTATAGCGGCTTGATTATCACAATAAATAAGTGGTAGTTCAGAATAGTTTAGTTTTGGCATCAAATTACATTCATTAATTACATTTTGAATCCAAATAATTTCTTTTGCAGCTTCCGTTAAAGATATATATTCCGCTTCCATAGTGGAAAGGCTAACACATTTATGTTTAAATGTACGCCAGGAAATAGGGACATTATGCATCATTAAAATTAATCCTCCTATAGAAACACGGTCATCCATATGTGCTGCAAAATCTGAATCAGAAAAACAATTTAACTTTAATCTCTCAACATGAGATAAATTAAGTTTTAAATTTCTCGTGTCACTTAAATATCCTAATAATTTCAGTAAAATATCCCATTGTTTTATTCCGGAAGATTCTTGAAATTGGGAAAGGATGTTAACCGCATGACTGATATCAGGTCTGGTTCGATTTGCAATAAATGATAAGCAACCCGAAAGATTTCTATAAGGAAATTTGGACATTTCTTCTACTTCTATAGCATTTGATGGACAGTCTAATTTAGATAGAACTGCTCCTTTTGCAATAGGAAGTGAAGCATGAGGAAAATTCTATTTAGAAAATACTTTACAAATTTTATCAATGCATTGTTTCTGGTGAATAAAATACTGTCTATTTATATAAGAAAATTCAATACCAAGTAATTTCTTAATTTTTTCCAACACTTTTAAATCAAATTTACTTTGCAACATAGATACAACATTATCAATATCATCTTGTGATTTGCCAAACATTACAATGTCATCAATATATGCTATCAAAAGAACATTTTTCTTATAAATATAAACACAATTGCACCAATTTAGTTCAACAAAATCCAAATTTTCAAGGGCGTTATCAAATTCATAATAGCATTCTCTGCCACTTTGATGCAATCCGTATATTGCCTTTTTCAAAAGACAAACATAGTTAATTTTATTCGAGCTTTCAAAACCTTGAAGTTGTCTCATATATACGCGTTCATTCAAATTAGCATATAAATAAGCACATTTTATATCCAATTGACAATAAGTCCATTTTAATAGGCATACAAATAAGACAAAAAACAATCTAACAAGAGAAAAATTTACTACAGGACTAAACGTCTCATCATAAGATTCTCCCTTTTGTTGGTTATGCCCCTGTGCAACCAATCTAGCTTTGTACCTACAAATTTTGCCTTTTCTATCAGTTTTAAGCGTATAAACCCATCTACATCCTATAACTTAAGAATCTTGAGGAGCGGGAACTAATTCCCATACATCTCTTTCTTTCATTACTTTAATTTCCTCTTTCATTGCATCTTGCCATTTATCAGACTGGGGAGAGTTTTTAGCATCTTTAAAATGTCTAGGGATCAAAACTTCAATATTCGAAGCTTCAGGACGATTAGCGTTATGATCCACAGTTGAAGTCAAATAAATTTTATCATATAGTATATCATTATCTTTACAATATTTTTCTACATCATTAAATGACCTTAATCTAACATCTTTATCTTTAATACGATAGTAAATATCATACCTTTTACCGTTTTGACGCAAGATTGCTTCTCTATAAAAAAGAATTGAACTGCCTAATTTTAAATTAGATGCGTTTTCAACTGGAGCATTTACTCTTGAGCTATCACCAACTACAGCCTTTACCCGATTCGTCAGGATCATCATAACTAAATGTGTTAAAAGGATTATTAAATTTAAATTCCATCCATTCCGTTTTTCTACTATTAGGGCTAGGGAAGTTTAAAATGCCGTTTGAAACTCTTTTAGATTCATCGAAAAGTATGTTGCAAGTTTCAATTAACTTCTTATCATCCAGTAACCAAATACGGTATTCTCTAGTGGAACAAGCATAGCCAAGTATTATTCCGTGTTTTGCACGTAAATCTAATTTATTCCTGAGCTGCTTGGGAGTTCCCACATAAACATGGCATCCAAATACCTTAAGATTTGATACAGTTGGCTTACGGCGCAAATAAAGCTCATATGGGGTTTTGTCTTTAAATTTATGGCAAATTCTATTTTTAACAGAAGTAAAACAGACTAAAGCTTCTGCCCAAAAACATTGTTCAATTCCACTGGTATTAAGCATAGCCTTAACACAATCTATAGCAGTTAGATTAAATCGTTCGGATACACCGTTTTGCTCAGGTGTGTAAGTATTTGTCCTCTCACATCTAATACCTAGTTCATTTAAATATTTGGAAAATTTAGAATGACAAAATTCCATACCATTGTCACATCGTACACTTAATATTTTTACGATTCAAAACTCTTTCAGCATTCGCTTGAAAAGATTTAAAGTATTCAAAAACTTGAGATTTTTTTTAAGAGGAAAGCAGGTCACCATTCTGGAAAAATCATCAGTGATGGACAGAAAATACTTAGCTCCACCACATGATACAACAGGTAAAGGACCACATACGTCCATGTGTACCAACTGTAAAGGTCTAGTACTTATTCTACCAATAGGTTTAAAAGAGCCACGTTTCGTTTTAGCTAATTTACAACTTTCACAGTCTAATTCCTCATTCTTAAATTTAGGTAAACCATTTACTGCCGAAACTTTACTAATTTGGACTAAATAGTCAATATTCATATGACAAAATCGACTATGCCACAGCACAATATTTCCAGAATAATGCTTATTTCCCTCTTTTACATTAGAACTTTCTACATTGTTATACACATCTTTAAGATGATATTTGGGTTTTAAGAAATACAAGTCATTGAACCTTTTGGCAAAGAATAACTTCTCGCCTTTGGGTGCAAAAAACCATAACATACCATTTTCACATTTAAATGTACAATTTGCTTTCTCTAATAAAGGCGCTGACAACAGATTTCGTCTCAATTTAGGTGAAAACATAACGTTTTTTAAAGTAATGGAATGTTCTCTTCCATTTAACTTTATATAAAATTTAACAGTACCTATACCTTCTATTTGACTTTCTAATCCACCTACGGCTATCGACATAGTTTTACCCTCTATATTCTTTAAATCACTAAACAAATTTATATTAATTCAGAAATGTCGCGTACCAGCAGTATCAGTAATCCAATTGAATTTATCAATTACTTCATTTACATTAGTCTCCGTAACAAAAATTTCGTTTTTACCTTTTTCTTCAAAACAATAATTTTAATTAGATGCACTTAATTTTGAGGAATTAGAATTTAAATATTTACAATTTCTCTTTAAACGCCCTTCTTGTTTACATAAATAGCAAGGCCCTATTCTATCTTTAATTTTAGATTTCTTAAATTTAGACTTATTTTCATCCGGTTTTGGTTTAAAATTTTTAGAAACACTTTGTTTAAATTTAGTAGTAGCATAAGCACCAACAGAATTATCAGTAAATTCTAACTTACTTAAATCATTTTTTAACTGTTTTAATTGATTTTCTTCGGCAATTAATTCAATCTCAATTTTATCAAGTTTAAAATCCTCATCAGGCCAACGGTACAAAATTTGCACTATACCCTGAAATTCTGGAGAAAGTGTCCGATTGCTTGGAAAGCACAGTACATATCATTTAATGGATGTCCGACATCCTTTACTCTTTCAACCATCTTCCGAATTTTGGCAATAAGTACAGCAATACTTTCAGTGTCTGGATTGAACTTGATTGAGAAAAACTCATCTAATAATCGTATAACAGATGCTCTGGAAACAGGTTCAAATAGTTCCTTGAGAATAATCCAAGCTTTAGATGGACTTGTAGTGGAATATATCAAAGTTCTGTATTGCTCGTCAATACCGTAGTATATTGTTGCTAAAGCTCTATCCTGTCGCTGTTTATACTCTTATTTGTCTCGTCTTGTTGCAGTAGTCTCATCCACGGGTAGTTCCGTTCCTTCTATAAATGACCAGCAACCTCGTTCCATAAGGAGGAATTTCATATTCTCCTTCCACGGGTTCCAGTTCGACTTGGTAAGTAGTTGAATACGCTCTACACCAGCAGTCTCCATATTCAAAATTTGAAGTGAAAATTAATGACAGCCGGCCCCCGTCACAAAAACCTTTGTGAAGTTGGCATTCAAAGAATTCAGATGCAGACCTTTTTTTTTTTTAAAAACACTAGATCTTCAGGAGTCGGGTCACGTCAAAAGACTGGGCAGCACTGTTGGTTGGTTAAATGGGTCAAGATCTTGGCCCATAACCTTTTCTGATGCCTGAAATTTGCAAGTATCGTGTGGTTTGACTCTGTAGGGAAGCACACAGCAGTTGTATTTTTAAGTTTATTAGTTGGTAGCATACATCTCTGGAAATCAGCTTGATTTCATAAAGAAAAAATTCATACATATAGTAACAGCCTCTGACGTCAGGACCAATGAAAAACGAACACGATTTGCAATGACGTCAGATACGGTTAGCAGTTAACACAAATAAATCTACATGACGGAAGGAGCAAAGTCCAACAGCTATAATGATGTCATTAAAATTTCCTTTTTCGAAATTTTTTTTAACTTCTTTCCTCTTTAGTTACCCCCTGCGTTGCATGAACATTTTTGAATGTATAACATATTGTCATGGAAATTCCCCTTCTCCTCTAGCTGTTAGCACTTCCTCTTGCGTGTGCATGGTTTCTATATTAACGTCATTACAATTCCTTTTTCGGAATTTCTTCCACAGCTTTCCATTGTCAGACACGTTTCTTTTATCTCTTTAGAGCCAGGCATTACAGTGGCTTTTTTGAGTGTAAAACTATTCCCCCCCCATTATTTATAAATGATGAATTTAAAAATCTTACAGATTGCTATTGAAATGATTTTTTTCTGATCGTTTGAATGCTTGATTAAACATATGTAAGCATAAAAAACCAATATACAATTATATATATATATATATATATATATATATATATATATATATATATATATATATATATACACTGGTGTGCAAAAATTAAGGACGAAGTCAAAAAATTAGCATATCAGCTGAACGAAGAGGCAGAGCGGACAGAAAGACCAATCAGGAGATCAAGTAAGGTGATGTACGGTAGCACATGCGCAGATATGCAGGTAGACGTAATGGGGGAGTGTCTGAGTAGTATAAAGCATGTTGTCGCTGTAAGATCAGTATTTCTGGCAAAGAGATTGCACGCCGTATAGCAGTTAAAATCACACCGAGTTGCTGCCTCAGCGAGAAATGACGAATAATTAGTCTGTTAGACGACATCTGGATGCTTTTACCCGAGGTCGAATCATTGGGAAGTTGGAGGAAGGCCGCAGTGACAAGTGTAGCTACAGAGTTCGGAATTGCTCACAGCATCGTTTCACGACTTTGGAGACAATTTCAAACTACAGGAACAGCTATCCGGGGGTTCAGTAGTGATCGTCCACGAGGAACCACACCCGCATATGACCGGTACATTGTCTTACAGGCCAGAAGAAACAGGCGGCAGACAGCGGGAGAAATCGCTAGACACACGACACAGGCGACTGGACGACCGATATCGCGTTTTACCGTGGCCAGAAGACTGCACGGTGGTGGTCTGTTTGCACGACGCCCTGTACGGTGTGTACCTTTAACGCCTGCCCATCGGAGAAGGCGTTCTCTGTGGTGCCGGGAACACCGAAATTGGAGAGACAATGAATGGGGACGAGAACTCTTTACAGATGAGAGAAGATTCAGTTTGAGTAGCGATTCTCATCGCATACTCATCTGGAGAGAGCGGGGAAGCCGCAATCATCCCTCGAACATCATTGAAAGGGACAGGTATGGAGGTCGCGGTGTTCTCGTTTGGGGAGGTATCATGCTTGGTAGTCGTACAGACCTTCACATCTTCGACGCAGGTTCAGTCAACGGGACCCGTTATTGTAACGAGATTCTTCTTCCATATGTGCGTCTTTTTAGAGGCGCTATGGGTCTGCAGTTCCTTTTCATGGACGACAATGCACCATGTCATCGCACAGTAGCTGCCGAACATCTCTTAGAGAGTGAGGTTATTGAACGTATGGATTGGCCGGCATGATCTCGGAATCTCAATCCCATCGAGCATGTATGGGATTTTCTAGGCAGACGCTTGGCAGCTCGTACCTTACCACCAGTAACGATTCGGGAGCTACGATTGGCGCTGCAAGACGAATGGGCAGCAATGCCTCAACAACTCATTGACACCCTCATTCTCAGCATGGGCAGACGCTGTGAAACCTGCCTAGCAGTCAGGGGAGATCATATCACCTACTAAAGACCGGATGTTTCTTTCTGGACACCCATCACAGGGATGTTTCTGCCTTCAGTCGCATTGCGCTCCATGCTACTTTTTCGATAAAGCTTCTTTTATCCCTCTGATTTCTCTTTTAGTAAGTGTTGCTTACATTACACATGTCCTTACGTATTGGGGATCTTACGGTATTAAATGTGTTGATTTGGAAAGCTTTTGTACAAAGTTATATTGAAAAAACCGTCTCATCCTTAATTTTTGCACACCAGTGTATATATGGGGAAAACCTATATTCCTAGTTAACATTCACTAAAAAAAAACTTTCAAAAACTAAAGAATACTGTCTGATAAAAATATTTTAGTATTTTACTACAATTTTGTAGTTTTTCATTCCACTGTGTTTAGTAAATCATTTAAACATGTATCTGACGAATCATAATCATATTCATTATTTGAACAATTTTCTTAGAGCTTAAAATAATAAAAGGGGTTTGGTATTTTCATTTACTCAATCAATCGTTATATAACAATAATTTCCTTTTCAGGTTATGAAATTAAAAAACTGATTAAAAAAATGTTCATTCAGCAATTAGTTGTGACATATCGTTATATTAAAAAATGACTGTAAAAGAAAGATCTCGTTTAGTGATAAAGATTTATTTAATATTTAAAAAGATTGTAAAATAATAATTAAATCAATATATAAGATATATATTACTTTTATTATATTAATTATTAAATTATTGTTCTATATTTGGTCTGAATTAAACAATAATTTAACAAAAACAAATATGTTGAATGTAAGGAAGAAAATTAGCAAGCTATTAAGTAAACAGAAATGAAAGAATGAAAATATAAATAAAAATTATAGCAGAAAAGTAATAGCAGTTTTTTTTAAGTTTCTGCTATTGAACTATGGGTGAAATAACCTGAAATAAATAAACCGAAAGAAAAAATTAATGATAATAAACATTAACAAAATAATATCATAAATAAGAAATATGAGGAAGCCATCAACAGGGAAAAAATTAAATTAGTATTACATGAGGAATGGTGGAATATTATCTAACATCTCTGTAATATACTTAATATAAAGTATTAGTTATAATTCAATACTAAAAAAATTAAGTTAGTATGAACTAAAGTAAAAAATCTATCTAAAATGGGTCCCTGTTGAAATAATCTAAAATCAACAACAGTACTGAATGATACAAACAATAAAACATGTTGTTAAAAAATTAATTATTCAAACAATACTTTTTCGCAATATTTCTATTAGCAATTGTAATTCTATTACAAAGAGCACAAACAAATGAGTACATGCAATCATAAATAACTATACTGATAACTGAAATATATATATCATATATGGAAAGTATAATATAAAAATGTGTATAGGATTCCAAAAAACTACACGAGGATAAGATTATCAGAAGCAACATTAAACCACCAGATGTAAAATCACATCAACACTGAGTTTTAAAGAAATCCCAAAGGAGATATGACAAAATCTTTTCAATGTGCATATTTTTTCAGCTAACACTTTTTTGATCACAAATGGTTGATTTATACATTGCAAAATTGTCAGAAGCAAAAGTAAATGGAAACAAAAAAATCAGGTCAACATTGAACTTAAAAAATCCAGAATGAAAATATGATAAATATTGTTTAAAGGTCAGCTAATATATCATAGTTCTGTATCTTAGATCAGCAAATAGCTTTTTTTAAAAAGAAATTTCTGATGTTTTTTCATTTAAATGAAAGATGAGATCTTATCGGTCATAGAGATCATAAAGCCATAAACAGTGACATACAAAAAACATGGTTCACAATATTACCAATTTGTCGATAGCAATTAGTTTGAATTAAGTGTAATTTTCTCCCTGATCATACTTCAAGCAATATTTTTCTGCAAAAATGAAAACATTGAATTAGCTGATGAAGGAAGAATAGCAAAAATCTTTATTTTCAACGACAGACAATATTATAGTAATGTATTGATATAAAAAGGTATACAATGCATATGTACAATTAGCTAAAAACTACATGAAGAACAGATTGTCAGAAGGAACATTTATATATATATATATATATATATATATATATATATATATATATAGCAATGATGCCACAAACAGTTTTGAACAACAACAAAATAACAGAAAATCTTACATACCGTAAAATCTGGTGTATTACGCCCACTTACAGCATAAAAAATTTAATGGAAATTTAGGGGTTCAAGAGCTTTATAAACAAAAAAAAGATGAGTATAGAAAAAGAATTTGACTTCTAAAAGTATCGAAATACTGTTTATTTAAAAGAAATGACACTCCTGTGACTTATTGAGTACGAAAACTCTCAGCCAGGCTAGAGATATAAATATGTACAATTTATTTACAGAACATTCTAAAAAACAATCTTACATCCAGAGCACGTTTATGCTTTCTGTCTCCAGTCGGGACCCTCAAAACCGGTCCTCAGCATGTCCTTTCCAGGCGAGTCTATCCGGAACGAAGGGGAACGAGATTCTAGGAAACCCTTCTCCCCCACTTCCTCAGGCAGCAACAAGATTAGTTTCTGGTCCTGGAACAACATTCGCCTCAACTCCTACTTCCTCTAGAGAGAACTTTTTCTATTGAAGGAAAAGTTTTGTTCTTTGAAGATCAACTAAAATTACTTAAATTGTCAACAGGAGATATCACTTAAAGAGTTCTAGATAACACTACCTTGTTAACAGTGTACGATTCCCTTCTGGCCAGAATGACATACTATAATACAATTAACATATAAAAATTCAAAATAAATGAGAAAATCACAACTTATTAGATATATACAAATTACACTTAATCAAATCAATACACAATAAAAAATCTCATATTTATTAAAAAAAAAAACATCAAACACTTTACACAAAACACAGTCTACTCTTGGTCATTCTAATGAAATGATTACATCTCCATATTAGTATATATTTTTAAAAATAAGAACAATTTCTTTTAATATGTTTCATTTTCTGATTTTTAAATATTGAGAAAACAACATTCAGTATTATTATCATAATAAATCACTACTCATAAAAATGCCTTTATTCAAAAATTGGTCATGCCTATTATGCATGTTTAAAAAGATACAAATGGTTTTATACCTAAACTACAAATGGTTTTTTTAAACTACATAAACATTCTAGCTTTCAATCAGAGAAAATACTTTGAACACATTAAAATGTGAAGATTTTTTTCCCTCACAAAGCTTCCTCAGCACATTAATACACATATATTGATAAGGGTTTATTTTAAAAGAGAAATCTGGATCAGAAACAAATTCAGTTTAATGTATCCGTACACCTTCGAAGAAAATTTTTTTAAAAACTAATATTTGCTATTAAAATATTTTTTACTGATGAAATATAACTTAAAACTATGAAAAATGCATTTAATATGTTACTTGTAGTACATAAAAAAATTTTAGGGAGTAAAGCATAGTGTAAATAGTAATTAAATTGATTATTAGAATAACGCACATAACTCAAATGTAAACAAAAATATCTCTTTTCTGTAAATTTGATGATGATCATTATAACATTTTTTAGGGCTGGTACTATTTTCCTGATGATAATCAATTTATAACAATTTTTATCAAGTTTCGAGTAAAAGAACATTGAAAAATCATTAAAAAATTATTACGAGCATGATATATACCTTAGTTACTAAAAACATATCAACTATATAATTATGAAAGTAGTAGGGGTTCTTTAAATCTATATAAAAGAAATATATTTATAAAATTTGAACTAATTTGGTTTACAACTTTTTCTGATATTTACGTTGTCAGATGTCAATATGTTAAACAAATTCATTTTGAGATAAATCAGAAATAAACTTTGAACTGCAAATTTTAATATTAAACACAATTTGATATACTTAAAATGCTCCTGATTTATAAATAACACCTTCTTTACTATCGAAAACATTGATTTTTTTTCCTTGTAGCTCTTAAAATTTTTCTACGCTGCTTTACATTTGGTGTTGAATGTCGTTCTGCGTCGTTAATTCTATTGATGTCAAGATGTTTGTATGCTTTTAAAGTAAAATAACCAGGAGTTATATTAAGTTTTTTAAAAATTTCAACACAACTCTTGTATCCATCATTAAATTGGATCACAGCATCCAATGCACCAGATTTTAAAATTTTGAGGCACACGAAAACTTCCTTGGGTACTCTCTGCCATATAACGCCATTTAAACACTCGTTTGAATTTTGTGTTTTGTCATGCAGGCATTTAGTAAGAAGTTCTTTGGTACACAACTCTAAATATGTAGGCTTAATCGTGTTTAGTACTTCATTTGATAAGCCTTTATATTTTTCGTTTGGCTTTTTGCCACAAGACAGTGCTCGCTGGTAGTAGCACCAACTATCTTTTCCGATGGGACACTGCCCATGCATCGGTTTCTCGACACTTGATGAGCAATGAAACAAAGCCGCAATAACATTTTGCTGAAGACCGGATAGGTATCCAACATTGCTACGAACAGCAATCCCATAATAGTTTTGCAATCGGTCAATAAAAGAGTCGGTGAGTTTGCCTTTACCAGACAGATTTTTATTTTTAGACGTTAGTTTGCGCAATCTCGCACCTACTTTCTTTTGAACATGACCAATGCATTCATATTTTGTGCCGCTATCCTTCCCATAAGTATCTTTGACACTGATAAAGCCCTTAGAGTCCACGTCACCATAATAATGTGCATATTTAAGGCCTCGTTTGACAATAGAACGTTGGAAGATTCTCGTAGCACCAACAGCTTCCATTTTTAACGCAGAACCTTGAAAATTGCTATGGCACACATGATCTGCTGCAAAAGTTTCCGACTGAATGCTTCTAGGCATTTTAGAAATCTTTCTGCAGGTGGGACAATATGACGACATTATTTCAGTGTCTACTACTTTACCAGTGTCAACTGACAAAGCTGCGACACACCCATTCATGGAAGAGTAACCTCTACGCTGCCACGTTCCATCAACTGAAATGCCACATTCAACAATTTTATTTTTAGTAGGATGTAGCACTAAAACAGTTCAGAAGCTGCTTTTTGCACTGATAGTTCACTAACTTCTGAAATCATGGACATGAGTTTATTCTCATGATTAGTGTACGCAGTTTTACTGAGCCTGGGTAAATTTAACGTACCACATAATTTAAACCCAGCAGGAAAACGTTTCCCAATTTGTCTCATACCATACACAAATCTTGTATTTACTTCAGGACAGTTTAAAGTTTTCTTTGAACTAGAAAACCCTGAGTAAAAGTCACAATGTTTACACCTGATAACAAAATTTGAGCACAAACCATATGTGGAATCCTCAGAAAGCGGGATACCTTCTTCGAAACATCTTGGGCAGCAAAGTTGTAAAAACAAATTTAAAAGGACTTCCATATCAATTATTCTGTTACCAGTAAGTGGTTTACGTTGATATTCTGCTATTTCTTCATCAAAGGCAGCAGGTATTTAAATTTTTGAAGAACTGGCGTTGGTAGATGTTGCGCTGCTATTTTTTGAGTGTTTAATGGTAGATCCATTTACTAGAAATTGGCGTTTTCTCTTTGCACTAACTCTACGTTTAGCATTACCCATTTTAAATGACAAAAATTAAAATTTTCTGCTATAAAAAAGGATTAAACAAAAGCTTATAAAGAGCTACGCAATCATAAGCAAATGTAAACAAACAGTAAAGCACTCTATTTTCTTGCCAGATTCTAGATAAAAATATAAATAAAAACCTGTTGCCAATTATATTCTTGATAATTCTGAAAACTCAAATTCATATTTTAAAAAGTTTAAATTTCTTACTATTGCATATTTAAACGATACTTTGAAAAATAAAAATGTCAACAAACATTTTTTCTACTTCGCAATGCAGACTTGTACTTCCGGGTTCAAAAAGGTGCTATCGAATGAAACTCAAATCCCCATAACTCAAGTTCTAAATAAGATAGAAACAAAATTTAAACACCATTTTAAAGAAAAAAGTTCATATTTTCAAATAACATTTAAATTGAAAAATCGAAAAATTTGACGAAAATGACGTTTTGAAGGTGTACGGATACCTTAACAGCATCTAAGTTGCACATATTACTTTAACTCTCTAACTGGATACCTTCCTCCTGAAAAGTTATTCGGAAAGCGTTTAACTCTTATTTTGCGATTCCCTTCAAAAATGCAACAGACTTCTTTCCTTTCCCCCTTTTAGAACTTGGGAGGTCCAACGGGGACAATTTTACGACCCAGTTCGGTGCCTTTGAAAAGTAAGAACCAAGAGATCAATCGTTTACAGCTAGCTGTTATGTTGCCTTGGGCAATCTTCTTTGAAAGCGTAGTGAAATACGGTGTTTCTTTCTCCTATATGTTCAGTCACAGTAAAATTAAAAATGAAATGAAAGGTAAAAAAAAGAGGAAAAAATGAAATAAATAGTATGTTAGAAGTTAAAAAATAATGATATTTTCTTCAAAGAAAATTTATTTTTCTGTCATTTTTTAAAAATTAAAAAATATATATATATATATATTTTGGTATTGCGATTTAAACCAGAAAAAAGCATCCTGTATTCATTTTTGAATATGAGAGTAAGAAAACGCGCTCACTTTCCTGTTATTTAAAAAAGTAATGAGGTAAAAAGAGCAAAGGCCCTATCTCATTTTTAAACAATAACACAATAAATATTACATACGATGATTATATTTATGAAATAAAACCGATCTTTCTCTATTCAGTTATATTTTTAATTTAAAATAGCATAAAAAGGATTTCAATACTTTTAATTTATTTTAATTAAAATCATATAAAAGATATTTTTATGTTAACTGAATATTTTTCGGAAAAAATTTAAATTTTCCTTCCTAGTGTTCTCTTTTTCGAACTTCTTGTATTAAATAAAAATTCCTTTTCTACATCGGCATTTGTGATGGATATAACACACATTCAGTCAATAATTTTTAATTTTAATGGGGGATATACTTCTTCAAATGCGCAATACAGTACTTCTTACCATTTTATACTCATGCTAAATTTCTTATCTTTCTGTTTCTTTTATTACAAGGAAAAATGTCACACATCGATAACTACATTTTCACACAATTCAGTCATTACAAATTCTATTGTGAGAAAAGTTCTCCCTAATTAATTTTGTCTTTCAAAACAGTACACTTAAAACAATTTTGTTCAGTGAAGTTAACCGACAGTTCCACAATGTATTCATACCAAATTTAAAAAACAAATTTAACACTTGAAAATGTATCCTGCATTAAATTTTTCAGTATACACAAATATTTCCTGCTGTAGGAAACATATAGTATGAGATGTGGAGTGCAGTTTTGAAAGAATGTTTTCGTACGTGTAGACTATTTTTGAAAATTTAAATATCACTGAAGCTGATCATATAACTGCAAATGAGCCTTATTTTAGTGTGTGCTGGTATCA
This sequence comes from Trichonephila clavipes, assembly GCA_019973935.1. Lineage (NCBI taxonomy): Eukaryota > Metazoa > Arthropoda > Arachnida > Araneae > Nephilidae > Trichonephila > Trichonephila clavipes. Next base: position 429,212 of record BMAU01005882.1, on the reverse strand, counting down.
AAGTAAAACACTTTACAATATTAAACAGCCTATGGGTTTATACTCAACATCAAACGATTCGCAAAATGTGGCTTACAACTTCTATTCAAATTGTAAAGAAACTGAAATATAAATATATCTTACTGCAGTCAAAAATATTCATAATATGTAAATATCCTATTCCTCCACTTATTTCAGTACATTTTAAAAACTGTAGCTGAATGCAATTTTTTATATTTATAAACGAGGCATAAAAGCTCACACAGTCGTAAAAATATCTTTATCATTTTTAAATACACTACTATAAAACGTTTATGGATTGTAAGATCAGTCGTAAAATCCTAAAAGCTTTAAGAGGAGCTAAAAACATGTAATTTTGGATTGATAAAATGTTTAATATAATACACAAATATACATGTTATTAAGCAAATACATTTGAAAAATCAAACTTCCTTCTGAAATAAACGTAATTGAAAGAAAAATGTTTAATTGCAAATGAGTGGAAATACATGTTTATCTAAGGGGTATCCCCAAAGTGAGGTAATCCTCAAACTTAAGACTCAAACTCAGAAGCACAACAATCCATGAGGGCCAGGAACTACAGTGCCCATCATAATACACGTGATCATTGGACGCTGAGGTGCATGAACACATGTCCCGATTTGGTGGTCTGTCTGAAGAGAGACCTTCAGTGTTTAAGACCCGAAGCAAGCTTGGTACTCATTTATCGACCCAATGTAGCGGGGATGAAAGGCAAAGTCGACCTTGCGCAGCCCGTTAATAGAACCCCAGACCTGTGGTGTGGAAGCACTATACATTACCACTCAATCCTATTCGGTGAAAAATAAAATTTAATGTTAGAATCTTATATAAATCCCTAATGAATGAGGGAGTCCAAACTTTTTTTTCCCATGTAAACTGTTTAGACGGAAATGGTTAATTATGAACATTTCACAAGTTGCATAAATTAAAATTAACCGTTATAGTTTACATAAATTTTTAAGGGTACAAAAGGTGTATTTCGGCTGCACGAATTAATTTTAAAAGGAATACGGTTGAGAAAAAGTAGTACAAATCTATCTAAAGTAGGGTTGGTTACCTTAGATATTGTCAAACACAACAATGTATTGGAAGCCAATTCCACAATTCGTTGTTATAAAAATGTATGGAAAATTACAAGATTTATTTTTGCATTTGTAATTTATATATATATAATTTTTCCTGGGAGCTTTAAAAGCTAGAGCGGCATCCATCAAAACCGCGGTTCTCTCTCTGTTTTTCCAGATCGCCCCTGACTAAGCCGGCTCTGCCATAGTAAGTGAAAATGCCGGATTTTGTTTGTCAAGATCATTTTATAGCAGACTGCATTTTTCATGTATTTTAGATGGTCGTTTTTATATTTTCTACATCAGTATCTTAATGTCTGAATTTAAAATTACATAAAATTCTTGACATTCGCATCAATGACCATGATAATTTTTATCAGTATATAAATGTGTTATCAAACGATTACATGACTAATATTAACATATTATTTTAACCATTTAATTAATATTAAGTATAACATAACGCACACAAATTTCTAAACTTTAAAATAAATATTTCGAAAACTACTTCAGATATACTCAAAATTTTTTTCTTCCTACGCTTTAGCTTCTCAGTTTTGCTTCTCTATGTAAGAATTTATTTTAATTGTATATTCATCAATTTTTTTAGTATATTTTTTGCTCTTAGCATGCGGTTTTCAACTGAATTGTATGAAATCTTCGAAATATATTAAATGAATGATTGAATATTAACGTCGCACTGTTCAGCTACACAAAGCTTTTGGCGACGGACCACGTAATTTTGAACCATGGTCAAGTGACGTGGACGACACCTGAGCTGGCACCCCCCTCTCCTAACTACCCCACCACACCAACGGGAGGACGTTTCAGCTCTCGACAGATTTAACGTGCATCGCTGCCCTACACGGCGGGTCTTTAGTGGTACTGGTCTCGAACTCGTGACAAAGCAAGCCACGTTCCGATACCTATACCGAAATATATTAAAAGATACCAAACAAGCTATATAATAAAATTTGAAATTTTTATTATACTCAAACAATTGCTAAATCTTATGGTAAATAATTTTTAACTGCGCGATGCATTTTTTTTCGAAATTTCGAATGGAATTTCTAACATAAAATTTCTAGCTTTATATAAGGTCGAGATTTCAAAACATATCCAGATTTTAATTATTTATTCAGTTAGCCTTTAAAAAAGATAAATGTTGAGGTATTTTGTATAAATAGATATTTTTGAACAATATATAATTCGAATGTTTTTCAATAGCTCGAATTTAAAATTGATTTTTATGTTTATTTATATGCATAAATGTCTACTGTAAATGTTTCCGTATATTTTTGATTACCATTTATTCAAACATTCAAGTTATAAAAAAAATGTGTGAAAATCTTCATTCATGTTGTCTTTGATGTAAACTGAAGTTCAAGCACTTAAAATTCAAATATAATTCGGTGTATTTTAACAATATATAACCAGGCACACACACACACACTGTACTTAAACTTCCCTGAACACTTAGGCTTTGAAATCTAAAAAAAAAAAAAAACTAATAAATCTTAAATAGTTTTTTTTTTTTCGTTATTATTTTTATCAAAGTGTAAGAAAATGTTTCAAATGATTTGATGAAGTTTAAATTTATTCATTTTTAGTGGTTGGAAAATTGAAAAGGTTCCAAATTTTAAAGAGTTTGGTGTTTTATTAATTTTTTCGGTATCTTATAATAAAATAATCATGTTTCAAAAACTGAAAGCTTTGATTAAAATAAAAAAAAATGAAGCGAAAGAATATACTTAAAAAAAGATATATAATTTGTCTAACTATATAAAATAGCAGATTGCACTGACACGCCCCAACTTGTTACAGTTTCAAATTAATATGAAACCAAAAGGGAATTGTAACATATTTTACTTATGCGTTGGGACTTTACAAAACTTTAAAAAAACGAGGTAAAACAAATTAACACTTCCTGGGGTCTAAAGAAATTTCCCCTCGATTTTTACGATTCCCCCAGGGTCAAAACACGGGGTTCCCTGCGAGCCATAAAACTCCTGCTGTGTTGCTTCCTCCGTCCATCATTATCTTTCAAGTTGTTAAACCTTAAAAGGGGGAAAGGATTTCAGAAATGTGCGGTTAATCCGCTTTTGAAAACGTTACTTGAAGGCAGAAAAATCCGTGCAGTCCATTTTCGAAGCATCTTTACACTGACGTAATTTTCCGTGCTATCCGGTTAGAGGGTTAATAAGAGCTACATTTACGATTTCACTTATGACTAATTAATCCTTGACAATAAATATTATTATCAATTACAACCTGATTCACAACCTTAATAGTATATTACACTTTATTTTCCACACTTGGATGTGTGGAAAATTACAGGAGCTTTGTATACATTACAAGAGGAGAAAATAAATGAAATTATTGCATTAATCCGATATGACGAGTTTATAAAAACATAGAAGTGTATTAATATATATGGATACAGTATAGAAAGTAAGTATAATCCTCCCATAAAAATGTATTACAAATTTTTAATACATCAATCTCACTCACTTAATTATAAAATATTAGCATAAAAATGCATACATAACATATATGTATCCCTGGTCAAACCTTATGACACATATTAATGGAACTAGATTTTTTTTCATGCGATTGAATATTATACATTTTTTTAGAAACCGAAATTAAGTTAAAGTTTATGATCTGCATACACAAAATAAATAAATAAATAAAATTTTTTCAGGTTGAAAAATAAATCGTTTCGTGAAATCAGGGGCGTATAAAACTGATTAGTCGACAAATTTCCCTCCAATTGTCTAAAGGACTCTGTACATTCAGAAGTCCATTTAATGTCCCCTTTCTTTGATTTTCTTTTTAACGTTTCTGTTACCGGAGTAACTAACCGAGAAAACATAGGGATATATTGTCGATCATATCCCAAAACTTTAACCTGAGTTTTATACCGTGATATTGAAAAATCTATTATTGCCCTAACCTTCAGTTGAGCTCGGAACTGCTTTCCCAACCCCACAACATGACCACAATATTCAACGCCATCCTGAGCGAGTTCAAATTCCGCTGGCCTGACCGCTAAATATGTGTTTAGCTCCAATTTCCCATCCATGTGCTCTATAAGAAAGTCCTAGCCCTCTGAAAAGACAACCACATTGTCTAAATCTGATAAATCAATCTTTTTATACTCTCGGGGTCGTTCAGACACATTACTCTTCTGAAATACTTGAAAGCACACTTTTGAATGTAAAGGGCTTTCGTAAGGGCATACCTAATTTTTCAAACAACTCGGTAGTTGAAATACTCATGAATAAGGTACCTTTATCTGTTTGAATCTCTTTAGGAAAGACCCTTCTTCTAAAAATCTAACAACGCCTCCACAAGGGGTGTGGATAACTTTTCAGGCACTGGCACTTCCTCATGACACCTCGGTGACATACACATGTCAGGTAAAATATATTTGTCTCTAATAGGTACAATAGGAAGGGTTCCTATTGCATCAATATATAACTCAGTAGAAACCTTATGGCTTACAGGAATCAATTGCATAGATGCTCCCTCCTGATCACTTGCCTCATCACTCGCGCCATTCTCTGTACCCCAAATCAAATGAGCTGATTCTTCACTCCTCAGCTGTGCTTCCATAACCTCACACAATCCCTAATTTTAACCAAATTCCCATTGTCCGTGCCCTCCCCTGTAAACGAAGGCACAAAGTCCCCCCATTTTCAACTACACATTCTCTCAATCTGAATGGATCATTCTCATTTTCTAGGCGTGTGCTCTTTTCTGCTTCTTTTTTTCGTTGTCTGCGAGTCTGAGTATCATTTCCTATTTCCGGTCTTGGTAGACCATTCTGTTCTAAATCCGGTTCCAGGAGTTCAATTGTTTGATCCTCCAAAAAATATTTTTCCCCATTCAAAACTCCCGGACTAACAATTGGCTTTGAGACCCCGTGTACTGGCTCACACTCAATTTTTTTTTCTGCGGGTTGCAGACAAGTCATACCATCATCCAGAATATGTTTGATCGAGGCATGCTCACCTGTAAACATCTCTGGTGCAGCATATTTTTCACAACCTATATCTAATGAGGCCTCTGTATCCTTAAGGACAGGCATCTCAACCTCATTCTCCTTACTTTTAATAATACAGATGTTAAGTGAAACGCTTTCGGATTTACCTTTTACTTTATTTATAGTTTTAGAGTTGTATTTCTTTAATTTAAGAAGTGTTTCTAATTCATTAGTGCTTAAAATATATCTTTCATTTAAGTCAAAATATTTGCTGACAAGCGACGTGCTAGCTTTTAACCTTTTCTTAATTATCATATTTAACATTTCTCTAACGAATTCTTCTTCGTAATTTGGGCTACTTACAATAATATTTTTAAGGTTTATAATTTTTAGATCGTCGGTTACTTTTTCACCTAATTGTTTTGTAATATATCTTAGTTCTGCTATTCGACCTTTTCCTAAGTAAGCCATTTTTAGCCAAAAAGTTTTTACAATAAAAATATTTCAAACCTCACAGTTAAAATGAATGTAGTATCACTTATACACTTTTTCTTAAGAAAGTAATATTAAATAGTAAAATTCAAAATTGGTAATCATTAAAAAATAATTTTAAGCAAATGTATGCATATACTTATTTATTAATCGCAAAAAAAACTCCAATACGTATTTGATAACCTAATAATATTTATAATACACATATACACACTATTTATAGACATAAAAAAACTTTTATCAAATGTTATACGAGGACTTTTTCAATGAAAAAAAGTAATTTTCCTAAAAAACAATAAATTGCAAAGTATCTCAAAAGCCAAGTTTTTTTTAAAAACACCTGCTATTCCTAATACAAAATAGCTTAAAATAAATATTTAATATTAATTTTTTAAAAAGAATTACTTCTTGTAAAATGCTTATGGATATAGAATCAATTACAACAGCATTAGAACAATCTACTCTCAATACAAAGGATATGTAATGCAGCTTAGTCACCTAAATTTAATACTTCAAAACACAAACAAATTTTAAGAAATGCACAAGATGTGATTTAAATAATTTCGCCAGATAGAAAAGGAAATCGTACCTGAAATATATTTTCGTTGATCCGCACTACGTAGTCAAGATTTTTAGTTTCCGGGTGGCGCTTCCAAGACCACGTTGATCTTATCTCTTTTTCTTTCCTATTTCAGGAATTCTTTGTAGACGGGGAGGCATTTCTTTTAAGACTGGGATGGTCTAAATACTTTTTCTTATGACAGGAATTGTCGTTGGCCGGCGTGGCACTTGTTTCAAGATCAGGATAGTCTAAATACTTTTTCTTATGACAGGAAATATCGTTGGCCGGGGTGGCACTTGTTTCAAGACCAGGGTAGTCTATATACTTCTTCTATGAGCAGAAGTTCTTGCGTGCCGGGACGGCTCGTTGATATATTCTAAGATGGTGGGAATTTTCTGTCCTACTCGCAATCTTAATTCATCGATTATATCTCTAGCCAAAAATTACATTTGAGTAATTATTTATCTCTGTTGGTGCTTCCATTAAATAGACTGTGACGTATTGAGTACGAAAACTCACAACCAGGCTAGAGATATAAATATATACTATTTATTCACAGAACATTCTAAAAAACAATCTGTGATGTACCTCCCCTTGGAAGTACATCCCTCGAATTATCAGCGTGAGCTAGAGGTGTAGGGTTAGCTAAAGAACTCGGATCATACATTATCTTAATAGGACTTTATTAAGATATTCAACTTAAAATTTTAATAAATATAATTACAATAATTAATATGAGAGAATCTACGATGACACAATACGCAACACACAATATATATATTTATATTTCTAATTCAGACCAATCTCAATAATCGAACCGCTTAATCCTCAATTATAATAAATAATCAATCCTACCTTATATTAGTCCATAATGCTACTTGTCTTTAATTGCAATGGTATGCAGCTTGACGACTAACTTCTAGTCGAACACTAATATGTTTATCCACGACACGTAGAACTTAAATCTTGAATCACGAACTGCAAATATCATCAACTGCCACAATGCGCTTCAATTGCCTAACATTCCTTTACATTGCCATTCCGCTTATTCTAAGATCCTATATTTAAAGTCCGTTTATTCGCATCTCTTCTTCACATCTCGTTTCTTGGATTTGGTTGGAAAAGAGTTGCCATGAATTCTGGCCCAAAGAACCCAAAGGACTTGTTAAAGAAAAGACGCATAAGACGTCACAAATCTTACATCCAGAGCACGTTCATGCCTCCTGCCTCTAGTCGGGACCCTCAAAACCGGTCCTCCGCATGTCCTTTCCAGACGAGTCTATCCGGAACGTAGGGGAACGGGATTCTAGGAAACCCCGCTCCCCCCACTTCCTCAGGCAGCAACAGCATGCACTTCAGGTCCTCGAACAACATTCGCCACACTCCTTATGAATTTAAAGAGTTGTAATTCTATATAGATGTATACTATTTTTTTTCTATACCTTGGAATAATACCTCAAATAAATTACTTCAAAACATGAGAGCATTGGATATGCACATTCCAGGTCTCTTTGTACAAAAGAGGGTGTGCGTTATATGGCGAGCATAACAAACATTTAAAAATGCAGCTCAAAAGTATAGGTGAGCATTATACACCCGATTTTATGGTAATCTGATATTTTTCTTAGCATTGTTTTTTTAGCGTTAAATCGTTCGATATCTTCCCTTTTTAATTTATTTCATCATTGGAATGCGAGTCTAAATAACTATGCATATATTGCATGATATTCAACATTGATCAGCATCTGCTGATGAAGGAAGAAAAACAATTATCTTTTTTTTCAACCAAAGAAAATGTCATAGAAATGTACATGCATAAAATCTTTAAAATTATATGTGAAGAACACAGATTGTGAAGGAAAGTTAAATCATAATTCAACACGACAAAAATTGCATTAACTCTGAATTTTAAAGTGCAAAAAAAAGAATTTCCTTTTTTGTATCCAAACCAATCCTTAGTGTGATTTTGATGAAATTACCAAAACTTGAAGTTATCACTTCTATCATGTGGTCATAAGCACACACACTTTTTTTTTATCTCTTTCTTTTAATTTTTTTCTGCTGCACCACCAGTCAAGCTTCTTTTATCCCCATCAGTACAATCTCCCCAACTCCAGGCCAGCCAAAAGAGAGCTTACTCACTTGCAGTCACCTTCAACTCTTTATTTTTTCCGCCGAAATCCTCAGGAGCTTACACCTTGGACCAGCGATATTCAACCTGCAGCCCGCATATGACCCACCAGGCCTTTTTAAGTGGCCCGGTCATGGCGTATTGCTCTTAGAAATTCATTTATTTATGAAAATTTGGTGAGAAATTCCTTATTAAGAAATGAAAAATATCAATTTTCCTTTTTGCTGTTAGTGTCGTGTGGGTGTGAATGTATATATTTTTTCTCATTAGCAATAATAGACAACAGTGGAGTTACGAACATTTCCTGCGTGGAACTAATTTTTAACTATTTTTCATATTTTACAAGCGAAATATATTCGAAGAAAATAGGTTGTTTCAAAACGATTGGGAAATTGTCTATTTTGTGGTGAAAAGCATGATGTGTGGATCAGTAATTGTTTGATTTGTTGCGAAAATGTTGTACTTAAAAAATGCCAATAAACAGGATTCGTTCAATAACACATTTCCTCGAAGATCTCTTTCAAAACGTGATAAATAGGTTTTCTTAAATAATCTTTACAACAGCAAAAAAGTGTTTTGTTAGTGGTAATGTCACAGCCGTAACAACGGCCCTATGAAATTTGTTATATTATTGGTAATCATATGAAACCGTTTACTGATTCAGATATTGTGAAGGAATGATTCTTAAATGCTTCCAATTTGGAAAAAATTCAGTGACAAAAATTTAAAAAAAATAATAATAAAGCAAAATAGGAGTTTTAATAGTTTGATCAGTTTTCCACATTTGAAATTTTCTATGTCATGTTGATCTTAAAGCAGTTCTACCCCCTCCATTGATCCTCCGGGCCGCGTGAAATAGCTAACATATGTATACGGCCCGGCAGAAAAAAAGGTTGAGTACCTCTGCCCTAAACTGTAACGTCATCCTTCTGCTTTTCCCTGCCATCCAATTAGATTACCTCTTCTCAAGTTCATCCAGAAAACACCTATTTTCCATTCAGGTCTTTTCATTCTATCAAGCACCAGCACTTATCAGATAAGGAATGGAGGATCAGTTCTGATCCGCATCCCTGCGACGTTAATAGAATCGAAAAAAAATCCCGTCTTTAGAAACCAAACATTCTAAAACTGAAAGTTCACTATAAACTTAAAAGACATACTTATCTGCTTTTAAATCTCACCCTTTTTTCTTTTAACCTTTGAAATACAACGTCGAGATCTGTAAAATGGGATTGATCATCCAAAGAGATGAGAATATAATCAAGATTAGTAAAACATTTTAAACCTCGAAATATTTCATCAATGAATCATTGAAATATTTGATTCGCATTTCTTTAACCGAATGATATTTATATAAATTCAAATAATCCTTCAAAGCGAAAAGTGCAGTTTTTGTATATCATAATTTCCCATAGGTATTTGACAGTGAGTATGAACGTTTGAGATCTAATATGGAAAATAACTTTTTTCCCCAAATATACTTTAAAATCTGGGATATATAACGCCCACCTATTCTTTCAAACTGATTTTTTTAATTTTTAGATATATTCGCCGTACAACGCGCAACCCCTTTTTAACGAAGAAATCTGAAGTATTAGTATACATTGCTCTTATGTTTTGAAGTCATTTATTCGAGGTATTATCCCAGACTTTTGAAAAAATAGTATACTTCTAGAACTGCAACTGTTTTCATCCAATTTATAATAAAACAGATTAGTTTAAATAATTCACAAGCACCTAAAAAACTCTGCATTCTAAATCTCCTTTTTATTTATTTTCCACTGTTGCCATTTTCATAAAACCACAAATCTTTTACTTACAAAATCGCTTCAATACAAGTTGAGCTGTTTCATTTATTATAATTCATAGTTTTGAATTTATTTTAGTTTAAATAGATATATTAAATTACATCTCTCGTGGTTATGATATGAATATTTGTGTCACGACACTCCAACCTTTTGATTTTACATAGATATATCAAAACATTTTTTTCACATTAATAAATTTAAAGTAAGAATAAAAGGTGTAACATTAATTATCATATCATTTGGATTTTATAACTTTTCTACCACATTTAGTTTTGATTTCTAAATTTTCATTATCATTTTGGTTATTACGATTATTAAATTTTGAGTGATTGTCTTTTACACTTTAAAACAGTTCATTGTTATAAATTTTACTATCACTGTTAAGTTCTAGAGAATACAATCTTTTTACTGGGCGTACCAGTTCTCCCATACGAGTTTTGACTTTTAGAACTCTAACTGAATTGTCCTTTCATGGAAACACCTCCCCTACCAGTGGCTAATCTAGTCTCTTCTTGTTGTCGCAATCAATGAGCACCACATCTCCAACTCTCACTTCTTTCGAACCAGCTTTGTTGATCTCTTGATGAACGAGAAGACTCAAATATTCATCTCTAAATCTATTCCTTAGATTGTTCCTCAATTTTTGCAGATACCTGAGTCTCTTGGTGAGATTAATGTTATCAATGTTGTCCAGATCTGGTATTTCCATCGTTTGGATATCTTGAAGGAACATGGAGGGTGGGAGAAGCGTTAATTCGTCTGGATCCTCAGATAAATAGTTGAGTGGTCTTGAATTAATAACTGCTTCTGCATCACACAGAATGGTACTTAATTCTTCGAAATTTATTGATGCTCTTCCCAAAATTCTCCTTAAAATTCTTTTCACCATTTGGACCAGGCATTCCCAAAAAACCTCCCCACCAAGAAGCAGTGGGAGGATTGAAACTCCACCGAATTTTCAAAATTGAGGTCTCGAGTAATTTTTTTCCAGTCAAGGGAAGCCATTAAATTATCAGTTCCTATGAAATTAGTCCCATTGTCACTATATATTTGTCACACTTTTCTTGCTATGAATCTTCTCAACCTTAACAAGAATCTATCAGTTGAGAGACTTTGTATCAGTTCTAAGTGTATAGCACGGTAAACTGCGCATGTAAGCAGTCAATGCTTTATTCCCATTCCTTAAATAAAGTGGACCTGCTAAATCCACACCAGTCACTTCAAAAACTAGCGCATCTCTGACTCAATCCTCAGGTAGTAGATCCGGTACAGTCTTTATATCCTTCGAGGTGTATATCTTACAGCGAATGATTATGACTCTTTGAACAGTCTTTCTGCCTCGTAAAATCAAAAATTGTTGTCGTAGATTTGATAGAACAACCTGTGTTTCACTATGGCAGGAATTTGTATGATTTTCGAAGATCAGTCGTTCCCCAAGCATATGATTGCATGGTAAGACAATAGGACATATGAAGTTTTCATCGTCTTTCCTTCTCACTATTTTCGTCTTCAATCGCATTAGACCTTCGTTGTCAATAAAAACGTTGAGACTTTTCAATTTATTTTGTGGAACTGTGTCATTAAAACTTTCCTGCTGCACAAGATTTAAAAGTTTCTTCTCCGCAATTTGAATTTCATCCACAGCTAACTCCCCTCGTTTGCAGTTGTGACATCTACTATTGTAGCCGAATCGAAGAATCCATGCTACTAATCTCAGTATTCTTGAATATTTTGAAAATCGAGTCACATACCAAACTATTTCACAGGAGGAAATATGGACTGATGTCACTCCCTTCCTTTTCTCTTTTGAGTTTTCTACTTTGTTAATTTGTGTTTCGGAATTTGGTCAGTCTTTTGCAGAAAATCTAAGCCACCGTGGCCCCTCCCACCATCTTGAATCCAAAAAGTATCTCCAAGGTGCAGCCTCTTGAAGGAAGATCCACAGGATTACATTTCCCAGGAACATGCCTCCACATTTCTGCTGTGAATAGTTGATTTATCTCTTTTACTCTATTATTGACAAATGTTCCCCAGTTTTCTTTGTTCTTGATCCAATAGAGAACAGTCATCGAGTCTGTCCAAAAGAAACTTGACACATGTTCTAATGTCATTGCTTCCTTCATTGAATAAGCTAGACGAGCACCAATGCAGCAAGCGAGCAATTCTAATCGAGGAACCGTGGTTTTCCGTAATGGAGCAACTCTTGATTTAGCCTGCAGCAGTTGGATGCTCACGCCATCTTTACCTTCTGTTCTCAAATAAACCACACATACATAGCTTGATGAACTGGCGTCACAAAAGGTATGCATGCTATAATATCCTCAGAATTCTATGGGGATTTATACAGCGCGGAATTTTTATGATATTTAGATTAGCCAAGTCCTTTAACCACTGTATCATTTTTTCTCTGCATGCATGGGTAGTCGTCTACCCAAGCCTATCCTTTTTCTCCATGTTTCTTGCAACAATAATTTAGGAACAATAGTAACTGGGCATGTGAATCCAATAGGATCAAAAACCTTTTGGAAGCAAGATAACACATTCCTTCTGGACATGGGCTCATAGGCAGAGTTTATACGAGTAGTGTCACAAAATAGTGGATCTTCTTTTCAATCCCACAAAAGTCATAAAACATGAGATGGTACTGAATCAGTATTCTTTGAGTTATTTTCGCATCCTCTAAGTTCGAAGCTTCCTAATTTCATCAATTCTGTAGCTCCAATTACAAACTCAGAGAGCTCTTCTTCCGTGTCAACGGACATTACACAGTTGTCCACATAAAAACATTTTTTTCAAAATTTAGGTAATAACACCATATTCTTGAGGACAATTTTCTAAAAGATTGTTGATCACAGCTCCAAGCAGGAATGGATTACAGCTTAGTCAAAAAACAAGTCTTCTGTGACGATAAATCTTCAATTTACTTTCCTCATAGTCATTCCACCAGAAAAATCTTAAAAAATGCCTTCTTTATGTCAGAAATTATTCCAATTTTCTTCTCTCTAAATCTCATAAATATTGAAGGAATTTTGTCCACAAAAGATTCAATACCTTTTCTAGGCAATCATTGAGAGAAAATTTGCCCTTTTCTTTACATGCATCATCAAATACTGGTCTGGGTTGCATTGCCGAGCATTCTTTATAAACTCCACGATGAGGAAGATAATGACACCTTGCTTCTCTTCCACTTTCAAAAACCTCTTCAATGATCTGCTCATTTTCTCAACTTTCGAGAACTGAATTATAATCAGAATATTTTCCTGACGAAATGAGTTTTGATGTTGTCGAAAATAGTCTTTTTTCTGCAATGTTCTTGTTATTAGGAAGGCTAGAATTGTCATTCCAGGGTAACCTTACCATATAACGACTATCAAAATCAGTGGATAAAGTATCGTTAAAGAATTTCATTACTTCTTCTTCTCTAGGTGTTTTCTCTGAAGGTTCTTTGATTCCTAAAAGCTCTAAATTCATAAGTATTCTATTTTCTGACTATGTGTGAGTATTGTGATACTTTTTTAGTAACGCTTGACTGTGATGTACTTTTGATATTATTTGAGGTTCTATCCATTAAGACCCAACCTAAATAAGTTTCATAAGCAATTAATCCACATTCAAGTTTGTATATAAGTCCAGGGAAAAGTTGTCCACAAAACTCCGCTTCAATCAATAATTCTATTTCAGGTGGACCTTCTCCGTAATCAGCTATCCAAACAATCTTTTTCTTAATTCTTTATTCCACAATCCTCTTTTTGAGTCTAGGAATTTTCTACAAATGGATGACTGATCCAAAACCTGTATATCAAGAGAATATTTCCCATTAAGCAACTTAAGCTTAATTTCATACATACCCTGATCTTTCACTTGTGTTTTAATACCACCAAACAATGAATGGGCGCTAAACTTCTCTTACTTATAGGTACAAGTCCTCTAATTCTTCGGCAGTCTTTTTCAATATGTGCGAGTTCTGAGAACCACTGTCAATTAATGCTTGAACACACTTCTGTGTTTTCCGTTGGCTCCAATATTTTCAAATAGTCTGCAGTAATATAGCTTCAGAACATTCTTTGGCGATCAATGCGTTGCTCGAGTCGATCGTCTCATTTGTTGAAACCTCTCTTTTACTTACAGGCAATTCAAAACACATGATTGTATGGTGCTGTTTAGAACAAATCATACACTTGATTTTCGATTTACATCCCCTTTCTCTGTGACTTCCCTTGAAACAAACATAACGAACCTTCTTATTACTTATAGCTCCCTTTTTCTTGTCCAAAGACCAATTTTGTGCTAAGAAACAATCCTTACCTTCGTGGGATTTGTCACAAAACACACAATGAAGCTGTCTTTTTGTCATGTCACCAGAAAATAAATTACTTGGAGTGGGCACTCTCTCTTTTAAATTTTGTTTTTTCTTATTCTTCAAATTACCATTGTTGAATTCAAATTTCATTCCTTTTTAGCAAGCTGTAAGCATTCTTCGTCCTCTACTTTACGTTTTAAAAAACAAATAAATTCTTATTTTTTTCCCATAATCACCTGTTAATTCGTTTTCGGCTGACAATTGTGTTGGATTTCGCAGCCAGACTCTCATCAACTCTTCAGTGATACACGATTCAACAAGAGGGAATAAAATGGCTTCATATTTTTCACTTGTTAGTCCTATCGACTGTAAGGATTTCACAAATGGGATTCTAATTTATCATACAAATAAAAAATATTTGACTTACCCCTTCTTTCTGTTGCATTCTGCATAACGAGAGCTAATAACTCGTGATCATAAAATTCTATCAACAATTCTTCTCTTCCAAATCTGTTCTTTAAAGCTTCAATTGCCTTTTCATAATTTTCAGATGTTGGAGGGAAACTTTCAATAACTTCACGAGCTCTATTTCATTGCACACCATGCACTGTAATAAATATTGAAATTTATCCTCCGGCACCGAATCCTGGTCATTATGTATTCTTTGAAATTGACTCCAAAACGCTAAATAGTCTTTCAATTCCCCCCAAATGTAACAATTCAATTTTTGGTAGGCGCATTTTTCTTTTTTCATTTGGCGATGAATTTAACAATCCAGCTGTTCTGTCGGAACACATTTTATTTAAGAAGCTTTCTCATTTCTTACTCTCACTCAATCCATTTTAACTCGATATTCTTCAATTTTATATTCCTTTTCAAATTCTTCATCTGTTCCAATATTCTTCAAAATTATATCATCACAGTCAGTGGCGCACACAAGGGGGTGTCCTAGGGGTCCGGACCCCCCAAGCCCTTGATTTTTTCCCCGATTGATTATAATTTTAAGTATATAATACGTCAAATTTAATTAAATATTTGTTTTTAATGATTAATTTTATTATTAATACTAATTATTTATTCAATAATTAGTTTTTTACTGTTTTTTTCCCCAAATCGACAAAATCAAAAGGAGCATGACATAAGAATGGTGGACTTTCGACCTTGGACCCCCCACCAGAAAACTTCTATGTGGTCACAGTCTTTTAATTCACTGTAATTACGATCTAAAGTTAAAAATTTTGTTTTTACACCTTCCCCATTTGGCGCTTCTTTTCCGAATTATATAATCCATTAAGTTATTTTCAGTCTCTGTAAATACAGCGCGATTTCGTATTCTCAATACATCTTCCATAGCCATGATGTCAATTTTAATTATTAACTTTAATAATCACGACTAACCTGTTTCCGTATCACGTTCGGGTCACCAAAATGTTTCGTCCAATTTATAATAAAACAGATTAATTTAAATAATTCTCAACCACATAAAAAAACTCGACATTCTAAATCTCCTTTTTATTTATTTTCTACTGTTGCCATTTTCATAAAACCACAAATCTTTTCTTTACAAAATCGCTTCAATACAAAAGTTGAGTTGTTTCATTTATTATACTTCTTAGAGTTTTGAATTTATTTTAGTTTAAATATATGTATTAAATTACATCTCGTGGTTACGATATGAATATTTGTTAAACTCGCGACAGAAACTCTTTTAGTTCATAATGTAAATTGTTTCTTTAAAAAACGAGTGGCATTTCAATAAATATAGAATTTTTTTAATGTTCTTTTATTTTTAAAGCTATCGTTTTTATACCCGGCGTATAACGTGCACCCTTAAGATTCGACCTTATTTTTTGTGTTCAAAGTGCGCGTTAACTCGGCTGCAGAATCATGCATGTGAAGCATTGGACATCTATAGGATTAAGTATCGGAGTTTAATCGGCGATGGTCACCACATATACACCATTCGCCGTTGCTTTTAAGAACCAGGTGAATTGGACTGTTGCAACGCACTTGATTCCATCTTTTCTTCCGCAAGTCAAAAAGGTCAGGAATAAAAGCGATTAACGTACGACCCGAATATGGATCTCCTTTCATTCCAGTCGTCTAACACTTGCACTTCGGACCCGAAAGTGCTCAGTTTAAATCATTCTGCCCCCCTCTAGGTTACCAAGAGTGAACGCCGAAATGGGTATCCGGAATTGAACACTAGATGGCAGTGCTGCCTAATGTACGGCTGGTTGATTATTCATTCATTCCATGGAAAAGTCCAATCTGGGACATTCCTAATAAATGACGATTAGTGACTCAAACGGCAGCGGTGCAAGCGTCAACTAGATCCGCCATCTCAACAAGAGACTGCCCTTAATGTCAACGGAAAAACGTTCCAACGATACTCAAACAAACCGCAGATATATAACAATTACAGTAATGGCTGAAAAAATAACTTTTTCTAAGTATCGCTTATAAACTCCATCAACATCAAAAACAACCTTCTCTAGAAAGGGGGTATGCATCGACCCCCTTCCTCAAGTTACATAGGACCGGAATAAAAGCATTTAAAATAACCAGTCAATTAAGCATCTTTGAAACTGACATATAAAAATATATTAGGTGTACAACTTTGCTTCCGCCGTTTTGCAATAGATGGCTGTAGTGGTAAGTGGTAGTCGAAATAAATAAATCGTAGAAGTTATACAATAAGCTTAGGTATTTGTAAACATAACGTCATCGAAATATTAGTCGATATGTGTCTGGATCATAAAGTTATTCTCGATTAAACATGTCAGCTTACGAGCCAAATTCTCGTCATTTGCGGGAGGTTTTAATTTTCTGTTTTAATATGATTATATAATATTAATATTTTCTGCAGTTGAGGCTCATCGAATCCTCTCAAATACCTATGGTGAGGCCGCTATTAGTGAAAGAACGCGCCGAGAGCGCTTTCAACGCTTCAAGAACGGTGATTTTGACGTCAAAGACCAGCATGGCATTTGATGGGACCAGCTCGGCGTTGTGTATTATGAGTTGTTAAAACCGACTGAAACAATCACAGGCGATCGTTATCGAACGCAA
Source organism: Trichonephila clavipes (assembly GCA_019973935.1). Classification (NCBI taxonomy): domain Eukaryota; kingdom Metazoa; phylum Arthropoda; class Arachnida; order Araneae; family Nephilidae; genus Trichonephila; species Trichonephila clavipes. The sequence goes on along the minus strand of BMAU01005882.1, from coordinate 411,774 downwards.
TTATTGAATCATAAATGTATAATCAGTTTTTTACCTTAAATCCTCGAATTTCGGAAAAAAATGGCGGAAGCAAAGTTGTACACCTGATAAAATAATGAATGTTAAAGAAATTAACTGATTCGATCTGTGCATGCACACCGATAGAATACAAGTGATTCCAAGGTGTAAGATCTATACCATCTTATGATAGAAACCCATGCCAAATATCACAAATATCTTAAAAATACTGCACAAAAATTTGCGTAGAGAAAAAAACATGGCATAAATAAAGACCGTATAAAAACATATTCGACTGATAGCTGTGAAAAATGAACGTTTATTCTAAGGTATATTTGGAAGTGTTGCGAAAATTATGCTGGGTTACATTTGTACATTAAACATTCAAAGTTATATAAGCATTCATTTGCACATTTAAGATTATACAACAATCACATAATTAACATTTTAAATTAAAATTTAAAAACAAAATATTAAACATGTAATTTATGCGGGCTTCAAACAAAAGCTAAAATAAAATTAGTCTGAATAAAAAAAATATACACTGCCTCAAAAAGAGGTTTTTTTAAAAAAAAAAAATTAACTAGGAGGGGATAGTACCCCCTGTTCGCCTAACTTCAGACCAATCATCCCATTGCTGAAATTGTAAAACTGTAACCATAATATTGAACAGAACTGACAGCCTTTTTAATATTGTTGTGTGTGAAATAAATAAATTTATTACATCATCTCGAAAAACTTATCTATAGAGGGAGAAGTAATAAGAGAAATAAGAGTTATATATACATGTGGGACTGGTCAGTGATGGCACAATAGTCGTCTATTATTAAATTTGAAGATTTAATTCTTCATAACTATTTACATAATTTACAATGCAGATCACATCTTCAATTAGAGTTTCACGTCTTCAATGTATAAATCGTCTTACGCCCATATTCACCGATAACCTGACCGCCGGTTAGAGGAAGGAAACCGGGGGTTCGCCGAAAACGTTATTCACCATCGCAAGTTAATAACTTAACTCCGGTTCAAGTTAAAAAATCCTTACCCAGGGTCACAGCCGGGTTAGTTTTAACCGCACATGCGCAGCAAGAGATTTTTCAAGTGTTTACGTTTTCGTGCAAGTTTTGAAGTAGTTTGAGTTTGGATAGATTTTTAGTTTATGATGAATACCATTCAGAAAGTTTCCACTGTTACTCAATTTCAGTTTTTAGAAAAACTGGAAACCAGAAAAGTCAGAAAATTCTATTATATGTAAGTGCGGCTTCATCAAAGCCAACACCAACTCTTTTTCGTACAGCGCAAAATGAATTCTGTTGGCATTCATTTTAAACAGATAGCGATACACGAGGTTAAAAACAAGCTGGCACGAGGCGAAGATAGAAATTGTAGCTCCAGCCGGAAGTCACGGGTTTATTTCGACCAATGGGAATCGACCAGTAAATCCAAATTAAGAAACTCAGAGTCAAGTAACTGGAGGTCGAAAAAGAGCTGTGAATTGGAGTTCTAACCTAGGGTTGACTGCCGGTTACTTAACTCCAGGTTTCATCGTTAGGTCAGGTTAGCGGTGAATACGAGCGTTAGAGGCGTTATCGTCTTTAAACTCCCCGTCTAACATGGCGTCGTCTCTGGTTTAGCATCGTAGTGCGTCTAACTGGCAGGCTCCCAAAACACACATAATGCTCCTTAGCATGCGCAGTACATCCAGTGGAGTGGCCCAGAAATTGCGGCCGGCACCACATACCTTGATAAAAGCATTTGCTTACGGTGAGATAAATCAAGATTTACTTTCACTAAACATCAAACGATATGCTTGAATCTACCCAGATTTTTCTACCAGTCATGACATTTATAGGAGTTGAACGGCTTTTCGAAATCCAGGGTGTCTGAAAAGTAGGGTTACACTTTTATATATTAATTACACCTAACTATTTTTTACTCCATTTTGAAAAAACATAGTGCACAAATTTAGCGAATTATTTAAATTTTTTTTACAAGAATTTTTTGTTCTAGCACGAATTCTATAAAAATTTGGAAATTCGAGACAGTTGGATGAGGACAATTTGATCGAATTCATGACAGTTCATGATATTAAAAAAGTCAATAATGACGAAGTCGAAGATGAAATTCACTTATTAGCAGCAGATTCAATTCGCGATGGCTCGAAATTTGCTACAAGTATGGAACAATATTTTCTTACTCATGATACCGACATACAGCGTGTATTAAAATTTCAACATAATCTTAAGGTATCTGTCTACTTGCGACAACTTTTTTTTGAAAAAAAAAAGGAGATATGGAGATCTTTTTGTGATTTTTATATTTAGTATATTTTAAGGAAAAAAATTCTAAAATTGGTAAAAGAAAAAAAATTATTATTAAAATGGGAAAAAACTAGTAAAAATGTACGAAAAATTACATAAACGGGCCCGCTCTGTACAAAGATTTTATGAACAAATTCTCAATTTTTCAATTTTGATGTGTTACTTTGCTATTTATGTTTGAAGTGACCTTCACGATAAGAGATATTTTAATTTTTACAAAAACTAGAGCACTTTATCTAACATTGACTATATTCACATAAAGAACTGCAAATTTTGAAATAAAACAGTTATTGATAAATCTGAAGATCAAAACACTTCTACTGTTATGCAGAACATAAGCAAAAAATTTCAGCTAATTATTTTCAAAACTTTTTGAGCTATCGCGGTCCCCGTTTTGAGTTTTTCGAAAAAAACGCATTTTAAAGTTTGACATCTTGTGTAAAGTTATGGCATTTGCTTTTACTAAAACGCTTGTAGTTTTTGTTCTAGTGGAGGGAAAATAAAGTACTTGGTATTGTTATTAAGTTAATAAAATGGTCTATAAAATAAAGTCATAAAAAAATTTGCCAATTTTTGAAAAAAATCATGGTTTTAGGGTAGTCGGACACCTTAAGTTTTGAGTAGCAGGATATCACAAAGAATTATATAAGCACAACTTGTGGTACCAAAAAATAGACGCTAATAACATACTTCGTAACAGCAACAAAACTAACCGAGGCTGTAAATACCGAACGAAATTCTTCATTCGAATCAAAATCGACTGGTATGCTTGTCATATGTAACACAGTGGCATAACGCACGGGGGGGGGGACTAACATTCTCCGTTACACCCCTCATCTACTGCTGATCGCATTTTTAATCCAATTCATAATGAACGTGCACGTTTGTTATCTAGTAGCGATGAATAGTTGTTACTTAGTAATTTTATTCTCAATTTCAATTTGTTGTACTTAAAGAATTTTTTTCACTGTGCACTAATTAAAAATTTTTTGTAATAAAAATGAACTGTTTTTGTTTTATAAATATGTACCATGGATTTTATTAATTTTTTACCCGGTTTTTTTGAAAATATTAGAGATTTTTCATCTTACACGATTTTTTAAAAATGTGGAACAAATCCCTAAATTTACCATAGGTCGCAAATGTTTTGTTGTTAAACGATTTTTTTGCGCGGTTTTCTAAGGAACGTACCGACCGTATAAAAATAGAGTTGGATGTATATATAAACAAGCAAAGATATATTCACTCAAGGCTTTTTATGTCCCATGAAGAAAATATCGAAGTTTTGGTTAACTGTTTTTTTAGATGAGTTCAGTGTATGCATTAATAGTTGCGCAACTCATCGAGCCTGTACAAGATTTTTATCCAGGTTGCAGGATCAACATTCTGAATGGTCGCTGTAAGCCGACTTTTCAATTAATTAGTGTTATGAATTTAAAATTGGTAAGCAATGCTTTTCACGTATCCCTACAGGAAGTTTAAAGATATGTCTAGAGATCTAGTAGGCCTCTTCCCATCCATCACCCGGGGAGCTTTTCATTTACAACCTTTCTCAAGTCCGGTGTGTTGATGACCCATTAACGCCATGCATGTTTTGTAGATTTAAAGGTGATAAATCCTTCTACACACAAATTACGCTTGTTCTTGTGGTGAAGATATTTTGAAACATGAATGCTGCAAAAAGTGGACATTGCGCTATCTAGTTTGCATTTCATTGAACAAAAATTTAAACTTTTCTCTATGAAACATACAAATCGTATGCAAAAATCTTTGCTTATTTTTAATCCATTTGGAAAATGTAGCCATATTTTTCAGATCCCCTGTACTTTGAGATTTAAAAGAGTAATAGATAAAAAAAATTCTAAGTTCTGTAAATATAACTCTTATTACACAACTACACAAATCTTAAGGCCTTGTTGGAATATAAGAAGGCGAGTTTTACGTTTGGATCACTGTTAGAAAAACTGTTTTCCATGCCGGAACTGTGGCCGCGCTAGCCGAGTGGTATAGGTATCGGATCGTGGCTTGCCTTGTCACGAATTCGAGTCCAGTACCACTAAAAGACCCGCCGTGTAGGGCAGCGATGCACGTTAAATCTGTCGAGAGCTGAAACGTCCTCCCGTTGGTGTGGTGTGGTAGTTAGGAGAGGGGGGTGCCAGCTTGGGTGTCGTCCACGTCACTTGACCATGGTTCAAAATTATGTAGTCCGTCGCCAAAAGCCCTCGTGCAGCTGAACAGTGCGATGTTAATATTCAATCAATCAACCAAGCCGGAACTAAATTTAAGGCTCTCATATAAATTAAGATAGCAGTTTAACTGATAATTTTGTCTTCCTTCTTTCGTGTAACAAGCAATGATCCTAAATAGTGTAGATTAAATCAACTGTACTAAAAAGAAATACTTCTAGATGGACAGTGTTATTAGAAGGAAGTGACAAGCCATAAGAAAAACAAGGGTAAAAAGAAAATGTTATTTTATTTATACGTTCGAACTATACAGAATACAAGTTATGCTACAAAAATATATTCACGTTATAAAAGATGAAAATTGGCGCAAATTTGATCATGATCCCCTCATCATCTCGAGAAGACATCCAACACTCCCAAAGTATCCCTGAAAAGATATATAAATGTATATAAAGAGATAATAATTGTTCTAAATTTTTTTTAATATTAAATTTATACAGTAGATTCTTCAAATGTTATTTCTTGGATTGTGATACACAACATTCTTTTTCTTTTTTTTTTAAATAACGGTACATTGATTAATCCAGTTTTCTCAACACTAGGGTAGAGTGGATGAAAATTTTATTTCTTAATCGAGCACTGCTTTAGTTGTAAATTATCCCTCCCTCACATATTTTATTGTTTTGCATAAGGATTAGGCTTAACTTTCCTGTTGACCATGACTTGAAGGTTAGTTTAACTCATGGTTGACAAATACGGTAAATTATTCAGAAGTACCTTTAATATCTTTTATTAAAGAAGAATCTTTTAAACTCTGAAAACAGAGTTTAAAAGATTGATTTGGTTAAAAAATTCATATTTCCACATATTGGAAATTAACATTAGATTAAAATGTATAAAACCTGAGAGAGATTGAAATCAGTGACGATTTAAGCTCATTTCGGACCCTGGGTGCAAAAGATCTACAGGCCCCCTTTTGCACTGGAGGATGAAACTTATTTTCAGAAAACCTGGTTAATTCCAGCTTATCCGGTTCCATCCCCCCCCGAAGCGTCCAATGGATAAACCGGCACTGATTGAAATTATAAGCTCAAAACAATATCCAAGACTACTGTTCTTCATCTACAATGGATACCTACCATTTCCCATGAACCTAAAATATAACGATATTACAGATAAACTGAATAAGGATAGCACATCTATCCTTCAGATAAACGAGGATCCTTTGACCTGCTAACGATCATACTCAAAAAGAAAGGCCTCTATCGATATTTTTTGGATGAAACCACCAGCGCACACATGGTATTGAAGTGAAAGTCCCGGCACAGACGGGAACAGAAGATACCAAACTGATTTGGCACGTTTAATTTTCGGCTACTTAAGGTTTATTAGATTCCGATGCGGTTTGAAAAAATTTGCATTTTGTGCAAATTAAAATACGCGTGAATCCATGCCTCATCATTTGCTTTGAAGCAAGATAAACTGTTTAAAACAGGGATGGGCATTCTTTATCCCGAGGGTATGGGTACTTCTAACATTTTTAAGGCGTTAGGTCCATCCAGTGGCGTAGATGTGGCTATTCTATATTAAAATTTTATGTTTTCTTTCCTTAACACTTGTTTTCGACATTTTACCCCTGTTTTAAAATGACAAATAATTTTTACTACAAAATTACAACACGAAATTGTCCAGGTGAAGGCTTGAACAACTATGAGCGACTGCTAGACCGTGGACGTATTCAATGCAGCGAGCAGAGATCATACGTGAATCGATGAATCTGAAGCCGACGAAAAATGGACTTACAATTGTTCGGTGCCGATTACCATGCCATCGTGGGACGTGACATCAACTCGAGAATCTAATCCCGTGGAAGCACGGGGTGTGGGATGATGTCTCAATAGCCAATCCCATGATGTCGCGAGAAGAGCTGATCATCAACATTTATTCTTTCCTTCAATAGGTAGGGGGCGGGAGATTCCCTTCCTCGACTGGCATCGCAGTGATGGATTTCCCCCCTTCTGTAACAGTGAACATGTTAAGCGTCATCGTTCTCTTCCAATAAAGGTAGTTGTATCGTCTATTTTTATGGAATCATTTGTCAAATAAACACATTCGCATCGAATGTGAAAAGCCGAATTCTCCAGTCTAGCTGGCGTAAGTGTTCCATAAATATGTTTCCTTTAGTAAGCCTGTTTTAGGTCTTAGTAAAGGAGGTCACCCCAAATGTTTTAATTGTCCAGTGGTCGATCGCGATCGACTTAATGCTTATCCCGGTTTAAAAAATTTCATGTAGTGCGGGGTGCTGAAGGCGAACAACTCATGGATCTAATTTGATTAAGATTAGAAGGATAAGAAAGAAAAAGACATAGTCATACAAGTTATCATTTAATTATAAACTACTTTCCAATGTTTTGTTCTTGTTATTTGCTAGATGAGCTCTAAAATTCGATTGTTAAATGCAAATTTAAGATTTCTTATTGCGATTGACCATTCACGAGAAAAACATTGGCCCTTCACTCGCGAAATTTAACTTTTCTATCATCATTTTAAGCAAGTATGGATTTTTAGGCATTGGTTTTTTTTTACAGATTATTAAATTACTCTTTTCAGAAAACTTCTTACTATCCCGTTTTCTTTTGATATAACGGCCAGGTTTATCGAATAGACAAAGCTGAAGTTTTTGCTATAATCACACGCCCAAACATAACGCATACCGATATTAAAAATAACCGAGTTAAAAGGATCACTAAATATCACAAGATTATTTTTGCGTTGCAGATACAAACTGGAAACAGTTTTATCGATCAACGCACGAAAAAGTGATAATGTCACGTCAATATTTGGAGAAGTTAAGTGTTATAATTATTGGTGAAGAACCAACTGCGAAATTTACGAACTATTTAAAAGGTCAGATATTACATTTTTAGCAATACAAAGTATAAAATGGACATGTCACTTAAGATTGAATGACAATCGAGCCACATGTTGCTGAAACATTGGTACCAGAGAAAGATAAAGACCAAAAATTATTAAAAAGATTTGAAAGCAACTAAGGCGACAAATGGAAAACCTTAACCATCAGGAAAGCTCGGAATAGAATTCTGAGGAAGGTCAGGGCCCATCCGGGTTATCGCGCCAGTGAAGAACAAATCAATTTTTGTGGTTAAAATAAAATAGTAGTCTTAAGACTGAAACAAGATTCAAGATCTGAATACATCAGCAAAGAGAAAATATGACTCTTTGAATCGAGTGTGTATAAGCTTATACAGTAAATTATAAATTAAAATTTAATGCGTATTGTGCCCTTATAAAATTTAAAAATATCTATTTAAAATGCAACTTTTTTTTAAAATTCCTTTTAACATTTAAGTGAGAAATTCATTTAACATTCAAGATTACTAATTGAAATTTGAAGCACATCGTAAATTGAAGGAATTAATTGAAAGAATTGGAATATTGAAGGAATCTATCGTTTTCTATTGAAACAAACAGTAAGATTTTTAAAATAAATTTTAACAGTTTGTGAATAGAGTATAATTTCAATACTGGAATATTTTTTAATATGAAAATATTTTGAGTTTATTTCATATTCTTTTTTTAACATTCTGATGGAAAGGAATTTAAGGCTTTCTTCGACCGGAGATTCTGAGTCTATGAAACAGTGGTGTACACACATACTTTTTTCAAAGGGAGGGGTGTGTTATATTTTTTAAAAAATATATAAACGAAAGCGCAAAGACGTAAACTTTAAGAAAAATTTTTTAAAAAAAAAATCTGTTGATTAATGAGGGATAGCAGTAGTGCACACAAAAATTTTTCAAGGGAGGGGTCTAGGGTCGAAAATCTACCATTTTGGTATCATGCTCCAATACGCCGCCCAATATATTTTTTCATTTTGTCGATTTTCAGGAAAAAAATACAAAATTAGTTATTGAATAAATAATTAGCATTAATTAAAATTAATTAGAAAAAGCAAATGTATAATTAAATTTTACATAATATATACATAGGATTATAGCGAATCGAAAAAAAAAATCAAGGGCTATGGGGGGGCGGATCCCTAGGACACCCACTTGTGTGCGCCACTGAGGGATAGTCTTCTTTCCCCCAGTAGATGGCTATTTTGTAAGGATTCCCTATTATATTTAACACGAAATAATATTCTTCAAAGCTTTACAATCTAGAGTTTTAACTGTTATTTCCATACAATAGCAGTGTAATATGCAGTTAAGTTCTAAGATATAAAAGTGTGAGGGAGAAAGGTGGAAATATATTTTATGGATAGCTGTTAGTTGAGAAGGTAGTAATTCGTAATACAGAGATTTTCGCTTTCAAAGTAAAGATTTATCAGCTAATTAGTATACTGTGTTGCCTAATCATTGGCGTTGCCCATGCCTAGGCACTTATTGTCCTGATATGGTAGTCCATTTCGGAAATTTTTCGGATAAGTCTTATTAATTTCGATGGGTCTGATGCCTCAACATCATCGAGAGTTTCGGTCATTTTGTGGAAGCAAGTGTTAAGAGCGTCATAGAATAGTTCCGATAAGTAAAAGTTTGCTTATTTATACATCCACTGACCTTCTTAATTCAGAGACGGTTAGCTAAATAATTCCATTAACCTGATCATTTGTCTTTGTTATTATTTCTTGGTGTTTTGTATCATGGCAAATATTCCTATTGTAAGTCGGGTACGAGTCTCAATCTCTCGAGTACAGGACCCTCGGAATTTGATAAGACTGTGGGAGAATGTTACACCTTTTGTATACGCCACTGCCGAGAAGGTAACATTAATTCAATGGAATTTTTCCTTTTCACGCCCAGGATAGGGCAGCTATTTCTACTACAATAAAATACATCCAAAAGAGCTCCCCAATGTGAGATTTTATAACTATGAAAAATTCCCACATGAATCATTAAAATAGGCAAATATTTTAAAAACAGGAAGAAAAATGAAACTCCACGGAAAACTTCATTACTTTTGCTTTTTATTGCATTCAAATTGATTCTCGATTTGAAAAGCAAGTAGGACAGGCAAGGAAATATTCAAGGCAGGGGCCAAGGGGCTCGTCTCGTCCTCAATAAGCTCATGATCAAAATAATTTTAATAGTCAAATGTTTTTCTCAGACATCTGCAAGACCGGGAGTTTCGAACTACGCCTCAACTGACAACAGTGGAAAGATTGCATTATCACACACACGTCAAGTTTATTATCCGTATCCAGGCCTACCACCACACATCTTCATTACTCATTTAGTTCAAAGGAGATAGTCTGTCTCTATGTCCGAGATTGTTAGTTACGCACATTTCTTTGTTACGGGTTACCATTTGTAACAGTATTTGACAACATGTGCTATATTCTCTCTACCTAAAAGGGTTGCAATGGGTCCCATTTTTGCATGGGGGTTCAAGGCCTCAGAACGTCCCTAAGATGTCCCTGAGGATAGGATTTTCATAGAATTCACATTATTCATACGAATTTAAAATGCGCTTTAGAAGGGATTTTTGCGAGGATGGGTCATTAAGTCCTTAGAATTTTCGAAGGGGTTCTTTTTCAACATAGTCTCTCTTCAGTTAGATCCACTTTATCAGATACCTCTCTAATATTTTTAAGCCTTCAGAAGATATGATTGCGGAAATTACTCAAAATATGCGTTTGTTTGTGAGATTTCCTCCTTGTTTGATGTGAACCACTCAATTTTAGCCATTGAAACTATGCGCATTGTCTCGGAGAAAGTATTTTCCCCCTTCGAATGAGGACGGCTTTTTTATTTTCTCACTCAGCCAGTCTAACAATGACGCATAATACTCTCCAGTAATCATTTGTCCTTTTTCCAAATAGTCGATGAGGATAATTCCACGAGCATACCAAAAAACCGTAGCCATAAGATTTCAAGCTGATTTTGCCGTCTTTGGAGTCTGTTCTCTTTTAACAATGCACTGTTTTGACTGTTCTTTTATCTTGGGAGAGTAGTGGTGTATCCCTATTTCATCTACAGGTACTAATCTCCGCAGAAACTCAGCCAGATTACGACGCATGCGCTCCAAGAGCCTTAGATGTGACCACATGATTGCGTTTGTTCTCAACTGAGAGCAAGCGTAGCACCCATCTTGCAGATTTTTTTATTGCCAATACATCTTGCAAAATTGAAACGATGTTACTTTTTGACGGTACCTTTCGCAATTTTGTTCTTTGGTCACTTAGCGTCATGTCGAGGATTTTATCAATCCTTTCTTGGGTACTCACTTCTATGGGACATCTTTAACAATATTCATCTTTTGTTGATGTACAGCCGCGTTTAAGTTCATTTATCCTATTGTAAACAGTTGCAAACAGAGGCAGATGTGCCATGAACTGCATCCAACTAGTCTTTATATTTATTTTGGTGCTAAGCCTTTCAAGTAGAAATTTTTATTCACTGCACGAAAAAAATTCGCTCTACCCCCTCTACTTCCCCCCTAATAAACAAAACGTTCTATGATTATGCCTGAAATTTTGACAAATACCTAGTAAGAAATAGCGGTTACTGAAAACAGACCATTAGCAATGCTACGAGTGCCATCTTTTAGATTTTCTAAGGACTTGTTGACCCTCCATAGTTTTACAAAATGTTTTCACTATAATTACCTCATGTTCTAAAAACAATGCCTTCAGAGCTCCTCTGGACCAAAACTCCATGGCATACGCTAATAACTTCATAGATATGGTGTTATTTCGAAGGAAGTTTCCTACAAAGACGACTCTTTGTATGCCCTGCAGAAGTGGATGAGAAGGGATAATTAATATAATGCATATAGGAATATTTTGAAATTACACTTTCGACATAAGGTTCTCTGCCGAATTTTTTTGTTGTTGCTGCAAACAAAGTAATAAAAGCTTAGTCTCTTAGAACTTAACCTGACTGGATAAATGAGAAATGCATTTATTAAAGCATTTTCTAAAGTTAAAGCATTCGAAAGCAATTATAAATAATATTTAAAAGCAATAAAGATTTTAAAAGGTGCGATTGCAATTTATATGTAAATATATTAAAAATTAATTTTAAACAAATGTTGAACATTTAATTCAGGTTTTAATACAAAAATCACATAAAAAATAAGCAAACAATGTATTGTAAAGCGGTAATTTATAAAAACTACTAATTTTGAACTAAAATGAGTAATTTTGATACTACTAAAGAAATCTATACAACGATTGTATACATACATTTAATTATTTTTTCTAATGTAAGGCAATTTAAAAAGAGGAATATTGTTCATTCTTAAACCAAAAACACAATGTAGCTAAACATTCGAGAAAGAAGGAAACTATTATTTTGATGTTGGCTATTATATTGCTCTTATTGAAGGATTGTAATGAACAATTAAAGATACATTTAGAGCAAATTATTGACCCTGTTAATAAATGGCACTATTTGTTTCACCGACAGTCAAATTGTATTGTAAATAATTTAAAAAACAAAATATTTTCAATAATTACTAACAAAAATTTAAAGATTCATAGACCTAAAAGTAAATTTTTGCGATTTTGTCATCGAGTTAAAGAAAAAAATCATTAATCGGAATTTAAGTATAAAGTTAACGAAATTCTGTTGAACGGTTACATAACGAAACTTTGAAGGTAGGAATTTTTTGCACACAAGCTTAGATACAATGACATTCAATAAGTCCCAAATATTAAAAAGGATACAACTGAGCAAAATAATTAAGAAATAAAAATATAAAAAAATCATGCTGTATATTATTGTAAAAGAAAACAATTCTTGCTTCATTTAAAGCAGCCATTCTGGCTATTGATCCTATGTTGTTGGTAATGGTAACCAACGTAGCTCGAGCGAGGTCTTCTTTGGTAGATGCCTCACGCCTTTTCTTGCTGTACATGTTCCCGAAACTGAAAAAAAGAAAGAAAATGTGATAAAAATTTGTGTTAACTAACTACATTAGATTAATAGCGAATTGACTAATACCATTGAAAAAAATATTCACAGTATTCAAGTTACAAATTGAAATACAGATGTTTGCAACCAGATTACTATTGCATTGTATTTGAATAATGTACGAGGGGGGTACACAAAAGAAACTGAACCCATTTTTTTAAAACTTAGGCATTAAAATTTTGAGCACAAATCTTCAATTTTCTTCAAAGTACTCTCCACATGCACTAATACGCTTGTCTAATATTTTATTCCATTTTTCAAAACATTGCTTAAAATTATCTTCTGTGATGCTTGACAGCGTCTCCGTAGCTTTTTTTTCTTCACTTCAACAAAATCAGCAAAACGCTTTCCTTCCATGCCTATTTTCATTTAAGAAGTTTTGATCATTTCTGGGCCCTTCTTTCAAAATACAGCATGCTTCCCTGCGACTTTGTTTTTGTTTAGCCGTCAGAAGACGCCACACGAGTTTGGCAATAATATTTTCCATTCCCAAGTCTACAGTCAAAATTCGCCGAACTGAGTTCCGAATCACTCCGGACAGCTCCACAATTTCTTCAATGGTCTGTCGTGGATCTTCCCTGATGATTTCATGAATTTGTTCAACATTTTCATGTGTTCTGGTTGTGGATGGGCTGCGTTTCTCGTCAACTGACAACACCAAAACATCATAACATCGTTCTTGAACGTCATTTTTAACACATTTCAAGAGTTTTTATTCCATTTTTTGCAAATAAAAAGCAGAAATTTAGCGCCGAACACTCTTCATGCAAAACAGCCATTGCAAAAATTATCATAAAACAGTTGTCACTGTAAAATCTGCCGAAACTAGTCTGATGGTACTAGATGGTACTCTGCTTACTGACTCATTAATGTTAACTCTATGAGCTCCTAGAGGCAAGACGTGTTACTACAAAAGCTTTGTCCACCGAAAAAAATTAGTTGGGTTTCTTTTATGTACCCCTTCGTACATTTGGTTGCGAAAGAACGCCGAATTTTGGACTATAATCAGATGACAAGAATGATACATTATGTGAATCATTTCACATATCTCAACCCCCTAATTTTCCCCATCACTTTTAAATTTAAGCAAATTCCCATTTTTATGGGTATATTTTACAACTAAAGGTCTTCATAAAGCATCCTACACAAATGGTCATTAAAATTGCTACATCAAGAAAGCGACATGCTACAGACGTGAAATTTAAACGACAGGAAGTAGGTCATGTTATATGCAAATTATTAGCTTTTCAGCGCATTCGGACAAAGCAAGCGTCGGTAGCGACACCTACAATGTGTTTAAATGAGGAAATTGTTCAGCCGGTTCCTCATACACAAATTGTATTTGAACGTTGTTGCCTGGTGAAAAGTTGTTGTGATGCCTCGTGTAAGAAGCAGAAATACGTACCAGCACGTTTCTGACTTGATAAATGTCAAATTGTAGCGTGCCTGAATTGCGGTTTATCGTATCACAGTTGCTCACGTCAGTCAAGAGATCCAATAACTGATAGTAGAATATGGAATTGATGGGTTCAGGACGGTAATATGAAACGCTATATTGGATCTCAACGGCCCCTATCGCTAGCAACCGACAAGACAGGCATGACCTTAATGGATCATGCAGCCACATTACAAGCCCTGAGTCGAGAATTGGGTTCGTTTTCAAGACAACAAGTGTCTGCACCAGGGGTGGACAGACTTTTCCAGGGTGTGGGCTAATTCTAACTTTTTCAAGATGTTGCGGTTCACCCAGTCTCCAGTTAACTGGCATCGGTGTTCGACAAATATGTTCCTTTTAGTATGCACGTCTTAGTCTTAGAAAAGGCAGTCACCCCAATATGTCTTGGCGTTCCACCGGTCGATTGCGATCAACTTAATGCCCACCCCTGCTCAGCACGAACAGTTCGATGACGTTTGCAGCAGCATGGACTCTCATCTAGGAGATCATGGCTGCGGCTATGCTCACGCTGCATCACAGACAGGAACGTCCTCAATGGTGTGATCAATGACGAACCTGGGCGCAGAAATGGCAAGACGTCATTTTATCAGATTAATCCAGGTTCTGTTTAAAGTATCCGTGTTCGGTGTCATCGTGGTGAACCTACATTGGCAGCGTGCATTCGTTATCCTCATACTGGCAATCATCTGGCTTGATGGTATGGGGAGCTATTGGATACATGTCTCATTCACCTCTTATTAACATTGGCGGCACGTTGGACCGTGCACTTTACATTTCTGGTGTGTTACGACCTGGGGTTCTATCCTTTATTAGAGCCCTGCGAAACCCTATGTTACAGCAGAATAATGGACGACCGCATGTTGCCGGTATTGTTCGGACCTTTCTTGATACGGAAAATGTTTAGCTGTTGTCCTGACCTGCACGCTCACCAGATTTCTCACCAATAGGAAAAGCCTGGTCGCCAAGCGAGTGGCTTGTCATCACCCGCCAGTGATTATAGTTGATCAGATGTGGCATCGTGTTGAAGCTGCATGGGAATCTTCATCTGTACATGCCATTCAATCCCTGTTTGACTCAATGCCCAGGTGTATAAGTGCTGTTATTACTGCCCGAGGTGGTTGGGTTTTGTTGTTTTGGGTACTGATTTCTCAGAATCTATGAACCCAAATTTCTTGAAAATTTATAATCACTTGTTATTTCCAGTATAATATATTTATTGAATAAATATTTTGTTATCTGCATTTCTTTCTGGTGTAGCAATTTTAATGGCTTATAGTGTAGTTTAATACTTTGATAACTGTGATTTAAAGTTACCAAATAATTACAATCTGTTTTGTCTAGATTTATAAGAAGGGACCCACCAGGCATGAGAATTTTTGAGACACAGAAAAATTACCAATACCTCCAGCAACCATATTTCATATTGTAAACTATATGTTTATTATATAGGTATTATATAGATAAACATTTATTTTATTCTTAATTTTACCTTTATCATCTGTTCTAGTAAACTCCCGTATACTGAAGAATTAAAATACTTATTAAATCATTATAAAATTGCCCGACTAAAAGCGACTTTGCCTGAGATAATTATTTATGAAACCCAACTTTAGCTAAAAGAGCATTGCAGCTCCATTATAAATTTAAGTTTATAATATTTCAATGCACTTTTTTTGACAAATTCTTTGCTAAAAAATTTTCAACCTTCAAAGTATATCATGCAGATATTTCTATATTCATGATGCAAAGAAGACAGTTTTTGAATTAAGTTTTGCGGGATTTTCAACATTACACCTACCTGCTGGCAACAGTGTTTCCTCTGAGGTTGAACTTTATATAATCTCCTCCATAGATATCCTTTACTAGCTTGTCAACTTTGGTACTGTCTGCACCTTCCGCTAGAGCGATAGCTTCTTCGAAAGTTTCACATCCCGTCAGAAGACGACACAATCCTAAGAAGGTACCACCTCCAAGACTAAGAGAAATCAACACGTTAAGAAACTTTCTCAAGTAATAATAACAGAAATGCACTATTAAAACAATTTTTTTAGAAATCATTCCATACTGGTTCAATGAGCAAGTAAAAAAATTTTGCATGTAACTTTTTTCTGATTACGCAATCTATAATTCAATTGAATTTTAAGGCTTCTCTTTCGGACAGGTTAGCATTTGTTGTTCACACAATCTAATTTAACATATTTTAATAGTAGGGCTGATGCTGCACCTACCATCACATACACAAAAATTTTGCCATGAAAACAAACTATTAAATTACCATAATGCATCTACAATCACCACACTTGAAAGGTTTGTTATCGAAATTAATTTCTTTACCCCAAAATTTGGAAAAGAAAATCACATTTTGATTTACCATTTTGTTGAATATGTACTATTTTGAAAAATTAAAAAAATATGGAGTCACACACCATAAAAATTTTAAAAAGTAAAAAATGTATAAATTCTGCCATGATAGTCTGATTAAGCAAATTGTATCAGCTGTTTGGATTTACTGTCCAAATGGCTTTGAAGGAAATTACTAAAAGAGATGATCAAAGCATTGTGATATTCATTGATTTACAGGCCACAGAGAAAAAATTTCGTCTATCCTACTTTAAAGTAATGAGCCAGTTGTTTTTTGATTAATTCTTTGATGGACAGCGGTCTCAATATTACCCTACAGTGGACTCCAAGTCATTGTAGAATCACGGGTAATGAGTTTGCTGGCACACTGGCTAAGGTTAACTCTGGCATCCTCCAAACTGGTTCTTCTGTATGTAATGTACCAAAAGAATCATCAAAGCTAGATTTAAGGCTCGTTTTCGAGAAAATGAGCCTCAAACCTTTAATGTAAAGTCCAATTCCTTGTTATCTGCCTAGACCTGTAGATGTCGTTTAGAGTTACAACTGGACATTACTACCTCAAGAAAACCTGCACAAGTTCGAATTAGTGGACTCCCCACCTTGCCCTTTATGTAATTCTAAAGACATGTGCTGATACCATTTGATCTCTTCTTCTGAACTTGAGGACCATACAGCGGCTAATATTGTTACTTTTGTTGTGCTTCTGGACTGTATTGGGTTGTCTGTCATAAACTGATGGCAGCCATTTCCAGGTCTGGAGCAAGATTAAATATATTTATACTCCACATTCCTTTTCAGAGATTACCAAGAAGGTAAAAATTTGTAATTTAATTTTTCTGAGAATTAATCTCTATTCTGCATGACAATTTTACCACGTTTAAGCTTTTTAAACATTAAGTTTTTAAAATCATATTTAAAAATCTATAACCTTACGTAATGCAATTGTAATTAAAAGAAATACGTTTCAATACCTTGTTCCTGTGACTCGTTTATATTCATTTTCTGAATACACTGCTAAGATGCTGACTCCCGATCCAATATTTACGACCAAAAAGGGGTAGGGACGACTGAAATCAAAAGGCACTTTCTTGCATCGTAAG
Source organism: Trichonephila clavipes (assembly GCA_019973935.1). Taxonomy (NCBI): domain Eukaryota; kingdom Metazoa; phylum Arthropoda; class Arachnida; order Araneae; family Nephilidae; genus Trichonephila; species Trichonephila clavipes. The sequence continues at coordinate 394,413 of BMAU01005882.1, read as the reverse complement.
TCATCTACAGGGTCACTCCAATAATAGCACTCCCGTGGATAATTTTTCTCGACAAATTGAATCCCTCGGATCAAGGAGTCCATCTCGTCAAATTTGTGAATTTTCAAAAACACTTCCTATAGAAAGAAAGTTATTTGATGGGACAAATATAAATTTCACGAGTTAAAAGTATTAATCTAAATACATGGCAAATTAAAGCAAATGAGTACATGTAAAACTTTACTATATGACACACAAGCACAGTTCCCTCTGAAATCAATGAAAAAAATTTAAGCAAAAATATGAACAGAATTATACGTATTCCATCAATATATTTTATGCATATTTTTTGCATACAAAATAGTGACCATGGAAATTTCAAAGAAATAGTTAAATACTGCCGTTACTTGTCAATTTCACTGGGCTCTTGAAGTTGTATCAATATATATAAATTATTCTAATAATATAAATATGAATGTATTTGTTTGTTACTCTTTCACGGCTAAGCCACTAAATTGATTTTAAAAATTCTTTCACCAATGGAAAGCTACATTATCAATGAGTAACATAGAGTATATTTTATGTCGGGCACTACGTGGGTGAAGCCGCGGGGCACTGCTTACCTCTCGGCTAGGGTGTCCGTGAGTTTTTAATGCTTTATGATTTTTTTTTTTTTTATTTTCATATAGTGAAGGACATACGACACTTTTTATAAAAAAAAAGAATTGTTTATGGAGGGCATAAACAACTGTTACACACCTTGCTGTATATTCAGCAAACGGACAGTGAGTTTTTTTAATGAGAGTAATTTTTTCAAAAAATGATTTCATCTCCTCTAGAAACCACATTAACTGTCTTTGTTTCAGCTTTGTCAGAGAGATTCTTTTGCAAAAACATTATTGTATTCTGAAGTTATCCGTTATTATACCTAAAACAGTTAAAAAGATTGGCATCGTCATGTTTAAGGTACACCTATTGAAAATCGGCCTGGGAATAAAGCATCGGACGTTCTTGGTCGTGTCTATACCATAAGTGTGCATTTTAAATGCTTTTGTTTGAGCACGCTGTTGCATTATATTCGAAGTCACAACCAGCTTTAGAGACATTAAAATTGACAATGGTCAGGAATGTCAAGTGAGTGAGTGAATATTAACGTCGCACTATATTCAGCTACACGAGGGCTTTTGGCGACGGACCACGTAGTTTTGAACCAAGGTCAAGTGACGTGGATGACACCTGAGCTGGCACCCCCTCTTCTAACTACCACACCAACGGGAGGACGTTTCAGCTCTCGACAGATTTAACGTGCATTGCTGCCCTACACGGCATGTCTTTAGTGATACTGGGCTCGAACTCATGACATGCCTGCCATGATCCGATACCTCGACCACTGGGTTACCGCAGCCCGTCAGGAATGTTAAGCAAACATTGAAACAAGGGAAGCTCGGCGTTTGTTAGATAATGATAATCATTGGGACAAAACTATGGAGAAAGCCATACAATGCCAATCACCGAATAAAATTAGTTAACTTTACGCAATGCTTATATCATCTTACGGTCTTTCTAATACTCAAAAACCTTTGCAACGACTCTCTCTCTCTCTGCAGCAAGTACAGGCACATATATAACTTTCAATGAATACATCTACAACGAAACGCTTATAATAATTGAAAAAAGGTTTTCACAGTGATTGGGAAGAAGCTAGATGATTTTGGAATGATTAGTCCGCGACGAGTCAACGGAAATGACTTCGATAATGAATTTGCTCGAGAATTAGACTACGATTTGATAACATTACAACATCAGGTAACAGAAGTAATCCCTCAATTAACTCCAAAACAAAAGCCACGTTTTCCCATCAAGTTTTACGCAAAATAGAATCCGGCAGTCTTGCACTCTTTTTCTCGACACCCCCGGAGGAACTGGAAAAAGTTTTTACTGAACTTATTATTAATGTCCGTCAGAAAAACCAGTAGATAGCAATTGCTGTGGCTTCTTTTTGTATAGCCGCAAGACTACTAACCGGTGGTTGTACTGCGCATATAGTTTTAAAATAACTGTTGAATCTTATGTATGAAGATTAACTCTTCTGCAATTTCATCAAAAATAGCTTTCGAAGTAGGATGCTTCGACAATGTAAGCTTTTAGTGTGGACGATGTCTCACAAGAAAGCTATAGAAGCGTTAAATTGGGCTCATCAGGATTTACGAATAGTACAGATATTATGGAAGGAATGGTAGCTGGTGATTTCCGACAGACTCCTAGTAATCCAGAGGAGTACAACGGCAGATGAAATCAGAGCCTATAATAAATCATCCAGCTTATGGGCGAAAAATGAAAAATTCAGTCTGAAAACGAATATGAGAGTGCATCTTCATAATGACGTAGATTTGGGACATTATGCAGAGACGCTATTGAACATCGGTGATGGATGTCTGGATGCAGATACTGAAGATTATATATTCTACTTTCCACATAGTTTTGTAATTTAGTAGATAATGATGTAGATTTTATTGCTCAAACTTACCCGGGCTTGTAACAAAATTTAAATTGTGATCAGTGGTTGTGCACAAGATCAATATTGGCACCTAAAAATGATAGTATCGATAAAATCAACACTGAAATTTTAAAAGATGCACGGGAGGGGGGGGGTAATGAAGGAACATTTATCAATAGATAAAATCATGGAAGTACTTCATATTCCATGGAGTTCTTAAATTCGCTCGAACTTTCGGGTATAACGTCACATAAACTTCATTTAAAACTAAATGTACCAGTTATGCTTATGCGAAATACTCCTTAATTATGCAATAGAACGAGGTTTTGGATCACAAAATTGATGCAGAATATATATTATTTTAACAGGTATCGGGAGAGGGAAAGTGTTATCATACCTCGAATTCCATTTATCCCCACTGACCTACCCAAGGCCGGATCTACGTATGGGCTAAATGGGCTGCAACCCAGGGCCCCCGATTTCTAGGGGGCCCCGTTCTCCGTTGAAGATAACAAACAGAAAAAGATGTAATTAAATAATAAATTTCAAAATAGTAATGAAATAATAAACCCCAGTAAAAGAATAAAAATCAAAAATAAAATACCAGAAGTACCGTATCAAATTTATTTTCATTTTCAAGAGCAAAAGCAATGTACTCTTTTGTTCGTCCACCCTACCACCGAATACGCAGAAATTAATAATTAATAGACAGAGGCTCTTATCATAGAGCGGCGCGGGCGAGCATCAAGCTTTTATACAAATGTAGCAACACTATTTCTGTAGACATTTATTTTTGAGCAATAATAATTCTAATTTACAATAATATACTGATTTGGTGCTGTGTCTTGTGCATACTACCTGCAATTAAAACATAGGTACCTGTTTATTCAAGTAAAAAGTAAGTGCCGATACACATTTCTAAATTGTTTAAGTAGGAAGATATTGAAGTAATGATTAAGTATTTTCTGTATTTTCAATTTTTCAAAGATTAAAAGCATCAGGATTTCCCATAAATATGTAGGTTGTCTTAAAATTTGTATTAACTTAACTTAAGTACTTCTATAGGATATAAAAAAATAATCAGTTTATGTGTGTTATGGAGATTCACCGCGAATATTATGGATAAATGTAAAATAGTCTTGATTTTCGTAATAAGTTGACTTTTTTAAGTATAGGTAGCAACAGCAAATAATGAATGACAACGGAAAAATAATATTTATTTAAAGTGGGACAAATAATTCTAAAGTTTATTTTTATAAAATCCCCTTTAAACTGATGAGCTAATAAATAATAAGCGCTTTAGGTTTTAGCGAGTATAGACAAGGATTTTTTATTTTGTTAAATTAACTAAGTACTTTTTTCAATTATTTTAGAAGTATACTATATTGTTTTGTAAAAATTTGTTAGAATATTTTTAGTTTATTTTATGACCTAAACTTTTAAATTGATTTTCAGGAAAATCAAGTACTTAGTTAACAGTATAAATGTCTGACAGAAAATATTAAAGTGTAGCGGAAAAACGAAAACTACTGTTAAATCGAGAAAAAGAAAAAATTAAATGTGTCAAAAACTTAACTTTTTTTTTTACAATGGAACAAAGTAACAAGAATATAGCAAACACAGAGACATTGACAAGCGAAAGGGAAAGAAGCTTAACCAAAGAAAACGGAGAAACACAACAAGCAAATATTAATGATGAAAATAGGCAAGATTGCGATTACTAGCAGCCTTCTGAAAAAGATATTGTTCAGCCAGAGGACATCAGTAATGCCCCGACCGAAAAGTGTTTAGAAAATGTTGGGTATGAGTTTGAGAATTATATGTTGACGTGGGTTTGTGGCCTAAATCTCTAAGTAATAATTTTATTGATTATATCCTTTCACATGAAATGAATTATTTTCAAAATAAAGATCCAAAAATATATATTCTGTTTCGATAAGAGAACACAAAGAACAAAAGAGATCATTTTCGAATAATCATTTAATTAAAAAAAATAGCCAAGTGCTGGAGAAATCTTGGTTAGGTTATTCAACTAGTATTGGTAGTGTTTTTTGTTTGACCTGTAAACTTTCTTCTAAAACAAATTCTCAATACACAACCGGCTTTTCTGTCTGGAAACGCGTAACAGTGATTGGAAGCAGTTGTTAAGAAAATCATAAAATTCTATTGAACATAAAAATTCAATGTTAGTTTGGTTGATTCGAAAAGAAAAAAAAGGCTGTTTTAGATAGAGAGTTACAGGAGTGAGTGAGTGAATCTTAACGTCGCATTGTTCAGCAACACGAGGGCTTTGGGCGACGGACCACGTAATTTTGAACCATGGTCAAGTGACGTGGACGACACCTGAACTGGAACCCCCTCTCCTAACTACCACACCAACGGGAGGACGTTTCAGCTCTCGACAGATTTAACGTGCATCGCTGCCCTACACGGCGCGTCTTTAGTGATACTGGGCTCGAACTCATGACATGCCTGCCAAGATTCGATACCTTGACCACTGGGCTACCGCAGCCCTCTAGACAGTTACAGGAGCAACTAAGAAAAATATAGATTATTACCACAATGTCTTCAAACGGGTTATTTCGGTAGTAAAGTATTTGGCTATAAGAGATTTATAAATTAGAGGGGGAAGTTTTTGGTTCTCCTCATAGTGGTAATGTTATGGATGCCATGGAATTGTTAGCAGAGTTCGATCCATTCATTCGTACGTGAACATATTGAACAGCGAGAATTACGACCAAAATCGTTAATATCGTACGTATCACAAACAATATATGAGCAAATAATTGAGATAATGGGCAAGCAAATCAATAAAACAATTACAACTCAAATAAATAACGATGACACACAAACTATTCAAATGCGATAGATTAAACACCAGATTTGTTCTATAATTATCAACTTGCTATATTGTACTACGATATTTTTTTCGGGGAATAGTGTATGAAAGACGAGTCTCATTAAGGAGTCATATACCTTTTAAAATTTCCTGAAAATCGATTTTTTTTATTATTATTTTATTTTATAGAGTAAAACCTTTCTGAGTGTTCTAAAAGAAACCGCATGCAGATATTCCCAATAGAACGGACGTTATTAAGAAAATAAAAAGAGTAGAAAAGGCGATTTACATATTGTTTACATTTTGGCTCCAGGGTGACAGCTGTCATGTCGCTGGTGACAGCTGCGTTTCTCTGTTTCTAATATTTTCATTCTAGTTATTATCAAATGCTTGAATCTAAGCCTCAAATATTATTATTGTTGTTCTGAATATTAACTACAACTTCTACTAACTTTATAAACTTCTACTTCTACTTTGTTTTGATAAAGTGAATCTTGAATTTATACTGCTCGTTTTTGATTTTCATACCGTATCTTATTCTAAGATAAGTTTTAGGAAAAGTATTATTTTTTTATAAACTTTTGAAGGATGAATTCGACTGAAGCTGCTAAAAGACCATCTGGTAAACGTCCTAAGAAAAGGAAGTTTACTGGTAATATGCATACGAGATGCAAAGCTGTACACAGTGTGGATGAATCACTAAACAACAGTGCATCTGGAAAAAAGATTCGGCTGCAAGATGTTGATTCATCTTTTATTGAACATGATGACTGTTTTGATGGCTATAGAGTGTTTGATAAAACTATCACGTTTACAAACATTCAAAACTTTGCTTCTTGCAAAAAATGTGGTGGTGATATTAAACTTTCAGAAAAATGTGTTAGAGGTTTGTCTAGTGTTTTTTCGATTGAATGCAAGAACTGTGTTCGTTTAGAAATTCAAAAATGCTGGGTAAAAGAAAAAATATTCCAGAAATAAACAGACGTTTTGTATACGCAATGAGGACAATTGGACAGGGTCATGCAGCAATGACAACTTTCTGTGGTGTCATGGACTTTCCTCCTCCAGTTGCTGAAAAATCTTATAATAACATTATAAACAAACTACAATTGTGTAGTAAAGAAGTCGCAGAAGCTTCAATGCAAAGTGCAGCTTTGGAAGAGGTAACTTTGACAAATTCTTCCGATATAATAATTAGTGGAGATGGAACATGGAAAACCCGTGGCTATTCTTCTCGTGTTGGTGTGTGTGCTGTTATAGGAGACAAAACAGGAAAGTGTATTGATGCGGAAGTGATGTCTTCTTTCTGTAAAGGATGTGATTCTTGGAAACGAAGAAAGGGGTCACCTGCTTACAAAAAGTGGAAAATTCTTCACGTTAAAGAATGTTTGAAGAACCACAATGGTTCAGCTGGCATGATGGAGACTGTGGGAATGGTTCGTATATTTCTGCGTTCATTAAGTCATCGTTCTGTGAGATATACATCTTACATCGGGCATGGCGATTCCAAAACATTCTCATCTATTACTGCATCCAATCCGTATGGAGAAGATATCACAGTTTCAAAAATTGAATGTGTTGGACATGTTCAAAAAAGAATGGGAACTCGTTTACGAAAATTAAAACAAATGAGCTCTAAACTCAGTGATGGGAAGTCGATTGGGGGAAAGGGAAGGTTGACCGACAGAATGATCGACTTAATTACAACGTACTATGGAAATGCAATCCGACAAAATAAAACATGCCTGTCAGATATGCGAAAAGCTGTTTGGGCTGTATATTTCCATATACGTTCAAGCGACGAAGAAACCATTGCACAGTTTTTGTCCCGTAGGTCCTAATTCTTGGTGTAAATATCAAAATCAAGTAGTAAATCAAGTAGTAGAGGACAGTGTGGAAACTTTTAGACACAGTAACAAATTGCCAGTGGCAGTAATGGATGCCATAAAACATGTGTTTAATGATCTATCACAACCTAAACTTCTACAAAAATGTCTAGGGGGTAAAACCCAAAATAATAATGAATCCATTAACTCATTAATATGGAAATTATGCCCAAAAACTTAAGGTTGTGGTAGAAAGATTGTTGATATATCTACAAATGAGGCAATTGTCATTTTTAATGATGGCAAACAAGGCAGACTAAAAATTATGCAATCGCTTGGTCTGACTGTTGGTCAATTTGCACATAAATTTGTTACACTTGTAGATATAAAAAGAATTCAGACTGCAGAAGTACATTTTAATCTCCGCACAAAAGAAGTACGACAGGCTAAAAGAATGCAATTTAAAACTACTTGTGAGAAATTAACTGAAAAAGAGGGAACATCATATGCATGTGGCGAATTTTAGCATTTTAGAATCATAGTAATACACTGCATTCATATCACAAATTGTTTAATATTTATAATAAGTAGTTGTTAATTAAGGTATTGATTGTTTTTAAGTAATATTTATAAATTTTTAACTTTATTTTGGAGAAATGAATCACTTTGTTGCATTTTGATTATTTTGTAGCTTTTGATATCGTTTCGATGCTTGTACTGCATTGGTATAATATATGTTTTTAGTTATAATTATTTTAATAAATTGAAGTTTATTGACTAAAAAACTTCACATTAGTTTTAATTTAAATTTAGTTGTTGTTTGAGTAACCAGAATAATATATATATAAAACTGTGGTAAATTTTACGTTTGATGTCAATTTTCTCAGAACGTCATTTTTATATTTTCAAAATCGTGCCATGGAAAATGATAAAATTTTTACTGTAGATTCTGATCATATCTGTACTTAAAATAACGAACCAGTTTGAATTTTTAATGAAAAAATTTAAAATTACAAATATAAAATAGCAAAATTTTTTAAAAATTTTATAGTTAAATTTTAAATTGTTATATTTTTATAAAAATTTTAAATCAGTGTTTCATGCTTCATCATTTTAAAGATAATACAATTTCCAACACTGAGCAAAAATTTCATCAAAAAATATTGGTAACTTTTTTTATAAAGCTGCGCTTTTAATGCATATCACTTGCGAAAAGAAAACAAAAATTTCTTTTTGTAATTATCTAATTAAAAATTTATCCTAATTAGCACTGTGTTTGTTGGCTATGTTTTAAGTAAAGTAATATCTATTTGTTTATTCCTCCAAAATTTACATTCCAGGAAACAATAATAAAAAAAATTATGGAGCTTTAAAGAGCTCACTATTTTTAACCATTTTCAACTTTTTAAAAGGTATGTGACCCCTTAATTTAGATTAGCAGTCACACTGTGGCTTATGCTTACTTAATTCTCTACAAGAATTTTTAGAAATAAATGCGTTCATTGTAGGGGACAGTCATTTGACACACACACAACACTGCTAATATGCCCGGTCGATATAATGGTGTGCAAACTCTTTTAAAGAAAAAAAATGAATTCACTAATTATGCGCCGTGGGTTGCACATTCTCTTAATCTGTTTGGTGCAGAATAAGTTACGGTTGCAACTGAAATAGTGAGCTTCTTTGGTTTAGTGCAACACGCATGTTTTCTTTTCTGCTTCAACCCATAGGTGGGATTTTCTAAATCGTGAAACTAAACTGAAATTTACCTTAAAAAAGTTTAAGTCAGACCAGATGGTCTTGTCACTACGATGCTGTTGAAGTCTTAAAAGATAATTATGGTAATGTGGCGGTGATATCTATATAAGCCAGTAACAGCCTCTAGACTAGTGGTCGGCAAAGTGCGGCTCCAGAGCCGCATGTGGCTCTTTGGCTCCTTAAGTGCAGCTCTGGCACAAATATCCACGGAAGGTGCAATAATATTTTCAGTTTAAAAAAAAACTTGGTAAGAAAAAATTACATCTTATTTTGATAAATTAGAATTTTTTTATAAATCGAGAACATGTATAATTTTTTCTTTAAGTTAAAAAATAGATAGGTAATTAAAATTTTATATTGTAAAAATACATAACGAACATCGAGTTTAATTTTATTGGTTTTCGTAAACATAAGCACAAACCATGTACAAGCTAGCGGCTGAAATTGTTCATATGTTTTTGGCGTGTGATACAAAGGTACCACAAGCATGCACGCGCATACTTTTTCTAAAGTAGTGGTGGTACAAATTGGCATCACAGACCAGCAGTTGCAGTGTGAACAGTTTTGTCTTACCTACCGTATCTGCCATTGCCCTGTCTTATTAAAAAGTTGTATTTTTCAATCTAGCTGTACATCTTACATGTATTTTTATACGATTTTATTACACCTGCTACATATGTTTGTGGTTCCGGTACAAAATTTGTAATCAATTTTTCGATAACTTCTATTTATCCAAATGTTGGAAGTTTTCTTCCATTTTTTGGTCATATTAAAAGTTTTATTATTCTGATGAGGGAAAAATTACTTTTTTTTAAAAAAGCAGTTACATATATTAATAAAATTGTATCTTAAAGAATTTTTTTTTAATTTTTATTTTCATCAATTTAATAATGAATAGTTTTGTACTGTTGGATTTAGAAAAAACAATTAACATGGCTACCAAAAAAAAGCAAAGTAAAACGGAAGATGAAAGCCGCGAATTTAAAGTTGAGTGGACCGAGAATTTTGCGTTCATTTAAAACTTGAATGCACTTCCGACTTGTCTTATTTGTAAGGAGAAATTCGCGCATAACGAGAAGTCAAATTTAGAGAGACACTTTATAAGAAAGCACGCGTCATTTAGCACTAAATATCCTACCGATGATGCAAGGACGAAAGCAGTTGAGGAACTTCAGAAGAGTCAAGAGTCGGCAATTTCTAAGTTTAATAACTGGATGTAATCTTCCAGCAATATTAATATGGCAAGTTTGTTTTTAGCCAAGAGATTGCTAAAGAGAGGGAAACCGTACACAGACGCTGAATACATAAAAAATTGTTTTATAAATGCATCCGAAGAGCTATTCCAGAATTTTAAGAACAAAGAGATATTCTGAAAAGAATTAGAGAGTTACCATTGTCTGCCAAAACCATTAAAGATAGAAAAATTAAAATGTGTTTGAATATAACCACCCAGCATATCGAAGATCTGAAATTGGTTTCGGCTTTGTCAATAGTAGTTGACGAGACTTGTGACAAATGATTCATCGCAAGTTTCACTTTTTGTAAGATTTATGTCTCATTCAGGCCCTAAAGAAGAACTTTTAGGATTATTGCCACTCAAAGGTCAGACGCGTGGAGAAGATATCGCAAATACTGTAATTGAGTGTATGGATAAGCATCATATTTCCCTCGATAAAATTGTGTCAATTTCAACAGATGGGGCCAAAAGTATGACCGGTGTAAAAAAAGGGTTTGTTGCTATTTTGAAAGAAAAATAAATCACGAGATACTTGTTTACCATTGTATCATTCACCAAGAAGCACTTTGTGCGCAAACATTTCCGGATGAAATTTGTAAAGTTATAGAATTAATGATTACCATTATCAACTCCATTTTAACTAAAGCTCCTAGTCATTGCCAATTCAAAGAATTTTTATTTGTAATGGAGAGTGAGTACGTTGATCATCTGCTTCATAACAAGGTACGTTGGTTATCAAGAAGGAACGTTTTAAGACGTTTCGCGTCCCTTTTTCCGGAAATTAAAGCATTTCTTCTTGAGAAGGGCATTCACTATCCAGAACTAACAGACGATCAGTGGATCCAAAACTTTTATTTCATGGTACACGTTACGTCTCATCTAAATCAGTTTAATCGTAAACTATAAAGGAAAGCAAACTTAATTTTTCGATATTAGAAGAAGTAATAACTTTAGAAAACAAATTATCCATTTTTGCTCAGGAGTTTGAAAGGGAAACATTGTTTCACTTTCCGAGTCTGCTGAAGCATCGCCAAGAAAATAATTTCTCGATTAATAAACACCATTTTAAAACAATAATTTTAAATATGAGGGAAGCATTTCTCAGCAGGTTTTAGGAATTTAAAAACAAAAGAGCAACTTTAGTATTTGTCAAAAATCCTCTTAATGCTACGATAATCGAGATGAAATTTTCTCCTTTTGAAATTGACATTGGTAGCTTTGAAATACAATTACTGGATTTAAAAAACAAGGAGGTATGGCGCTCTAAATTTGAACGTCGTAGTGTTGAACTGGAAATATTGGAGAAGAAAAAATGTGATCTTGCTTCACACAACACAAGTGGTCTGCTTTGAATGACCTGGAGAAGGGGAAGACATGATCATTTTAAAGCTTGGAATAGTATTCCTGACTGTTACGATAAGCTGAAAAAGCTCGCGTTTGCTGTTCTTTCCTCTTTTCGGTTCTACGTATATATGCGAACAATACTTTTCAAGCGTGAACATTATCAAGAGTAAACTGAGAAGTTGTCTTATTAATGAGAACTTGGAATCATGCCTAAAATTAAAAACAACAGCATACAAACCTGACTTACTCAAACTTTCCAAGTAGATGCAAGCACATTGTTCGCATTAATAAATATTTATTAAGTATGAAATTTAGTTTCATTCAGTGTACTACTTATTTAGTGTAATAAAAGTTTACTAAACAAGCAGATTTGGTTCAGAATTTTTTTTAATTTTTGTAATTTTCATATTTGGCTCTTTGGCTAATAAGTTTGCCGACCACTGCTCTAGACCATAGGTTCCCAAACTTTCTTGTCTCATAGACCCCTTGCCATGATTTTCGGTTTCAGGTAGACCCTTTCTTAGCTAATATTGAATTTTTGCAAATTTATTAACTTAAATATCTTTTTGACACAGCATGTGTGCGTACTACTACTCATTTTAAAAGAAATTTCTAACTGTAGGGAAGCATAGCGCTTATAACTTAAGGAGCACATGTTAACGAATTAAGTTAAAATTAAATTAATACATAAAATAACTGAATAACAAACAAATGCTTTTAATGAAAGGGATTAATCTGGTGCTTCAATAACAAGTTTTCAACATTTAATATCTTCTAGTCTGGTTTAACCCTAAACCTGCAAAATAAGTGTCCAGTTTTTCTCCCCCTTTCTTTCTCTTTTTTTTTGTTTTGTTTTTGAGGTAGACTAACTCACTGAAACTCCCTCTCACTAGGAAAAAAAATTTAAAACTTTTTCACGATTTTCCATGATTTGCGACAAATAACAGGGACATCTTTTTAAAGATAATGTTGATGACATACGTTTCTAAACTTTATTTTAAGATTTTCGTTAAAGCCTATTTCTGATCAGTTCCTATTCTATTATGACATTTTTTTAATGCTCCAAAATGAATTCATTGTCTATTACAATAGAAAAAGCGAACGTAGGTTAAATTGTTTTGGCAGATTGTCTGTGACAAATCGAGGAAATTCGTGACGACCAATATTATACTTCTTTAGCTTAATTCTGGAAAGAAATGCTGAAATGGTAATTGTCTTAATAAAATCTATGCTGTCACCTAGTAACTACAAATTAACTTCAATAAATTTAGTAAATAAATCAGTTAAATTGGTAAAATCTGGTTTCCACTAGATCAAAATTTTTTAAAGGATAAAGTCACAATCTGGTTTGATGAAAGCTACTACTATAGACCCTAATTTACACTTCATGGACCCCCAAATTATTTTTTCGCTGACGTGGACCCCTTGCAAGTCATCATAGACCCCTTTGGGAATCACTGCTTTAGACTGAAGTGATCATTTTAGTGTAGTGGTTAAGTTGCGTGCTTATGGAATCGAAAGTCGAGTTCTAATCTCCTTCAGTAATATCCTGAATATTCGTAAGACATTTAGTGACAATGAAAATGAGAAAATTAACTTTCGAAAAGAGGCAGTTAATTTATTTAATAAATTAACAAAACTCGAAACTGCCATTATAATTATATCTTGGGAAGAAATTTTAGAAAGATTTAATTCAATTACAGACTCCTGGTTTGGACATCTGTGAATAGTATGAGTTAATTATGTCATTAAAAACGTTTATGAGCAGTGTACGATATGAGTCAGATAAAAGACAAAAGGAGTATCGAGACTCAGCCAAAAATTAAGTGTTCTAGAGTAGGAATAGAATATAGCGATGTGGCCAAGAATATAATGACGACTTATTTCAAAATTTGCAGATAAATCCACAGAAAAAGCTGTGTACGGGACAGAAAAATTTTAAAAGAGACACGCTTATTGTGGCGTTAGATAAGCTAATCCATGATTTAAACAGAAGAAATCAAGTATATATTTGCAGGATATAGTAAGAAATTAAAATTTTTGATGGATTTGCAAGATCAAAGTAAGAAGAAAGTTGGCCTAGAGAGTGTATGCGCTATTGATTACTATTCGGATGACGGAGACCAGAAGGTGTTCAATTCAAAGTTTATCTAAAAATAAAAAAACTGAGCTAGAGTCTTATACTTGTAGGGATATGTTCAATTTAATTTTTGAAAACAAACTTGTTGACGATTTTCCAAATTTGTATATCATTTTAAAGACTCCTTATTACATCCCTCCATCACACTCCCTATTACTAGTTGTGAAGCGGAGCGTGCGTTCTCTAAAATGTCCTATATAGAAAACAAATATAGGACAGCAATGACAAATACTAGGCTTAATTATTTATTACTTCTTTCTATTAATACTGATCTCACCAAAGACTTAAAATATGATGAGTAAATAGAAGAATTTGCCGCACTAAAGTGTAGAAAAGTTTTTTTGTAAATTATGTAGTTGCTTATAACGTATTTCGATTGTATAAAATAAAAAAACCTTCAGTTTCATATATTTTTAATTTTCCCGGCAAAATTTCTTTTAAGAAAATGGCAAAAATTTTAATTATTTAGGAGGCCCCAGGGCCCCCAAAGGTCACGGTCGAGCCCTGGACCTACCGTTTCAATACAAACGAGTTCAATTTCCCAATCAAACTCAGTTTTGCTCTTACTATTAACAAAGCGCAAGGGCAAACATTGCAGGTAGCAGGAGTGTATTTGGAAAAGCCATGCTTTCCCATGGCCATCTATATGCAGCCTGTTCGCGTGTGTCCAATGCCCGAAATCTTCACATATTTGCACCAGATGGAAAAACATACAATATAGTCTATAGTAGCATCATAGAATAATATTCCGTTTTGAGCTCTTTTAAAGAGAAAGTATTCATTAAACGTAGATACTGTGAACTTTGTAAAATATTAATAGTTTAAGCTATTGACATTTTGTTGTTAATTATTATAATAAAGTATGTTTTCAACTCTTTAAACTAAGCTCAATTTTAGAACTTTTAAATTTTAATGGTTCCAGTCAAGCAGTAAAAAAATTTAACCTTATTATTTTATTTACTTTCTAATGATAATGATTATGACTTTGAGAGTTATTTAAAGACATCAACGCGAGCGAAGCCTCGGGTAAAAACTAGTATACAATAAGTATGAATACACAAATTAATGACAAATACGAAGTGCGTTCTCCCAATTTAAAACCTATACACTTCGTATTTATCATTGACGACACGAAATTCGTAAGGAAAAGCACGAAGCAAATAAAGAAAGGGAGGAATTATTTCTTCTAACTTACCTTTTGGAAATCTTCTTCAAATTTAAAAGCCCCACCTCCTGTGGCACAAACTGTGCTTGAAACTGATGCTATTTGTTTATTCTTCACAAGTCGGAGAAATACCTTCATTTGGCTTGTGGGAAAACGAATAAAATGCAATGATCCACGCCGTTTGTTTACTGTCGCATTATCCATCTGAAAGAGGCAACAAGGAACATTTTCAACATAACAGAGAATCGGAAAACTATTCACAGTTTTCCTTTTACAATAACAGAATCTAAGTGTGAAATTTACCAAATCATATTAAATTTATTTGAAGATTATAAAAATGTTTATATTTTCGAACTGAGCTTTTGGTTGAAATTACTTTCAGCAATCAACGAAATTATTCTCCAGTGAACAATGATTAGAAGCGGATCAATCGCTCACCCCAAACAATTATACGAAGGTAGTCCAAAAAGTTAGATTTTCAAAATGAAACTGACAGTATTTACTGAAAAAAAGAAACCATTTTGTCACATACCGAAAAGTTATTTACTTCTTTAGATAATGACCTCCTACATTTAAACATTTGTTGTATGTATGAACCAACTTTGGATTCCGGGTAACTTTTAACTAATTTTTCTCATCATCCAAGATTCAGGAAGCAATCAGGAAAAAAATCTGCCGCCTCTCCACTAGCAGCTCGGTAACTCCTTCAATGAGATCTCTCCGTTCGAATGCCAACAATGCTTTTGCACTATGCTATTTGGGCAAATAACTCAAATTTAAGATTTGTAACGAGTTCTATTCGGGTGTTCTGCTAATCCTCTTGAGGAAAATATTCTTTAACTGTGATATTAGTTTTAAAACTATTTTCTGTAGAGATGACTTAATTTATGCCAATGCAGCTACTATTTACGTGACAGTCGTTGAGTATTCGAGGTAATGGTTAAGAGTTGATCATGAGCTGAAATTCAAGTGTTAGTAAGAAACGACTAGTGGTCGTATATCTTAAGATTAATAGTAGAAGAAGAATTCACCGAAATAGTGGAAGGCATCAACCTTGCAGCTGAACGCGCTATCAGGTTGCGAGCAGGATCATTCAAGGAGCTTTAACAAACATACGTAAGTAGTTTAGGTAATTTAGTCTTCTATGATTTCGGGATAAGATGTCTTATTTCTCCCAATGTTTAGTCATAAAATTGAAGAGTTAAAAGTCGAATAAAATTAGTTATTCTAAGATCATGTCTGCTTCTTCCTCGAAATCTCCCCACACCCGCGATATCCGGGTCGCGTCAGATTCAACCAATGAGTATTTAAATATTAACAGTACGAATAATTTACAATAAACAAATAAAAACTAGCTGCATGGCCCAGCGTTGCACGGGCTATCTCTACTTTCATAAATTTTCCCTTTCTTTCACAAAATCAGGACTTCTAATACTCATTTTCAAAATGACTTCCCACCCCCACCACCGCTTAGGCCAGCGTTGCTCGGGCTTTCTCTTTTCCTCATGACACCAGCATTTCTGTGTGTGTGTGTTTGTACGCGCACAATGTGAGTGATTTCTAAAATTGTGTCAAAAAATTTCCCGTTTTCGAAATAGCTGCATGGCCCGGCTTTGCACGGGCTATCTCTGCTGTTATATAAATATTCCCTTTCTTTCACAAAATCAGAGTTTCTAATACTCATTTTCAAAATGACTTCCCCTCCTCCACCACTTAGACCACCCTTGCTCGGGCATTCTATTTTCCTCGTGACACCAGCATTTCTATGTGTGTGTTTGTACGCGTACAATGTGAGTTATTTCTAAAATTATGTCAAAAAATTTCCCTATTTCGAAATTTGTTCCATTCCACTTATTTTTGATTTAAGACAGGTTTCTTTCCCCTCTCTATGACCCGAACAGGATTCTTTTTAGTGTAAAATTTTTGTTCTATCTACCCTCCATTCTCACAGATAAGATATAGCTTCAAATTTCGATGTATGACTTATAAAAAATATATTGCGTTAGAATTTTAAAAATTATTAATGTGAAGCAATAATAAAAAGAAAACTATTCTGATGCTAAGAGTAAAGCTTTAAAAAGTAGCGTAATGCGAAATTGAAAGTTTTGCTGCATCCTCAGTTTCGAATCTGGGAACTACCGTTTCATAAAGCGCAGCCGATTTAACAATCGCACCGTCGGTTCCTTCGGGGAGATGCATTGAATTGAGCTTTAAAATAAAGGTAGATTTTTTTCAATATATCACTTTGTTATTCGTTAAAGTAAAGGATTTTTTTTTCGGGCTTCATTTTTATGTTAAGGCTTTCAAACTTCATATAAATAATAGACGATGTACTTTTTAATTAACAAAGAATTAATTTAGTAATGAAATAATAGAAATAATCCTTTTAAAAAACATATATATGTTTATTAAAATCAAATTTTTATAAGTAATATAATAAAAGAAAAATTTACAGATAGCTATTGAAACGATTGCTTTTGTAATCAAAAAGTATGAAACAAAAATAAGGAATCTAATTAGAATTAATTATTACTGAAATTTTAGGCAATTTTTTTCGTATAATTTTGCAGCCACCGGAAACGCAAATGTACATTTTTTAAGGATAGTTTATGTATGGAAATAAACAGAAAAATAGAAATTTTCAAAATTACAAAACTATTAGATCGTGTTTTAAAAACCTCTAAAAAAGAAGTTCCAAAAATATTTTTAAAAAATTGTAAAATAATTAAATTGAAAGAATGATATTATTGTTTTTTAACCATAATTTTAAAAATATTTTATCAATCTTTGCACAGATTACGTATAATATTGTTCTACACACGGAAAAAAAAGAAAAGCATGAACTTCTTTTTAGTATAAAATATTTTTTTCATTAACGCGAAAGAAAGTTCAAGCAAAACAACTTATAATTCGTATTCAAAAAATTAACCGATTTTCGACTCATTTTTTTATTTAAATAAAATTGTAAAATAATCAAATTGAAAGAAGGGTATATATATAATTTTATTATATTAACTTTTAAATAAATTTATTTATATGCAAAGTTTCGTTGTTTTGTGTAAAAACAAAATTTCTCTCCGATATTCTCTGCAGATGGCGCCACGATGCGTTTTAATGCGTTTTAAGTTTTTAATTAATATCTTTTAACTAATTGAAACATCGGAATATAAATGGTCCAAACGGATCCCTCGGATCATTCCCGAAATTTTGATACCTTCTGCTAGTTTTTGCGTCTTGTGGTTAGAGAAAATTGGGCAATATTCATATATACCGACATACATAGATACATTTGTTTACCTACGAATTTTAATATATAAGATGCACAATATGACATACAAACGTTTAATATGAGGGACGTTCCGAACGTTTCGTCATTTTCTTGAAATAGATGATAGTAAATTAGGCGAAACAAAAAAAATTATAAACTATGCTCGATGCTTATTAAACGAAGGAAGGAATATCAGAGTCAACACATGCGCAGAGCGCCGAAGAGATAACAGTAGCAGATAGGCGTGCTCGAGATAAATTTGAGTAGTGTGAAGTGCCTACTGTTATGTGTATCTGGATGGATGGATAGAACTAGTGTGTACGTCATCCACGAGGGTCTGCAGCCCGTGTATGGGGCAAAGGTCATGTCTCATCAAATGGATGATCTCTAGTGTTGTATGTTCAATGAAAGAAGGGAGAATCTGAAGGATGATGGTCAAAATAGGCATCCCTCTGGATCTAAAAATGAAAACAATATTGCTGGAGTATAGGAAATGGTGTACCTCAATGACGTGGTAGCATCCAAGTTCACTACAGAAGAAAAATTCCTCACTAAACAGTGCTCAGAGGGAGAAGATATAGAAACAATTCCTTGCATCGCAGATAACTGAGTTTTACCCCAGTAGTTTCTTCAAACTGTTTGTTTACTACGATAAATGACTCAATGCCGATGGTGACTACGTCGAAAAATAGTGCAAGGTGCGTTCATGTCATTATGCATTTTTTTGGCAGTAAAGTCTCCGTGCTTAAAAAGAAAATGACGAAACTTAATTTTGCAACGTCCCTTGTAAATAGAAGAAAATTTAAACCTGTAAATGAACATCTCTGGTTCCAGTGTTGCAGTAGGCAGATCTTCCTTTTACAAAGGTTTTTAAGTTCTCATGGTCCTGTGATTCTTTAGAATCATCTGTTGGTTCAAAATAAACCACTTTTACCAAAGATCCACCTATGTCAATGCCAAACCAAGGCATGGCTGAAATGAAAGTAAAATGTGGTTGTACAATTTTTCAAAGCCCCAAAAAGATTTTATTATTACGTTCTTTATAAAATAAAGGTTATTTGTATAATAAAAAGCGGAAATGCATTCCGCATTATTCAGAAAACATGTAAAAAAATGAATTTCAGAGCTTGAATAGGAAAAACTGAAAGAAGAGTAATTAAAAATGAACAGTTTAAATTTATAGAAATGTGTAGTAACATTTATATGTATTTGCGAAAGGTTAAACATTTTGAATTGAAAATATTAGAAGATAGTAACTTTTTCATCACAATAAAAATAAAACTTCCAATTAGTTGATGAATTTCAACCTCTTAATTTCGCATGTTAGTCACGGCTACCTGCCTTAAATTGTGTTAGAGTAAATCAAAAAAGAAATGCGGCTGTTATTTGTTAAGGAGGGCAACTCGTACCACATATATTTGGTAATCTATAAAGAAGTCTCTATCCGATGAAAAAATTCAAATAGTTAAAGACGAAGTAATTAATTACTTCATTTGGGACAGTGCTTCACTTGGGATTGCTGTATGATACGTTATCAACTGATTCTTTCTTGTTGTTGATAAAATGATGGAAGTGAAATTAATTGAACACTAACCTTAGAGTATGGAAATATTACACAATATTTTTTTTAAACCGTGCAAAAAAATGGCTATGTAACCAAAACATAGTTTCCTTTGTTAAATTTTAATATTAGTAACAATTAACAATAACTGGCTAATACAATGAAAAAATTATAATGGGATCTACTTCTTGAGAGAAAATAGCATTGAGATCGCTTGTATGCAAACTAATAATAACATAGATTGGCTGATAATATTTGATGTTTTTCTTCCAAAAGCCGTTTAACCTGAGTGTTTGAATATGTTCTTTTTAGGTAGTTATTTGTTAAAGATGGCAAAAATATTCATAAATACATGTCTTACATAAATTTTCGAAATTAGCAATTCGGCGAGATGTATGGCGAAGTACTGTTTTCATTTTTATGTGAGCATACATGAACAGACTTAAGTACCGACATTAAAAAATTATTAAGTGACTATAATTATATTTTTACCTCAAAGGTAAGCATTTAGTTTCACCGAACAAAATCACAACGGTCACATTATAAAGACAATCCCGTATTCTTCATTAAAAGGAAGTTTCGGAAAAAAGTAAAAGTTGGCAACAGCAAAACGCATGAATTGATTAATGGATTAAATGGATTGGCTGGAGACATGCAGCTGTCGTAATGTGATTATGACATCACATGAATTTACCCCGTTCCTAATAAAGTAAAGTAATTGATTGGAATCGTATGCCTATAGCATTGCGCTACATTAAAAAATGCAAGACAGTAGTTCAAAAAATGATAAATATCATGAATAATTTGTCCTTCACTTTCTCAGTAAAATTAATAAAGTTAGAGATTTAATAAAATTATAAATTCTTGTTTATAAAATTACTGTAAAGTTCGGTTTATCAACAGAACTTCTAAAAAATTAAGAAAATTTTATTAAAGTTTTTTTTTGAAAGGGGAACAATGTTTCCTATGTGTTATGAAACATCACAATATTTTGCCTTTGTGTGTTGGAGTGGTAAAATAAATTTTGCAAAGAAAATTTTCTATGCAAAAACGTATTTTTCTCTTTATTAATGGTAACGCGTACTTGCACTTCCGATATTAAGTTTTAGGTTTTATTTACCATAAAAAAATAAATACTTTAAAGCAAAGTAGGGGCAAGAAAAAACCACGAGCGTCTACTAACGAAAATCTTAACATTAAACTATTGCTCTACGTTTGAATGAGCCGTGTTGTCAAAATTTTTATTTTAAAACAACCAATTTAAAATTTAATTTCAATGTTCTATTTTTATTCATCAACTTTTATCTATTAATTTAAAAAATTAATAAATTATTCGATGTAAATAGTAACGGAATAATATACTTACGAGGAGAATTAGCTGCTATCGAAGAGAATTCTGGTAAGGGACTCATGCAGACCCCTCTACCACCTAATTTGAACGGTTTAATGACATCTACTGTGCTTGGAGCAGCCCTGCAAGAAAACAAATTTGAATGTACACATGGTTTAAAATCAAATCAAATCGTACTACATAAAAGCTACAATTCACTATGATATAAAAAAAGAAAGCAACAATATACATATACACAAGCATAGTTCGACATATTAAGAATTTTATCACTAGTTCACAAAAACTTTAAAGGTACTACAATGAAATTCTATCAACAAAAAAGTCGTGACCTTCATTATACTAGCATATATGTTTCAACTAAAACTAGTTTCATTTCTCATTACGTACGTATCATACCATCAACCAATTTCATCAAAACGAAAGATATCATCAAATGCTGTCATCGTATGCGCGAACAAGATTTAAAGAAAATTTTAAGATACAATTTTTGAAATAAACCCTTTTACCGGAAAAATACTAATTTAAATTAGAGTAATTTTTTTGAAGATGTCGCACAAAATTGTTGGGAATTTATAAATCATATTTTGACAGTAATACATTTATCTCGTTTTCTACTATTTGATTTCAAATATAAGACATTCAAAACTTTGCATTGAAAAGCATCATTCTGAAGCAGTTAATAATGCTATGATATGATTACATTAGTGTTATTCAATTTCTATTATTAGCTCACACTCTCTATATACTATTTATTTATTTATCTTCGTGGAATTTTCAATTGTTAATAAAATACATTTTAAAGCGCTCAATTGAACTGAAATTTTATATTCATGATTATTTAGCATGACAATACAGTAATTTAATTATAATTGATATAAACTAATTGATTAAAATTAATTATTCAAAGAATTACAAATACAGCCACGTTGGCATCATTTTTGGCGACTTAGCGACCCTTTTGGCGACTTGTGTCAAAACATGAAAAGGTTTTTTTCTCACATTTTAAAGCGCTCGTTTGAGCTGCAATTTTCTAAACACTATTATTTTGGGTAAAAATACGATAATTTAATTATAATTAATTGACTAAAAATAATTATTTAAAGAATTACAGATACAGCCACATTGGTTTCATTTTTAGCGACTTGGGTCAAAACAAAACATTTTTTTTTCTTCTCCTGTTTTAAAGTATTCAGTTGAAGTGAAATTTTACATACAACGATTGTTTTAGATGACAATACGATACTTTAATGATAATTAATGAAAATTAATTGCCACTTAATGTTGTGATTCTGTCATATGAACATACATATTTATATTAATTGTAACTATTTAATGAAAAGTAGCTAAAATAAAATTTTCTTTGTTTATCCAAATAGGAATTGACTTCAATTTTTTTATATTAGGTTGTGGGAAAAAAAAATCCATTATTTTTGCATGAAAATCAAGACTTTATTTAACATGCTTCCAATTGTCCTATTTGGGTCAAATATGCACAGTTTTGTTGTATAATTTATTGCCATTTTAAAGGTGGCTTCATAATGACTCATAGAAAGCTTGGCCCTTATTGGCGAAAATATCTAGTAACCGGTTTTCACAATTTTCTCTTGTGATCCTGATTTCTTATCACTCAGGAAGTTTAGCAATGCGAGAAAAAGGGGGATAATCACTTGGTGCCAGGTCTGGAATATAAGGTGGATGCATTAAAACTTCCCATCCAAGCTCCCAGAGGTTCTGGCGAGTCACTACAGAAGTGTGTGTTCTGATGGAACACAACACCTTTTCTGTAGGCCAATTCTGGCCATTTCTAGTCAATCGCTAGCTTCAAACGGTCCAGTTGTTGACAGTAGAGATCTGAATTTAGTGTTTGGCCAAGCGGAAGCAACTCGTAACAAATTATTCCTTTCCAGTCCCACCAAATACACTGTAGAACCTTCCTGGCCGTTAGTCCTGGTTTGGCCACCGTTTGAGCACCGTTTTTGCACAATATTGTAGTATGTAACCCATTTCTCATCCCCAGTCACCATCCGTTTAAGAAACGGGTCGATTTCATTCCGTTTGGCCAAGGCTTTGAAGATGGAAATTCGATCCATCATGTTTTTTGGAGTTAATTGGTGTGGCACCCAAACATGGAGCTTCTTTTTTAATCCAACTTTGCGCAAATGGCTTAAAACTGTTTTATGGTCTTTAGTTTCTGTGCAATGCTATGACTACTAACACGTCGGTTAACTTCGATTATTTCTGTGATTTTATCGACATTTTCGACGATGGGCCTGCCTGTGCGAGGTGCATCTTTAACATCAAAAATACCTGAACGGAATGGACGAAACCAAAACTGCACGTAATTTTAGCTGTTACAATATAGAAACCATAAAGACTATTCACAAATTTCAGCCACCTGCCTTGTATTTTAGCCATTATCAAAGAAAAATTGTAAAACGTACCGAATTTTCTCTTTGTCGACTTCCATTTCTAACACCCTGTAACTCACAACTGAGTGGATCAAACAAAAAAAAAAAGCAAAAGAATTTTTTTAGTGTGAAATGTCATCTTGACAAAGAGCATAAATTTGAAATTGTTTGATCGATACTTCACGAGATATCGACACTACAGCCATCTACCGAAAAAAATAATGGATTTCTTTTTCCCCAACCTAATATTACTTGTTCTTGCACGAAAATTTTTGGCTCATTTAAATGATTCCTGAATCGCGTCTCAAGTATTTATCAAGGCAGGTGCAATACTTAATTATAATAAATGACCATTCATTTACATAGTAAATAAATACCGAGATAATTTGTGTTGTTTTCCCAGCAGCATTGCTCTCCTCGTAGGAAAGTTCATTTTTATGAGAAAAATTCGCTTCCCCAGCATGAACGTAAAAAAAAAACTATTTTATGGCAACCTTAAAAAAGGTGACTTTACCTTTAGTAAAGGTAAAGTTACCAGACTGGCAACTTTATCGTCTAGATGACAAATTTGGTGAAAAATGATATGGCCAAGTGAGTGAATGAATATTAATGTCACACTATTCAGCAAACACGAAGACTTCGAGCGACGGGCCTCTCAATTTTAAAAATTTTAAACTATGGTCAAATGACAATGACAACACCTGATCTGGCAACCTCTGTCCTAACTTCCTCACCACACCAACGGAACGACGTTTGAGCCTCAAAATATTTGACGTGTATTGGCCTCCTCTGCACGGCGGGTCATCAACGGAATGAGACTAGAACCCACGTCACGCCGGCCGCGAATCCGTTACATTGACCACTAGACTACCGCGGCCCCATGATATTGCCAAGGAACCAGCGTGAAGTCTCTGGGATTAACTCTTCTGAAAATTTCGATGAGGCTTTTTAGGGACCTTTGGAATAAAGGTCGAGATCAGAAACTGCTTGTGTGTTGACTACGATAAGACAGAGAGACGTCAGAACAGTTCCATTAGCAGGAACTGTTCTAGGGAGCCCTTTCTGGAGAATTGCAAGGCTTGTTAAAAATATATATATAAAGGAAATTTCCACATGAACATCCTTTAGAGGGCGCTGGCAACGCAGCCACCAGCGAATTATCGAGGGAGATGGGGAATCAGCAAGCGGACTCTAGACGCGGAGGTCGAAGATCCGGGGCTGAGAAAGAGGAACAAACGGAACAGTGGTCGAGTAGGGGACCCACCACCCGCCGTTCACAAGACAGACGCGTAGGTCACTCTCAGCACCCAAATACCAGAGACTATCGTTAAGATTAAGTGTCATCAATCGTACTAGAGCTGTCGTTAAGAGCCAGAGGTGTTTAATCGGATTGTAAATCTTTTATTATATGTGTAAACGTCTGTCGTAGTGAGTAGAACTGTATCTATTGTCCAACATTAAACATTAGTTTAGCAAAAACGAGTGTAATTATTGAATACCCCTAGAACTGAGCAATTATCCTACATATATATATTTGTGTTTCTACGTCGACTTGTCTTCGTGTAGTCATTTGTTTGTCCTTGTCCATTAATAATTCTGTAATTCAAATAATTGGGATCTTCGGCTGTGTGTGTGTGTGCTTTTCCCATACGCAAATTTGCAGCAATACTATGCTACACAATGATGGTACAATTTCATGAATTAATGGTTAACACCATTCGAGATGAATGGAGTAATTGGAGAATACCAACCTTAAAAAGTTGAAATACAGAATGATAATTTAATATGCATGCAGTCACATGGAATGGGAACTCGATACGAATTTACCAGCCTCCTCCTTTTAAGATATCCTTTCTCTAAAGATGATTCAGACTAATTAAGCAGATTAATGGGAGTCCAAAAGAGACGGAAAGCTTAGGGTTTACATAAAGGATTATTTCTGTGACTCTTAATCTACTTATTAATTTGTTAGCAGTTTCACTAAAAACTTCTTTTTGAGTCTAATGACGATAGTCTTGGTTCTGTCTGCAGAAAAAAAGCAATAAAATGAGGAAAAATTTAGTGTTTTTACTCATCAGATTTTTTCTACGTGTTCCCTCTCTCAAGGTGAACTGCTCCATATTTGTACAAGATGGAACTAGAATAATTTGACTAGCATTACATTAGAAATATTACATGGTTACATGTAAGGTTACAGGTAACAAACCACACAATTCCAAATTATCAAAAACTGCATTTAAACTTCCCTTTTAAAAATTTACGACGTACCATAAGAAAACTTGAAGACTCAACTAGTTCAAAACTATGCGTGAACCTTGAATCACGAGTAGAAGATCCGTTTCATAAATTCTTTATTTCCCCCTTCTTTATGACCATTACATTACGAAATACACAAAAATTCTTATTTACACTAATGGCAGATAAGAGATTGTAAAGCTTACTTCAGTCTATTTTTTATCTATTAGTTTTTTCGAATTTGTAATTATCAATGATGGCGTTTAGAACAAACTCTCATTCATCAACAATAAGTTGTAAATTTTAAATGTTGTATTCCATATTAATAAAAATTATTCTACTCAATAAATTAGCAGAACAAATATAAGAACCCATTTTGTATTCCATAAAACATGTTAATTTAGCAATGAATGAAGTTTTACCTAACGCAAGGAAAATAATTTTTACGTAGCTTTTCCTCTCCGTTAATACAATACTGTTGTACTTCAAATAAAATTTTAAGTTGAGTATTTAAAAATTCATTTAAGAAAAGTGGTTTCCTTCTTCTATTTTTATCAACTTCGTAAAAAACTCGTATGGCACGATAGTAAGATAAGTAAATAATTTCTTGCGAAAAAGCACTAATGAATGCTGATTTCTTCGAACTTCTATGTGCGCCATTTTCCCCCGTTTATGAGTCGGATGTTTTTTTCACGTCTCGTATCAACTTGTTTTCACGACTGGATCGTAAGATTTTTTCGATCTATGTGTTTTCGACGGTAATCATATTTTAAAACAGTCGAAACTTTCCTCTTGTCAGGGTTCGTCAATAACAGATTAAAATAATCCTCAAGGAAATAACAGATTTTTCATCTGAAAGTTTTTACAAATATTCCTTCAGTATAATTAAAACAAAGCTTTAATATTATCATATAAATTCATTTCTATCCTCATTCAAAGATATTAATCTAATAAAATTAGTCAAGAACAAAATTAAATTTAGTTAAAAAAGTTGTCAAGTAGTGATATTAATGAACTATTATTATTAGTGGTATTAATTTATTACAAATATGTCGTAATTTGGTTTCAGTAGTTGAAGTCTTCAAGAAATAATTCATTATAAGAATATTACAAGTTAAATTACTCCGCATTCTATAAAACATTTCCAGCCATTGCCAGACCAAGTTTTATCAAGTGTTAGAAAACAAAATGAGGCATACCCAGGGACATCTTCAGATTTTTTGAGGCCCTGAGCTCCTATGCAAAGTATGCTCCGCCTGCGACCCTTATAAGTAGACAGTATATAGCAGATACTCACACAAACGGTAATACACAACAACTTGTGCGCAAATCACAAACTTTGGCAAAAACCAATTCAACTGACTGCCGCCTTTCGACTACATAAATTATGACGGTGTCTAATTATGACAAGTCTAAGCCTAAGAATAAACATGAACGACGACAGTGGCGTAACGGAGAACATTTGGGCCTCCTGCAAAGTCAAGTTTTGGGCGAGGTGTTTTTTTTTTGCGATTTTACTAATGGTAGGTATTTGGAGGCAGACAGGCTTTGGACCCCCAAGATGCAGGGGTGTACGTGACGCCACTGGATGACGATGATTATGTAATGCAGTCTCACGTCCAAGTTTCTTTAAGATTATGTCCGGGAATAACATTCGATGACTGAAACTTTTAGGATTATGATCTTGAGACGAGCCCCCATCGAAGTCGGGATACTGGGCCTAGTTGGCCCATGCCTTATGATGTTCCTGGGAATACTGAACATTTTCATACCAAGAACAGCGTTAAAATACAATTCCAGCAATTAAAAAGAGCTTGTGTTCTTTGAAGGTACTAGTGCACGATTTGCGTGTTCCGCAAGTAAAAAAAAATAATTATCTTATCGCAGTCTACACATGATGCAAATTTAATGCTACTTTCATACTGTAATAAAGCCCAGACATGTTTTACATCACAAACAAAAACATTTTGACGCATCCAGTAGCAGACTGTTTCAATATCGTTGCGAAGCAACAAATGGATGCAATGGAAGATGGAGCAACAAAGTACCACTGTTGCACACTATCCAATTTAAAAAAATAATTCGTGATCTTTAAAATCATATGAAATCAGAACAGAACAGAATTAAAAATCAATCAAGCGAGTTATTGATAAATAATAAAAATGACTGAAGACCCAAATTAGAATCCTGATAAATAATTTATTGTTGGAATTTTATATGTGAACTGGTGCTCACACTCTTGTAATCTTCTGTCAACTTTGAAAGTATAAAGAAAACTAAGAAATATGGTGAAAATAATATGCAAAACCATCAGAATTTGAAATCGACTATTATTGTATAAACGCAATATTTGAAATATATAAATCCATCGTGATGAAAATAAAAGGACTTATAAGGAAATTAAGGGTGTACTAATTTTTCTTTTCAATATTGTTAAGACGTCTTGTTTTTATCATTTATCCCAAAAAATTCATAACATTAATTGCCCTATAGATTTTAACTATATTTCTAAAATATAAAAATAAAAGTACCAATCTTTTGATTTTTTATGCTTATTTAAAGTAACCTGTAATGGAATCTCAGATCTTTAAGAAATGTTTCTAAAAGTACAGTCTGATAGAAACATTCCTTATCTTCATATTCATTCAGCACACACACACAATTTAGATTGTTTTTCAAATATGATATAATCCAAATAAATAGAATTAATACCGCATAAAATTATGCCTAATTTCCTGTTGATTACAAATAGTTAAATTATGAAGAGATGATAAAAAAAATTTCCAAATTACATTTAAAAATGATGTACTTATGATAGAATTTTATGATACGGTACGAGTCTTCAGTTTGTCATACATTAATAAAATTTTTAAGCTTTGGAGCCTTAATGTTGAGTTTAATATTTTTCCAAACTTATAGTAATCATAAAAGAAAAGTTTCCCTAATAATTTAACATCTCATCCTAAGATTGCTAACATCAGACAAATGAAGATTTTACGCGGATTAAGCATATAAATATATTTTTCAAACAAAGAGCAAGAGCTCTTTATCCTTCAAAATAGTACATTTCACAATCATCTGTCTACATTTAACGATTTCGCAAGTTCCGTCTCGTTTTGTCTAACTATTAGTTCGAGCAATTTGTTAATAACAAGGAAAAGCTTTCTACCACTACATGGTGAAACACATGTCGTATATTTCAATCAAACATACACAACATTTCTACACAGTGGCGTACACAGAATTATTACATAGAGTTACATTCTAAAGAACAAGCAGATGAAAGCAGTGCCGAAAAGTAATCTGTATGATAAAAATTAAAAATCTGTCATGATGAATGAGAGTTGAACCCCCTCTACAGACCGATTCATGATTCTTCTCAAAGTAACATAATTTTTGTTTCAAAATTCTTTAATTCTACTGCATGAAACAATAACTAATTCTCAACTCAAAAACTACGATAAGCAGACAAAAGATTTTAAATACCTCAGCAATTTTGCTAAGTAAATCTTTATCTTGATAAGAATATTTCCTGTAATGCACACAATACATGTAATACATTTGTGAATATTAGCAGCTTATAAGTTTATTTCACAGACACCTTTTTTCTACTAATCATTCAAATGATCAAAAAGATCTCCAGATGAATGATAGCCTCTTGAAAAAATATAAAAAACATTAAATATAAATTAAGTTTAACCAGCATCGATTACATATTGCAATTCTTTTTCTCTGACCGAATTAACATATTTAGAATAATTACAAAAAATGCTTACTTAGGCAACATAACTTTAGCAACAAACGATTATATATCAGCAAATAAGTTTAGTAATCAGATAAATTAAAGCTACATAAATTATTAAAATAAAGAATTATGGAAGAGAATTTTCAATCCAAACAATATATATTTCTACTGTATAATTTAAATACTCAATTATACTGTTAAAAAATGAAAATTTAAATAGAACTAAAAATTTTACATCACGAGGCAAGATTTACGTGACGTGTTTGGTATGTGGTAGTAAAGATATATATATATATATATATATATATATATATATATATATATATATTATATGCATAGAAACTATATAAAATATTGTTTAAGTTTTATTAATGGAGAAATAACAGAATAACAATATTCCACTCGTAAATTCAGTTACAAACAAACCAAACGATCTTTTCCAAATGAAATGGAATACCTGAATTACCACGTGAATTAATATGGAACAAATATTATGAGCAAACGATAAATAAAATTAAAGTGCAAGGCTTAAACATTTACATTTATCTTTTAATACTATATAATAATTTTTTTTAAAAATAACTTAAAATTTCATGTTAAAACTTAAACCAAGACAGAAACTCCTAAAAGAAAAGCAATCAAAAACCAAACTTCTTTGCACATAGTGAACAGGAAAAACTTTATGTAATCGCACTAATATATAAAAACATGTTTATACGCGATTGTTTCACACATATTGTTATAATTAATTTTGAATTGTATCCTACAAATATTGGGGGAAAAACAACTAGTTTTCCCACTAAAACAGAATTCTCAACTAAACTTCGTTTTAATCCCGGCAATGTCTTATAATCTATAGTATCAAACAACTTTATTATATCTTGATAAAGATTAATTTCCAAGTTCCAAGCTATTTTAATGACAGAAGCCAATCAAGGAAATATTCTACACGGAAAAATGTTCCTTAATTATAAACCTCCTAAAGGAATACATAGGTAGTAATTGCATTTTTTTTTCATTTGGAGACAGATTTTCCTTCATCACATCTTTCGTAATATGCAGTTGTTAAAAATAAGAGAAATTACTAGTTACAGTTAAGTTAATTTGTAAATCAATAAATTGCAGGAAATAGAATTTTCATTGCTAATGATTATCCTATTACGAAACAGCCACAATTGTTGACATTTTAATAAAACAAAAGGAAAAAAAAATAATGTATACATTTGTATTCCTAAACAAAGTACATTCCTATTTATTGCATAAATAGCAATTGAAAATGAATGTAAAATAATGTTTTTTTTCTCTCACACACTATTGGGGACAGATGCGTGTCGACATTTTACCCTATTCCAAACATTAAAAACACAAAATGACATTTTTTACTCTTCAGAAAAAACGAGATAACGTCAGCACAGAAGATGAGTTTGCTAAAAGAGCATCCCCAATTATTTTCATAATTCCCATCTCAGCAACAGGTAACAAGGTATCACTTTAAAAAGGGATTCAATTTCGATGTTAAGGGATTAATTAATGCAATCGACTTCTAAACATTTTTTGTGGATAACCATTTTTATCTTAGTTAGGTATATAATACTTTGAATAAATTAGATTTTAAATCTCCTCTCTAATCCACACACAGTCATAAGGACCTAATTCATTGATTGTGAATATTACATTAAGGTATCCGACTACCCTAAAATCACGATTTTTTTCAAAATTGACCAAAAAATTTTATGATTTTATTTTATAGGCCCTCTTATCAGCTTAACAAAAATACCAAGTTTTTTATTTTCCATTCACTAGAACAAAAGCTACACGTCTTTTAGTAAAAGCAGATGCCATAACTTTACACAAGATGCCAAACTTTAAAATGCGTTCTACTCGAAATGTTTTTTTAGAAAAACTCAAACGGGGACAGCGATTGTTCAAAAAGTTTTGAAAAAAATTTGCTGAAATTTTTTGTGTTTGTTTTGCATGATAGTAGAAGTGTTTTGATCTTCAGATTTATCAATCACTGTTTTATTTCAAAATTTACAACCCTTTATGTGAATATAAAAAAAATCACCGTTTTTTAAGCAATTTCATATAGTCACTAAGATAAAGTGCTCTAGTTTCTGTAAAAATTAAAATATCTCTTATTCTGAAGGTCATTTGAAACAGGAATAACAAAGAAACACATCAAAATTGAAAAATTGAGAATTTGTTCATAAAATTTTTGTACAGAGTGGGCCTCGTTTATGTAATTTTTTGTACATTTTCACCAGTTTTTTCCCCATTTTAATAGCTAATAGCTTTAAGCTCGTTTAAGATAAATAGCTTTAATAGCTATTTATCTTAAACGAGTACTTTTCCACTGAATGAATTTTTATTTGTCAACATATCATTTTCTAATATATTGGAAAGTTCGGGCAAAAAATGCCCTTCATACTGAATTTTACGGTAAGCACTGTAGCTAAAATATTAGCATTCAATTTTGATTTCTCACTAGTCCCTTCACAAAAACCATTACCAACTGAAAAAAAACTCTTTCAACTGCTGCATTAGTTCCAGGGCAGCACAACGTAAATTCAACAAGAATAATTGCATTTTCATATGGAATGTGTTCATTTTTTAAATGGTTTAAATAATTTTACCCATCTTTGACCAATTTCTCAGCATGTTGATGTTCCAATTGTTCTAATCTATTAGAATTTAAATATATATGCAGTCTTCTTTCTACTTCAAACAGACAATTGTCATCGATTTTAATATCAGGCATTTCTTTCAATAAAAACTCAACGTAATTTTCTATATCTGCCCAATGTATTTGCTAGAAAGTAAAAAAATACCATTGAAAACTGTTATTTCCTTTGATATTTGTTTCAGACCATTCTTCGACATTTTGGAAACATGTTTGGTTCATCTCTGAACACAGAGATTAACAGATCAGTTTTAAAATATTGAAAAGGAGGACAAAAAGGACACTTTTCGAGGAAGGACAAAACATATAAAAGGACAGTTGGTCACCTTACTACCACTGACTTCATCAGTTTCCATAGATCAGTGTTCCCCAACATTTTATCGCCTCGAGCCACTCAACGTTTGATAGTTTTATCGTGGCCCGCTGAGAGTGGGGAGTTGATTGTTTAGATTTTAGATTATTTTGATTTAATAATTTTGAACTTAAATATACCTTCAGAATAAAATACAGTTGCGCCAAAAATCATTAAGTGATTTTACATAGAATATAAAGTGATTTTTTATGGAAAGTCTCGCACAAACACAAGAGAAATACTCCGCATTAAAAAAAATGGATATAATTGAATGTTCCTTAGGCGGCCTGAAGGCTGGGAACGACTGTCATACATAATCACAAGAAATTTTTAGGGGGATTATATTACTTCGCGCACATAAATTTTTACATAACATCTGGTTGTTTTTTTTTTTTGAAGAGAGTTTTTACTTCAAAAAGCTCTCTATATATTTTATCCGTTTTTTTTTAAATATATACTTCTTAGACTAAAAATGTCAATTAATTAAAAAACAAAACTGATTATTGATAAAGTTTTGTTTTCGAAAACCACGAGAGATAAATTGATAAAAACTATACACTGGTATATGGTTTTTGGAGGATTCGTTTCCAATACCATATTTTTGGCTCTGAATATTTCCTAAAATCTTAAGTGAATAACACACAGTCATAGCGTAGCACAATAAACAAAACGAAGGCTTTTGGCAACAGACATAGTAATTTTGAACCATAGTCAAGAGACGAGGGCAGCACCCGAGCTAGCGTTTACTCTAACATCTACACCACACCAACAGGAGGACGTTTGAGCCTCGACAGATTTAACGTGCAACGACCCCCTCTACACGGAAGGTCTTTCACTTGATTGATTAAATATTAACGTTGCACTGTGCAGCTACACGAGGGCTTTTGGCGACGGACCACGTAATTTTGAACCATGGTCAAGTGACGTGAACGACACCTGAGCTGTCACCTCCTCTCCTAACTACCACACCACACCAACGGGAGGACGTTTCAGCTCTTGACAAATTTAACGTGCATCACTGCCCTACACGGCGGGTCTTTAGTGGTACTGGGCTCGAACTCCTACAACGGCACTTAGCTCGACTTCATGACACTCCAGCCACGAGTCCGTCATTTAAACCAGTGATCCGCAACCCCTGGTCCGCGGACCGGTACCGGTACGTGGAGCAAATGATGCCGGTCCGCCTAAAAAACATTAAACTATTACCATTTTATTTAAAGTGATGCATTTCTCTCTGATTTGCGCAATTTTTACAGAAATCACTTTATAATCCTCGTTAAATCACTTTTATTCATTTTTTGGTGTGTGTGTGGTGTGTGTGTAACTATATTTTATTCTGAAGACATATTTAATTGTTACTAAATTAAAATTGTTAAATCAAAACAATCAACGTGTTCCAACCTCAGAGAGCCCCGGTAAAATTATCAAACGTTGACCGGTCCGTAGCGATAAAAAGGTTGTGGAGCACTAATCTAGACCATTATGCCACTGCAGCCACGTATATTTCTGGAAGGCACCCCTTCAGTTTCTTACCATATTGCGTACAATCCATATTACTGCGTGCGATATAATCTTAGAGAAAAATTTATTTATAGGGGAATATTAAATTTTACGTGTGGATATCAGTTTTTAACAAGTTTAATGTCCGTTCAAGCTCATTTACGAGAATGAAAGAGGAGAGACATCCAATTTGTAAATGTAACTTTTGTGTAACGCACATCTGTAAATCTGACTAATACTGGACCATGTAATTTACAGATAAAGTTGGTTACAAATAAGAAAAAAAAATATTTTAGTCACATCAATCTAAACTTCCTTTTTGAGCGAAAAAAATTGCCTTATTCACTTTTAAAATACAAAATTGCAAATTGGTTCTTTAATCAAGAGGAATATCAAGAGATGTTTGATTTCCGACACTAGTGGCAAACGCAAGAATGCGTGGTTTTGAAGCTCATCCTCCCAAGGGACCAACCCATTTAATTTTTTGTATAAAAATTACGCCTCAGTGCGCATTTCGTCTGCGTGTGTTTTAACCCTTTATAATGGCAAGTATACTTCCCATCAACTTTAATTTTTTAAGTGCCCACGGCAAGCTGTTTTGATTTGGGCTACCAGTACTTCGGTAAACACGACAACCGATATCTGGATTTTCTAGTCGCAAGTGCAAAGGACGATCTGTAAATTTTCTGAGCATCAAGAAAACTGTTCCAGATGATGTACAATATGGATTAAATTCATGTGACGCCATAGTCATATGATAACCGAGTCACATGTTTTCGGCCAATCACTTCATAAATTAATGTGACGTCATAATTATATCAAATATAATCATGCGTTTCCAGCCATTTAGTTTATGTGCTTCACTGTTGCCAACTTTTGCTTTTTGCAGGAACTTTCTTTTAGAAAGTACATATTTGTCAACAATATAATAATGCACATATATATAGTTAAACAATTTAAAAGTATTCGTATATATAATGTAAGTATTTTTTTTTTTTTTAATTTTTGAAAACTGTTTGAAGAATTTTAACACGTAAACTCCTTACACAATCATCAAATTTTAAATGTTATCTAAACTTCACAAGTTGAACAACTAGTATCTTAGTTTTTAATCAATGGGAAATACGTAATTGCCGTTATCATGAGACCATCATGAATTTAGTCCATTGACTAAAGTTGATGACCATTTGCCGATTTGACAAAAAACATAGATGTTGCCGTTTGTGCTCTAGTAAAGCACATGAGAACAAAATACGTTTGAAAAGCTTGCAATGTCCCACTATGTATTGATCCCAGTTTTTTAAATGTTCGTGGAAAGTAATATGTATAAAAAAAATTCTCAAATATTTTAATAGAAAATGTATCTAATTTCTCTTCAGTATTATAAATCATTTTATAATATCATATAATTCAATAGTAAAATAAACGCAAACCATTAGATGTCCCCCCTTTGAATAGCTCCCAGAGGGCGGTGGGAAACATACTTCCCATCGAAAAAAAATGGTTTAAAAATGAAAATTTTAAGTAAGATAAATGAATCTTTATACATCAATTTCAATCCCAAAATGTATTTTAATATAACATTTCTAAAAAAAATAGTCTTATAAAGGGTTAAAATATATAAATGCCCCTTTTCAAGAAGTCTTATCACCTCTGTTCCGCACTCTCGGCTTAAGCCTTCGGTAGTATTGGGATGTTTTTAGCGTGTTTTCGAGTTTACAAGCGATATCTCCAAACCACGCATGCGTAGGTGATTGAGTACACATGGGTTAATCGCTTTATGTTTAATCACCATCTTATTTTTCTATGTATAAACAGCGGTGTCTTTTTTCCCCTTGTGTATTTTAGCAAACTTAAACCGAGTTGTGAAGTTTACTGCATATATAATGAGAAAGAAAATTCAAGATTCCTTGGAGACCCATCATAAATTAAAATACTTTAAGAACAATAGATTAAAAAAATTTAATCAATTCCTACCTAGGTCAACAAAGAAAAATTTTATTTTAGATAATTTTTATTGAATAGTTACAATTAATATAAATATGTATATACATATGACAGAATCACAATATTAAGTGACAAAATAGAAAGCCATTTTCCTTGAAATTTCTCATTTTTTCCCCTTTCTATATATGATGTTGGACTATTATTTGTGTTTGTTGCTAATCATCCATTAAGTTTAACTAATGAGTTAATATTTGAAAAAAACTATATTAACATCAAGTGTCATCCACAAGTTTAAAAAAATGTATTTGAATTTGAATGGAAGAGTAGAAAGCCTTTTATTTACGATTGAAAATTTGAAGATATATTTATATACAGGGAGATTTGAACTAATAGTAGGAATTGGGGAAAAAAAGCATCTTGCTCATTTATTTATTGGAGAAGCACACTACAGAAAAAAATTCAATTCCAGTGTGCATGACAGAGAAACGAACAGCAAGTACCAAAAAGTTCCACCAAGCACATCAACCCACTGTAGGGCGCTCTCCCCTAGAAGGGCGTGATACCCATACGTGGGGGGCGCGAGCATATTGAAAAGTCGAAAACAAAAGATTTCAAATAAGTATTAATTTACTGAAAGGAAGCGAATTAAAATACATTCTGAAATAATAAAAATTGCATACACATTTACACTGATTAAATCAATACTGCACAATGTTTTTGATAATTTATCAATACATTAAAAACAAATTTAATAATTAGTAATGCCTTCCATGATCTTGTCATATACAACATTTAATACTTATCTTGATAATTTTTATGGTTTTTAGTAGAACATTTTTATTGCATTCCATACATTGTCATTGTAGAAAGGGGTGCGATGAAAATCATGATTGAAAATTGGGTCGCAAGCATTGAAAGTTTGAGAAGCACTGATATAAACATTTAAAAAAAATACATTAATGAAAAACACTATAAACACAACGCAAAAGCAACATACTAAAATATTAAAAAACAGAGAATAAAAGGTACTGCATATTAAGATTTCAAAAGTCCTATAACTTAAAACTTAAAAAAAATTGAAAGGCATTAAAAATCTCAATATCTTTATAAAACCTGTTAAAAGCTTTGTAAAACTTTTACAGTCAGAAATTATCTATATAATTGCATCGGAATAACCTATCCTCAAACTTCTAGCCGGTACAGAACAATGAATATTGTTTAAAATATCAAGGTATTCAATCATATTATTGATAGCTTTATAAAGAAAGAACGCATGATCTCGTCGTGATTTCAAACTCGGAATATCAAAAGCTTTGCGTATAGATAAGAGGATAACTAAATCCTGCGAATGAAAATGTTTTTTTTTCTATAAATCAAGTAGCTCTCATCAACCTTTCATCTTTTCAAGAATAACGATTTTATTTTTATAGCAAGAGTCCCAGATAAGGCTGCAGTGTTCAAGATTCGAGTGGACTACAGCAAAATAGAGAATTATACATAAATTACTTTCAAAATTATTTATGGACAGAATATTACCTATAAGTCGCAAACACAGCTAAGCAAACGTTTTATGCAATTCTTTAAGTATCCAATGAGAGCGCGCCTTTTCCTGACAGTAAGGATAAAAGTAAAATACAGGTGTCCCTTGTACTCGTATAACACAGTTTGCACAGTGCTATATCGAAACCGTGTTATACGATACTTTTATTTAAATTATTTCATTTAATTATTTAATTACGCATGTACATAATATAAATCAGGGTGATATTTACCAGGTTCTATCGAAACCCCGCGTTATACGAAACTTTGAAACAATGTAGACCAAGGCAATGCGTACCGTGTGATTTCGAAATCAAGTCTTAAAAAGTATAAAATTTTATGATAGCTGAAATTTTGTTAAAAAAAAATGAAAAAGTAAGTTAACTTCAACTTTTTAGTAAAAAACAAAAATATGAAATACACAAGTTAAAAATACACAGTAAAAATTATTCTAATTATTATTGTAAAATAAAAAGAAACTGGTTATTTGTATCATAGTATAAATTTTCACCATAACTCATCAGAAAATTACAGCTAATCTCTTTATTTTTTCCCCTCAAAGTTGGTTGGAATCCCTTTTCACTAGGTCAGGGATGGCGAACCAGTGGCACGTGACAATATTTTTGGCACGCCAGTGATCAAAAAGGTGTGCATTTCATTTCAAAATTTCAAAAGTTCACTTTGAAGTATTACGAACAAACACGAGTGATGGTTTGCGGGGTGGTGGCGAGCACACTCGCTTGTATTGTCTTGCCTTAGTTACGTCGTAGACTACAATTGCTTATGATGTAAAGTTTGCCTACGCATAGCATAGTCAATTTGGTTGATACAACCGTATTTTAAAATTTATCTGTGTCATATTTACAATTTAACATCGCTAGTTCAGCAAGAGAAACAAAAAGTGTATGATAGTAAGTGTAGCAGAGAATTTTAACTTTGTTGGACCGAGAAACTTGCCATTATTAGTCAAGGCGACAAAACGGTGTGTGTTTTATGTTCTGGAGTAGTGGTACACAGAACACCGTCTGTAAAATGGTATTTTGAAACTAATAACAAACCCTCTTGTCAAAAAAGTAAACCACAGCAAAAATAATTGCCAAGAAACCGTTTGGCAGATGACTCCAATTCAGCATGCATTCTACAAAAAGTAACATCTTACAATCCTAATATAAATTGTCATCCAATCTGCAACAACAGAAGTCCCACTAATGCTACTTTAATTTGAATTATTACACGTATAACTAAAAAATTTATTACTATACAGTGCAAGGGGTATTTTTTCGTAGTAAATAGAGTTTTGTGTCGTTAGTATACTTAGTTTTATTATTTTTCCACTAACCACAAGTAAAAATTATTTGACGGCACGTTTGTGCTTTATTCAACATAAAAACTGGCACGCCGATCTAAAACGGTCCGCCACCCCTGCACAAGGTATTTCTCCATCATTACAAACAGTCTGATATCTGATACAGTCACAAATACCTGTCTGTTTTGTTCCTGCAATTCTTTCAGAATTTCTCTAAGGGGCTAAAGGACTTTTTGCTATTTTATTTCAAATTCCATTTTAAAGAGAATGATAGTTCCCCTTATGAAACGAAAATTATATTCAATTTTTTAAAACCGCGTTATATCAAAAACGTGTAACACATCAAATTCAAATTTTGTACCGTATAATATAGAAACCGTGTTACACAAAGTACCGTGTTATACTGTACTCCATAAATCTTCACAAAAAAACACAGCTTGAAACCTTTGCATTTGTAAACATCTAAAAATACTAAATATCAGTCGGACCTCTATGTGACGAAGTCGCTAAATACCGAAAAAAGTTCGTTATATGGAAAATTCGTTATAGAGGTTCATCTTTCAATATACTTTATATTCCACATAAAACAAATTTTAAATTTATAAACGCTATGTATTAAAAAAGTAATTATTCTCACCTTTTTATTTAAAATTTATATATGTTTATTTTATATGTTTTACTTATCACAAAAAAAACTGCAAGGAAAACAAGACAAAAAATTTGGAATGTCTGTATTTTCAATATTAAGAAAATAATTTTATATTAAAATTAATGAATTTTAATGACGTTTTCTAATTTAAAGCATACAAGTTTTATTAAACATACATTTTATAACTAGAACACGGGACAACTAAACAGAGGGTGAAAGGGGATATCGAAGACGTTTCTAGTGAACTAGACAATGAGGGTTAAAGGTTGTACTTCTTGGATGAAACGTCCAGAAATCTACTGCTCTCGCCGAGTTAGGATCTAATAAAACCAAAATTTATGACCAAGAAACGTGCTAAAAGAAATGACTCAAAATGTCCAGAAAATAACTCAAAAATAGGGAGAAAAAAATTGAATCACGAGAGAAAAGTTCGTTATAGAGAAAATGCACTTCGCTATAGAAAACGGTTATTTTACGAAGAAAATCGAGAAATGCTCAAGGTTTCAGGAAAAATATCGCAATATAGAGGCTCGACTGTATTTCATAGAAACCCAGATGTAAAATTTTATTAATACCAGAAAGAAATACAGGAAGAAATTCATAAAAATGTAGAGGGAAATAAACTCTAATAATATCGAATGCATTGGGATTTCTCTTTTAGTTAATCTCTACTGAATAGAAAGTGCAGAATTCCAAAAAGAAAAGTCGTTTCTGAGATTCATACACCTTTTTTTGTTTCCTTGTTTACTAAAATTAATGCTTCCCCGAATCAATAAAGGAAAAAGAATACAAGACGGTTGTGAAGTTGATCAGTTTGTGTGCGGTTAGTTGTGATGGCTGGGAAGCTTGTTTAGACATGGGTACACATGTCTTACGGTTCAAAATTAATTCGTTCAAGTAAAATAAAATTAGAAGGTCATTGTATTTTTAAATTTTAAGGCGACTACGTTCAGGCAGGGATTTTGAAACAAGCGTATAAATGGATAATTTTTTTGGTTTTAGCGTCGGTTGAATTAGAATATACATATAAAATTGTTTTAAGAACATTTTTACAGGGAAAAAATATTTAAATGCAATTTTTTGGCAAAAAATGTAGAAATAAAAACTTTTTTTAAAAAAAAAAATGCTTCTATAATAATATTTTGTCTGAATATTGCTAGGATTTCAAAACTCGGAGTTGAACTAATATTTTTGAAATACAGCCGTACTTCTATATAACGAAGTCGCTAAATTACGGGAAAAAATTGTTATATTGAAAATTCGTTATATAGAGGTTCTTTCAATATGCTTTATAAACCACATAAAACGGATTTTAAATTCATAAACACTATATATTAAAAAAAGTAATGATTCACACCTTTTTTAAATTATATGTTTATTTTATATATCTTACCCATAAAAAAAAAAACAGCAAGAAAAACAGGAAAAAGAATTTCGAAGAATTCACTGTATTTTCAATATTAAGAAAATAATAAAATACTAAAGGACATTTTAAGGACACTTAATAATTTAAAGCATACAAGTAATATTAAACACACATTATTTTATAATTAGAACACGGGGACACGGGACAACTAACATGAGGGTGAAAGAAGATAGCGAAGATGTTTCTAGTGAACTCGACAATGGGGGTTAAAGGTTCTTGGATGAAACGTACAGAACTCTATTGCTCTCTGCGAGTTAGGATCTACTAAAACCAGTTCAAGATTTATGACTTCCATAAAATGTGTGAAAGAGAGAATAACTCGAAATTTTTTCATAAATACTTTTAAAAAAGGGAGAACAAAAATTGAATCACAAAAGAAAAAGTTCGTTTTATAGAAAATGTACTTCGTTATAGAGAGGTTATTTTACGAAGAAAATCGAGAAATTTTAAAGGTTCCAGGAAAAAGTTCGCTGTACAGAAAAATTCGCAATATAGAGGTTCGACTGTATATAATTTGAAGTGAATTTACTCACATTTTATTTTTATCAGAGTAGAAAAATTTTTACAAAAAAGCAGCGATTATTTCACGGATCGTAACAATGAAAATGTGAATTGTTCAGAAATCTTTGTTTAGCCACGTAATAGAAGTCCTAGCTATATATAAGCAAAATATAATTATAGAAACCCTTTTTTTCTTAAAACGAGAATGTTTGGAAAGCATGTCATTTTTTCCTTCATTTTTTGCCAAAAAAATTGCATTTAAGTAATTTTTTTTCTTGTAACGCTTTTCTTAAAACAAATGTATATTCTAATTCAACTGATTATAAATTAGGGTATAAATTATTCATTTATACGCTTTTTCAAAATCACGATTCCGATTAGCATCAGTCACTTTAACACAGAAAAGAAAACAAATGTCACAAATAAACTTCTTCAATGAAATGTCATGTTTGATGCAGAGAGAGTTGAGCAAAATTTGAAATGAATAGCTGAAACAGAAATAAAATGTGTGGATTGAAACAATAAATTTTAAATGTTAATCTTTTATCAGTAATTTAAAGTAAATTTGGATTTAAAAAGAACATAATTTCAATAAATCAAAACAAGTAGTTGTTTTTTTAAAAAAAAATGATGTTTAAAAAAATTTGACGTATCTTCTTAAGATTTTAGTACAAATGTAGAGCTGAAAAACAAAGTTTTAACTACTAAACTCGAGTATAATAATTCCTTAAAATAATATTTGAACATTCTATCATAAAAACTTTGATTTAACTTCTGAATGGTAAAAAGCTTTTCCAAAGATAAAACAAAAAAAGGATTAAAAGTCATTGGAATATCTATATTGAATCAGATTTCAGTATATCAACAAGGTAAAATTCAAACTAACCACAAACACATTTAACTTATAGTGGAACAAGGTTGCTAAGAAGTCCTCGATCTGGAAAAAGTATAAAAGCCAACAGCAGATATACAAAGTGTAACTCTAAAATATCGACAACATATCTACATACTTCAAACCGTAGATAATTTCTCATGTATGCTCATAATTTAGAAAGTTAACCCTCAATAAGCTCATTTTTTAAAATTCTTTAACGTACTAACTTTGTAGTGCACTAAATCGTCTATTATACAGTAACTAGAAAAAATTCCCTGCAAAGTTGTAAAAATTAAGGCAGACTGCGGGTGCGCGTGAGAGAGTAACATTAATGTCGCATGGTAAAGCTGCACAAAGGCTATTGGCGACGAACGTAATTTTGTACCATAGTCAAGTGACTAGAACGACGCCTGAGCTAGCATCCCTCTCCTAACTTCCACATCACATTAACGGGAGGACATTAGAGCATCGACAGATTTAACGTACTGCAGCCCCCTTTATACAGCGGGTCTTGAGTGGCCCT
The DNA here is from genome assembly GCA_019973935.1 of Trichonephila clavipes. Lineage (NCBI taxonomy): Eukaryota > Metazoa > Arthropoda > Arachnida > Araneae > Nephilidae > Trichonephila > Trichonephila clavipes. The sequence goes on along the minus strand of BMAU01005882.1, from coordinate 351,763 downwards.
AGGCTCGAACCATGACACACCCGCCATACGTACCGCGGCCACCAATAGAATGAGGTAATTGTCGCATTAGTATAAAACACAATTCCTTTCATAATAAAAACGTAAACCTTTAAATATTTCGAAACAAAAAATATTCATGACACACAATTTACATAAATACTAATAGGATCATCAAAATAAAGAGATACCTTTAATAATTTTCACACCTCTCATAAAACTGGTGACACTGAAATGGCGAAAGAGAAACTAAATTATGGTCCTAATATGGATGGAACAATTAACACACGGAGAATTAACCTATAAAAAAGAATTCTCATTGAGTAACCTAGGATATATACATAGTTAGGTAGAAAATGGTCTAAGTAGCTTGCATGTTCCAAATTTCATTCGAATCGAAATAGTAGTTCCAGAGATATCCGAGAAAAACTGTTAAAAGGATTACTAAGAACTTTTTAAAGAGGATATTAGATTACTTTAGAGCAAATGATTCTCATAGGATCACGTGATAAATGGAACAATAAAATTTTTAAAAACGCGATTAGGCGCCCTTTCACGCAATTCTTGAAGCAGATTGGTTGATAGTTTATTGATATCGTATCTCAAAGCAATACAAGGGTTTTTGGCGATGAACCTCATAATTTTGAGCCTTAGTTGAGGACGACACTAGAAATGATTCCCTCCCTTTACAAATATCCACATTACGTCAGAACCGAGGTTCACTCAGGTTTAACATACAGTAGCCCCCTACATGGCGTGTTTTCAGTGACAACAGGACGGGAACTCTGGACTCAACAACGCAGATGACGAATTTGTAACCAGGACCGTTCGGCTACCGTGGCCATACCCTTAATACAGAAAGATTGGGAATTGGAACTTCTTTTGTTATTATTTCTTCAACTATTCGGGAAAAATTTGGCGAAATTTTGATTTAAGGTAACCGACTGCGTTCGAAACCGTGATTTTTCAAAAGCGTATAAATGGATAATACACTCATGTCCATAAATTAAGGAGATAGAAACAAAACAAATTTGACTTATTTGTAAAGTCTATTTATTAAACAAAAGGTAAAGAGCAAAAAAGATGCTATATGTTTGACATAATTACTAAAAATTGCGATTTTTACTCCCTGGAGCAAATTTCAAAAAATAACCTATTTACAAAAAACTGTATAACATGGTTAGTATGATGGTTAATAAGGAGCATGTCTCCCGGACGATGCAATACAGGCGTTACAACGCCTAGGCATGCTGAGTATCAAATTATCAATCTGATTTTGGGGAATATTACACCACTCATCAAGCAATGCCCTCCGAAGTTCCGATAGACAGGTGGGAGGGGGTTGACGGGCTGCAATTCGGCGGCCAAGCATATCCCACTCTTGCTCTACTGGATTCAAGTCCGGTGAGTATGCTGGCCAATCCATACGGGTGATATCCTCCAATTGAAGGCATTCGTCTACAATGCTTGCACGGTGAGGATGGGCGCTGTCATCCATAAACAGAAATTCAGCACCCGTGGAGCCCCGAAATGCATGTCGTTCCAGAATGACATCCCGATAGATGTGGCCTGTCATCGTTACACTCTGGTCAGTTCTGGAACCAAGAATAATTCCTTCCCAAACGAGCCATCCTGCACCACCGTAACGGTGTCGTTCAATGGTGTTCTCTTGGTGGTAACGGGTACCTGGCGCTCTCCATATTAAAGTCCGCCGAGAATCAGGCTGCAAACTAAACCTGGACTCGTCGGAAAACATCACACAAGACCACTGTTATGGTGTTCACAATGCATGCTTTCTACTCCAGGTTAATCGCAAGCGACAGTGAGTTGCGGTAAGTGGAACACATCTGACAGGCCTACGAGCATATAGACCAATGTGCCCTAAGCGTCTGTACACGGTCTGCCTTGAAACTGTCGTACCGGTAGCTGCAGAGAGCTGACGAGACAGGTCTGATGCTGTGCTCCGTCTGTTTCTTTTGGCAGTAACTGCCAAATACCGATCCTCATTCGGCGTTGTAACTCGGGGGCGAACTGTGCTGTAACATCTACTCACTTTACCATCATCTTGGAATCGTTGCCAAAGCCTGGAGATGACACTCTGGGCGATTTCAAGTTCCTCGGATACTTCCAGCTGGATACGTCCACATTTCAGTCGTTCAATAATTCTACCACGTAAAAAATCATCCAAATGATTCCTTTGTACCATAACTATGCGCTTATTACACTGAAAGGCTTGTAAAGCGCTTGTGAATAATTTAACTTCTTTGCCACCATTCCTTATATACCCCTCTCTTACTCTCTCGTCATTGTGACGTACTATCCACGCCATCTGATGGTTTCCTGTAATTTGCATATTATTCTTCAAGATGTGTGTTATAAGTCTACAGGTGAAATTTTTATTTTAGAGTTCAATTTCTGTGTGATTCTGAATTATCCTTAATTTATGGACATGAGTGTATTTATGATATTCAGTGTTACTTAGATGAGAAAATGTATATAAAATTGTTTCAAGAATAGTATTAAAATAAAAAATTATTTAAGTACAATATTTTGACAAAAAATGAACAGAGTATGACCCATTTTCAAATATTCTCCTTTTGTGAAAAATGCTTCTATTATAATATTTCGCCTGTATTTAGCTCAGACTTCTGTACAAAGGCTCAACTAGAATTTTTGAAATATATAACTTCGAAGTGGGTTTATCCATGTTTTACAACAGAGGGGAGAAATTTTAAGAAAAAAACACCGATAATTATTTCAATGGTTTGTAACTCTGAAAATAATGTGAATTTTTCAAAAATCATGGTTGAGCCTCTGTACAGAGGTCTGAGCTATATACAGGCAAAATATTATAATAGAAGCATTTTTCACGAAAGGAGAACATCTTGAAAAAAGTTATTCTAAATTAATTTTTTGCCGAAATATTGTATTAAAATATTTTTTTTTGTCAAAATGTCCTTAAAACAATTTTATACATGTATTCTAATCTAATTGACACTAAATATCATGAAAATTATCCATTTATGCGATTTTTTAAAATCACGGTTCCGAACGTAGTGGGATACCTTAAGGGTTTAGGTCGCGTGAAGTCCATATTCGATACATTTTGGTATGTTCCTTTTTTCATTGAGGAAGAATTACCTGGGTCAAATGATGAGGACGACACCTGACCTGGCACCTCTCCAAACTACCGCACCACATCAACGGGAGGACCATGAGCTAGACGAATTTAACGTGCATCAACCACCTCTACACCTCGGGGTCTTCAGTGGCACGAGAACTCGAACCCACGACAAAGAGTTCGTGACCATAATCACGAGGTTACCTCAGTCAGTCGTTTTTTTAGAACTGTATTTAATAAGTTTTATTTTTTACTATGTTAATTTTTTTTCTATTACTTTTGCACTTTTAGAATTAGAAAGAAAGAAAAATAGTTTATCGATCAATAGAAACGTTTTTGAAAAATGTTGCGTAGAAATATTTCAATTATCAAAAATGTGAGAAGCGCTTTCATAACAAGGGTGGTCTAGTTTTTAAATCCTCAATAAATCTAAAAACACTTTGTGAGAATTTTACGGAACTTTAAATTTTAGCTAATTTTAAGATAAAAACTAAAAAGTGAAGAAAAAAAATTGGTTTCCCTAATGGTAAAAAAAGAAGTAAATTGATTAAGTTTTTTACTTCATTTGTCAACACTATAATTTAGATCCTTTTGAAGGCTGAGGTAGCCCAGTGGTCAAGGCATCGAATCACGACAGGTATGTCATGAGTTCGAACCCAGTACCACTAAAGATCCGCCGTGTAGGGCAGCGATGCACGTTAAATCTGTCGAGAGCTGAAACGTCCTCCCGTTGGTGCGGTGTGGTAATTAGGGGAGGGGGTGCCAGCTCAGATGTCGTCCACGTCACTTGACCATGGTTCAAAATTACGAGGTCCGTCACCAAAAGCCCTCGTGTACCTAAACAGTGCGACGTTTATATTCACTCACTCACTCACTAGATCAGGGATAGAGAACCAGTGGCACGCGAGACAATAATTTGGACACACCACCAATCACAAAGTAAAAAATATCAAAGATTTAGATGTACATGAGAAAACAGACGAAGGAAACGTTATTGAAGAATTTATTTCCGTAATGGATTCTTCACACACACACAATCAAAGTTTTCAGTGAGATTTTCTCAGTTTAAAGAATTATCAAAAACGCTCAAGTTGATTATGTACCCTGATATGACTTCTTTCGATAAACTGAACGTATCCCAATTAAATTAGTTGAAAAATTGGAAATGTAACTGTTTGATTTACAGTGTAGTTCAACATGGACTTAAAAGTTTATTGGAGCAAGGAAAAAGTTGGAATTGACTGAAATAGAAAGATTAACAAGCAATACGATTACAAATACTAGGAACGAAATTTTCGAAACATGGAATTCGATTCCAGACACATTTAACGGTTTGAAAAAGTAGCCTCATGTTTTCAACCATATTTTCATCTACCTATGCCTACGAGTCATTATTTTCAGAGATTAGTAACATTGAAGACTCTCTTAGAAACCATTTAACAGAGGATTCCAATTCAGAATGCATTCTGCTCAAAGTAACATCACACAATCCTAATATAAGTTATTTGTCATCTAATCTGTAACACAGAAATCACATTAATTTGAATTTTGCGTATAACTTAAATATTTACTACTATACAGTACGAAGTATATTTTTTTTCGTTGTAAATGAAAAGTTTTGGTTGCTAGTATTTAGTTTTATTATTTTCTCAATAATCACAAGTCAAAATTATTTGATGGCACGTCTGTATATCATTACCATTTGTTTTAAAAAATGGAACGTTGATCCATGAAGGTTCTTCACCCCTGCACTAGTCCTTTTGAATCATTTACAGTGTTATCAATTATATCGAGAAGTGACGAAAATTGCAAAAAATATTAAGGATGATTTTCCCCCCGTTTTTAAACGACTTCAAATTAAAGAGGACTAGTCATCAAGATACATCCTTTTTATCAATTCACCTGTATGTTTTTCCAAGAAAGCAGATTTTGAAATGTTAGGTTATTGTCCTTCAAAAGAATAAAAAAGTAGCAATTATTTATTTTCCTAGTTTAGACCTGCAGAGTGTGCTTGTTTGTTCTGGAGTAAAGGTCAATGTCAAAAGTGATCATTCTCCGACTGGTAAAGTTTTAGATGAAAGATTAGGTAAGAGGAGAGAGATTCGTTGTCTACTGACGTCTTAACTTTCTGTAAATAATTGTTAGTAATTTGAATACACACTATTTACAAAAGCAATTCGACAGGATTCAACAGAAACTTGGAGGAAAGAAATATACGTTTTGGATTTGTACCTATCGCTTCAATAAGGTATGAACATACACTTTTCCAATAATATATAATTTTCAGTTTTCTACTACCTATACTTAATTTTTTTTCTCCTAAATATGTGTGGGTTTAAATTTTATCCTTAATACTAAAACTTGCTTTAAAAAAAGTAAAAGCATTTTCGAAGATTGAAAGAATTTTAAAGAATCTGTATAAATGAGCTTGAAAACACAAAAATTTACTTCCGGGACAGCATGAAGACGACGATAAAAACAGGGGTATAAATCAAAAGGAGGAATATATTTTGCAGAATAAAAACATAGTGTCAAAATATATGAATATAAATACTATATATGATGAAATTGTAACGTCGTCAGAAGGTAGCGTGAAAATAATACATCACAGCAAGGTTGTGGGAGTAAAAAAATACTTTTAATTTTTTCCTCCAATAGGATAATCGATTTAAGTTAGATTATGAAGTTGATAGTTTCCGTGCCTAGCCAGTATGGTAGCCCCGTTTTGAAGTCGCTCACTCCACAGCTTGTCTCGGTCCAGTCCGCAAGGCGTTTTTTTCTTATTCGCGTTTTGGATTCCTGGTCAGCATCATGGAACAAAAAACTCCGGGATTCTCCTCTCCGCTTCCTAAAACGACCAGCCCTCGTCTTTTTGAGCTCCTTTTTTTCTTTTTTCTCGTTCTCCTTCCTTTTTCTTTCTCCCGGTTTTTCCAGCCTTTTAAAACATGAGGGGCAGTCAATTTCTCCCCCCTCACGTTTTCTCATTGGTGGGCCCATATGAGTCGATCCTTGAACCTCAACTCATTAGAGCCCATTGGCCCATAATCCGCCAATCGTCCACTCCGCCGGTTTCTTCACAAACCAGCAGGTGTCCGACACATGCTCCGACGGCCGAACCCCTTCGGCCCACTGTCGTCGTTTGACCGCCTTTGAGGACAATTCGCCATTGTCTATGTAAGGCGACAGTCCGCTGCCTCGGAAGCGATCTCGTCCACAGTAGAATTGCCAGACAATTGTTTGCCTAGTCTAAATGGCACCAAAGTCCAGACGCTAAATAAGCGATAATGAACCCCAGCTGCACGTGCACCAAAACTCCGTCTAGTATTGTCCTGAAATAGTATTGTCCTGAAAGAGTGAAACTCGTTTCAAAAGGAGGACGTCACAAAATAAATATATAAAGTTCAAAGTCATTATCACTAAATTTAAAGTTCTTTCATATTTTGTTGTCACAATACCTTTGCTGCGCATAGTTGTTTCTAATGTCACTACAATCGACGGTGTCCGATCGAGGCCCATGAAATTAACTGCGCCAAGGGGATTGATTACGTCTGTCGTTAGCTGTAGCTTTGAACATCATGCAGGTGACAGTACTTCTTTCCACAACAATTTTTAGAGAGAACACCCAGATGGTTGGTAAGAGGGCCTGCCATCTATCTTCCCCTTCAACCAACCACTTGAGAGGGCTTTCGGCTCAACGAACATTTAGAGCGCCCCCCTGCCGCACAGGTATTATACATTTACCAACATCCATGCCTTCTCTGGGATACGAACCCTAGGGTAAAAGAGTGAATATTAACGTAAATCGCAATCTTCAGCTACACGAGGGCTTTTGGCGACGGACCTTGCAATTTTGAACCATGGTCAAGTGACGAGGATGACACCTGAGCTGGCACCCCTCTTCTAACTACCACACCAACGGGAGGACGTTTGAGCTCCCGACAGATTTAACGTGCATCGCTTCCCTACACGGCGGGTCTTAACAAGTCAGCCACAAGTACGTTACCTTGACCACTTCGAACCCTAGGACCTACGGAAGAGCAATAAGCTGACAAGAATACGTTTGGGTAACCCTTTGTATATGTTAACTTTTGAAATTTAAAGGAGCGATTGCCTCTAAAAGCAGGTTTGTCAGGTTCGAGGCTTGCATGCCAAAAAGGAGTACAATGAGTGCAATCCATCACGAAATCATCTTCCGAATTTGATGAAGTTCCAACTAAAAACAATAAAACACTTATTATTAAAAATATTTTAATACGCTATTGATTAAAAACGTGATTTTTTTAAAAAAAATTTAGCTCGTGTTTTAGCAGTGAGGCACATAAGATCCTTTTCAAGTAATTGTGTTTACTTTCTTCAAGAGGAAACTCAGTACGAACTGGATTGAGTGCTAATCAAAGAATGTTCATTCATGGTTCTGTGTCATAATATAAATTCTAAGTTTTAAAGCTAACTATAACCCATCCGCTTTGTCCTTCATGATATACGTTGCAATATAAAGTCATACAATGTATATCATGATGTATACAATGTATATCTGAAAAAAAATAGATATTAATAACTGAAAAAAATTATATAAGTCTTTGAATTAAGATTTTGATTGTATCCAAATACATTTTTATAGACCTCACCTCTTGAATTAAAAAGAACAGAACTTGAGTTTTTAAATTGGAATATAGTATTTATCACTTATGTTCTCGTAACTCCACCTCTTGGAAGTCGATTTCCGCAAAACCCGTTCTTACAAATATCTAATCAACAAAATAAAACTTTCTTGCCTATCTTTTCTTTTAAATCTTGGAAGTCAAAAAGTACTAAAGCGGGAATTTTTGTCTACAACTGTTGCGCCCTCTAGCGTCCGCTATGTAAAGCTACAATAGTTTTTGTAAACAAAGGACTAAGAGAAAAAGAACGGTCGAAAGAACTGAAACGACATGTTACGAAGCAAGCTAGCGGAATGTGTTATGTAGCGGTTTTTGTAGAAAATAATTTTTAGTTTAGAATTTATATTGTGTAAATAAACGTTAGAATTGCCCACCAAAAGAAGCAACTTTGAAGTCAACCATGAAGACCTCTCATTTAATTTAGTAACGATCACTTGGATATAAAAAGAACACAACATCACCTTATGGCAGTGCTTCTCAAACTTTCAATACTGGCGCCCCCTTTTCGATCACAATTTTTATCGCGCCCCCCTTATACATTAATAATGCACTGAATGCAATAATAATGAACTTTGATGCTAAAGCTACAAAAGGCGATCTTAATTATAAACCATACAAATTAGTAACATAAGTATTAAATTTTGTATACTACTTTTAAGTAATAAATAAATAAAATAGGATAATTATTATGTGTGTTATTTTTCCTTTCTCTAATTTTTAAATTGGACTTATTGCAAAATACGGTGGCTGCTTAGAAGACAAAATATAGATATCTGCTAAATATAGAAAAAGAACTCAGAGGGTCAATTTCTAATCATAAGCATTCCTTATAAAAACTTTGCTTTGCAAGACAAGCCCATGGAAGTCGTTAATACTTATTAAACTTGTTCTTAATTTAGTATTAATTAGTTATAAACTACTATAGAGCACTGATACATTAAAAGTATACCGGCTGAAGTACCCGCTTGCACGAGTTCATTTATAAGAAAATAAAACATTAAAATAATCGCTGAATTTTGTAAGGAGAGTAAAGCCAAGTGCGCGACAATGTTCACAAAAATGTGAAATGATTTTTTAAATGATTGTTCAAAGTATAATTAGTTTAAAGCGAACTATAATTTTAAGCCTTACAGAATTATCATTTAGAATTGATGATGAATAATGAACAATAATATAAAATTCAGATGAAGAATAATTGTATTATTTTTAATATTTAAAGCGAAAAGACTTCAACATGTTTTAACTCTGGAGCAGGCGCGCACTCGATACTAATGGTCCAGCGGGGTTATTGAGTCACCCCAATCCTTTTTTTTATAATTATTTTTATAGTACACCAGTGTTTCTCAAACTTTCAATACTGGCGACCCAATTTTCCATCATAATTTCTGCACTGAAAACCAAAGCACTTCGTATACTATTACCATTTTTTGAAAATCCTACCTATGTTAAACAGGATTTTCTGCGGTGGCTGCTTTGAAGACAAAATATAGATCTCAGCTAAATAAAGAAAAATAACTCAGTGTCAATATCTGATATTAAACCTTTCTTTGAAAAACTTTGCTCTACAAGACAAGCCCATGGAAGTCACAGATAATTATTAAACTTAGATTAATTTAGTATTAAGAAATTATTTATAAAATACCTTCTTCAATACTGATACATTAAACGTATACTGGCTGAAACACCGGCTCTTCGCACGAGTTAATTTTTTAAAAAAATATAACATTATTCTTGATATAATAGCTGAACTGTAAGGAGAGTAAAACTGCGTGCACGACATTGTATACAAAAATGTAAAATGATTTTTTTTAGATAAATGCTATAATTGTAAATAAGTGTTTAAAAGAACTGTAATTTTAAGCATCACAGAATTAGCATTTAGAATTAATGTTAAGTAATGAAAAAGAATATAAAATTCCTATTAAGAATAATTGTGTTACTTTTTGATATTTAAAGCGAGAAGACTTCAAAATGTTTTAACCCGGGAGCAGGCGCGCACTCGATACTAACGCTGATGGTAGTGCGGGGGAACTCAGTCACCCCAATCATTTATTTATAATTATTTTTACTCTACACGATACAAATTGGAATTCCAGTGAATAATTTAATTAAGAGAAAGTATACTTACCGACTTTCAAGGAATGTTTAATCTTTCTTTGATGATTTGAGAAAAAGTCCAATAAAACTGAACTAAAATGATTGACAAGTGAAAGACCTAAATAAAGGACGAAAAGCAAAGATACTTTTCACTAATATTACAGAAATGTTACTTGCTGGCAAAGCTGTCATATTTTGTTCAAATAATTGTAGTTTTAATGAGCATTCATGATCGAGTGAGTGAATATTAACGTCGCACTGTTCAGCTACACGAGGGCTTTTAGAGACGGACCTCGTAATTTTGAACCATAGTTGACGAGGACGATACTTGAGCTGGCCTCTTTTAACTACCACACCATTCCAACAAGAGGACGTTTGAGCTTTTTAAAGATTTAACGTGCACCTCTCCCTTTCACGACGGGTCTTTAGTGGTACTGGGCTCGAACTCGTGACACCTTTGGTGATCAACAAATAGCAAGTTGAACTTTTTCTTTCTTGTGTCTTTTTGACAAGTCGAACTGATCCTTGTGGTACACTTATGGCTTCATATTTCAGTTGATGGAGTTCTTTAGGAAGCAATTGAAAATTTTCCTTTCGTTTCATGTTCATCGTGTTTCTCAACCATGAATAATAATATGCATCAGTTTCAACTTCCTTCAATACAGATCACAGACGCCCCGCGCCACCGCTGCCTGGTTATAAGTGTATTCAGAAAAAAATACGGATGCTCTAAAAAGGATTATGACGTTTTTCACTATGCTTTATATGTTTGAGATTACTCGTAAAAATAAATCTTAGCCAAATAATCCTTCAAAAATCAATCAATTCTTTTCCAAATATCGTAAAAATCTTCATTATTTACAATTTCCCTATGCGAAAAACGAATACATAAAAGATGGGATGGAACTAATGTAGAAATCATACCAGTAAGTTTGAAGGTCAATCAAATAAATGACCAGCAAATGTATTATGCTGCCTGGCTGAAAAGTGAATCATGTCTTCCTTTTCTTTCTACAACTAATGTACAGTATTTCAATCATAATTACAGTGACGAAATGTTTATCCTCTTAGAATTTTTCTCAGGGTCTGAGTTTCGTTTTTTTTTTAACGAATAATATTTTATGTTAAAACAGAGAAGAACGCCAGATGATAAACATAAATTATATCAGTGTTTGTTGTGTATTTCTTTTATTATGGAAAAAGTATTGTTTCACTTCTTACCGGTTATTTTTTTAAAAAAAATCATTAAGTTTTCGATATGCTCGCGCCCCCTTGCAGGGTTATCGCGCCCCCCAGGGGGGCGCGCCCCACACTTTGAGAAACAATGCCTTATGGCCATGCGTTTCTCTTCAATGAGAACATTAAACTTATTTTATTGCAATTAATGAATGAGTGAGTGAATATTAACGTCGCACTATTCAGCTACTCGAGGGCTTTTGGCGACGGACTTCAAAGTTTTAAACCAAGGTCAAGTGACGATGACGACACTTGAGCTGTCACCCCTCTCCTAACTTCCACATCTCACCAACAGGACACATAAGCCTCAACATATTTAATGAGAATAGGGTCCCTTTGTACTACGGGGCTTCAGCGGTACGCTTAAACTCATAACATGCCAACCACGAGTCCGTTACCTTGACCTCTAGACTACCGCGGCCCCGCGCGCGAGTTCGACTTCGCATATTACACCCAAAATTTAAAATTATAGATTAATACAATTTTTTGGAGAACACTGATAACCGATTTAAAATTAAGCATCATTATATTTGCTTATTATTCCAATATATAGCTGAGGTGAGCAATCGTCCTCCTTTAGGAAGGACATTCCTTTTTTATAAGTTTTGTCCTTCCTAAAAAAAGTGTTCTCCTATTCAATATTTTAAAACTTATCTGTTAATCTCTATTCAGAGATGACACGCCAAACTGTTACGCGAGTGTTTGAGAATTATATATATATATACACGAGGGTTGGGGTGTAAGTCATGGCAACTCTTTTTTTTTTCTTGTAAATATGTGAACAGATGACAAACGTATATGTTTCGTGTGGAAGTTCTGCAGCCATAGTGTGTATGCAGAACAACAAATAGTTCTGTGATAGCTGGTAGTAGCGCAGCGAGGGATATGAAATCAGTTGGTGAGTGTCGTGTGAGATGCAAGTAACCCATTTTGAGCAGCCCGTTTACATCAAAATAGCCATTCTTCGAAGGAGAAATGTGATGGAATGTCACAGTGAATTTGATCTGACCCTGTGACTTTGATCTCATTCCCAAGATTAAGGAACCAATACGTGGCAGGCGGTTTGCAACACGAGAGGACATTGCTAATGCTGTCCGCCAACAGGTGACTCGATTCACACATGGTGTGGCAAATGCTGAGGCTGGTGGTATTCAGCACCTTCCAAACCGTTGGCAGCGTGTGGTGATAGTATCAGGGGACTACATTGAGGATCTTTTGGCCTAGGTTTGTCATGTCAACTTTATGTGTACTGTGTTGTCATTCTTTTGCACTGGGAAGGCCATATTGACCTTTATACTACCGTAATAAATTAGTGTATTACGATATTTCAGTGCTATTTATTGTCCACACATGTAGTTAACACCTTGTCCTACCGTCTGTGTATGTCACATTTTCCAACCGGACTGGTATTTTCAAGAAAATAATAGTTGCCATGACTTTTGCCCCATCCCTCGTATATACAACCTCTGACAATAAAGCTCGGTGAATGAAATCAGAACGGTCGGATCTGGCAACACTAGTGAAACAAAACGTTGTACATGACGTTGCGGCAGGTGCTGACCATCTACCCTCACCGTTGTTCGTGTTCCGTGTAAGACTTGTTTTTACAAACTGCTAGTTTAGTGCGTTGGTTCTTAATTGAGAACAGGTACGCGCAACAAAGTTCATGTTTTTATTCACGACAATGCTCGCCCTTATATAGCCAATATAGTCAAAGAGTTTTTGGCAAATTGAACCTCCGCCATACTCACTAGATCTCAATCCTCCACACTTTTTCCTATTTCCACGACTCAAGTTCGCTTTGTATTTAAAGAGATTTGAAAAATTCCTGACATCCAAAGAAACGTGACGAGTTTTTTAACTCCATCCCAAAAGAAGACTTCTTGCAAAGTTTCCAGGACATATGTAGCAGATCTCAGTGGTTCATAGTTGTGGAAGGTGATTATTTCGAGAGAAGGACAGTAAAATAACTTTCGTTAATATTTCATCTACGTTAATGTTACAGGACTATTCACCGAACTTTATTGTTAGAGGTTATACTTAAATTCTGATAAATTTGAACAATGTGAAAATTAACATGTTGAAATTGATAGAAAATGGGAAGTATTTAATAATTCCAAATATGAACACATTTTATATGAAATTTTAGTTATTCTTGTTGAATTTACGTTGTGTGCTGCCCAGGAACCAATGCAGTAGTTGAAAGAGTTTTTTCAATTGGTAGTTATTTTTGGACGAGAAATCAAGATTGAATGTTGATACTTTAAGCTGCAGCGCTTACCATAAAACTCAATATGAAGGATATTTCTTGCCCCGAAATTTCGGATAAATTAGAAAATGATATATTGACCAAAATAATTCATTCAATGGAAGAATGCTAGCTTAAATAAATAAAAGGGATCTAAGCGTAATTAGTGTAATTTTATTTGAGTTAAAAAAATGTTTCATATATTTATGTTATAAATTTTTCTTAAATTCTTCGTTATCCTTTTTTCATTGCAAGAAAATTGTTCACTTTAATATTGCAGAACCACTACATGGTGATCATATAAACTAAAACAAACTAGTCAACAATACGAACAAAGCACACTTTTCGATTTCATGTAAGTATATATGCGAAAAAATATACACACACTTTCTTACACTTACCGTTCAATCTCTGCGTACAGACCATCATCTTCCATGTTCAAGAAACAATTAGTAAGAAAATGGAGTCTTTCTGAATCAAAACAAGTTTTATCGATTCTTCTAGTACAAAAAATCACCCGATCGTTACATAAAATAATACAAATATTCATAACTTCAAAAACGACACAAATCTTGTGCATCAAAATTCTGCGCACAATGAAAAACACTTTACGATAGTGGTTTATAACTAAATTCCTTATATAGCATCACCTTTTTATAGCCTCTTTTAATCTATTTGGCATGAATTCAACTAGCTTAGATGTCTCTTATTTGGGTATTTTGTTCCACTCCTCTACCATGAGCATTTATTTGGATGCTATTACATGTTCCCCGATTCTCCACTCGAGTAAATCCATAAATGCTCTATTGCATTTTGGTCTGGAGACTGGGACGGTGAACGGAATTCGTTTGGCACTGAGTAGACAAGCCATGACTTCGCAATGTATGCCATGTACTTGATTGATTGATTGAATATTAACGTCGCACTGTTCAGCTACACGAGGGCTTTTGGCAACGGACCACGTTATTTTGAACCATGGTCAGTGACGTGGACGACACCTGTTCAGCTGGGCGACCCCCTCTGAACCATGGTCAAGTGACGTGGACGACACCTGACGGGAGGACGTTTCAGCTCTCGACAGATTTAGCGTGCATCGCTGCCCTACACGGCGGGTCTTTAGTGGTACTGGGCGCCATGTGCTTGGGCTCGTTGTCCAGCTGAAAGTAAATATTCACGCTAAGTGTCTCAGTATTTGCCTTACGATTTCTTTTAAATATGTTTAAGTAATTAATTATGTTCATTGTTGATTCAATAAATTCTAGATTACCAGCCCATTGCTTCCGATACATCCCCAAATCATAAAGCCTCCTCTTCATACCTTAACAATAAAAAAATAAGTAAAAGATTATCTTTCTTTAGCTTTGCACAGGGTTCCCCCAGACATACCTTCGTCCTTTGATGCCGAAAATACAAAATGTACTTCCATTTGAATGCATATTACCATTTCCAAAAATCTTGTCTTATTTCAGTGTCCTTTGGCACAGAATCTCTTCTCTCAGCTCTGTTTGCTCGAAGGACGAATAGCTTCTTAAGTGCTGCTCTTCACTTTTTCTCAGCACTTTCACTATTTTTCAGTTATTTCCGAATTATGACAGGGGCGTAGCCACCACCGTATCAATGATACTGGGCCCCCCTCTAGATGCAGAGCCCCCGACATGTGTAACTACAACCCTCACTAACGGGGATTACGGATCTAAAAAAGGGTCCTGAAGGAATTTTTATAGAGGGCTCACTCGGAACTAGCTATGCCGGCGAATTGTGGATTACTCCCTTTTTTGGAAAATAAGCAACACTTTTAGCGGTTTGTGAAGCTGGTAGTTTAGGATTTATTTTTACAGAGCACATTACAAAGCGGGATTGTCGAATGACAGAGACGGGCAGCTGGATCTTCGCTTGGACGTTGAAAGTTCAGTTGATTTGTAGTTCCCAGTCACATCTTGAATCGATGAATGTCTCCCATTAACAGTTTCACTAATTGTTCTATGAAATGTCCCCCTTTTCCCAAAAGATCTACGATAATGTTTCTTTCAGCAAGGGCCATCTCTTTTCCGTGACTACTTAGAGCCTCTCTGCACGGCTTGTCTTCAGTAGCAACACGATTCGACAATCTCAGTAACGAGTTCACCGCCATGACCATTTTCCATACTAAAGAAAATCTTCAAAGAGCATGAAAAATAAAATATTGAATTAACTGGGATGTGCACCAATAACGAAACTTCACAAAAAAATAAATACAATTTTTAAAAAAACAATACAAAAAAGGATTACATTTGAAGAGCAAAATCCATATATCTCCTCTATCCCTTGATATAGAGCAGTGAAGACGAACCTGTGACCCGTGGGTCAGACACTGACTCTCGCAAGCTTTTTAACTTACCCGCGATTGCTAGTCAACCACTTGTTTGCTTACGCGGGTAAATTTAGATTTTCTAATTTGTGTGGATTATTTACATTATATTTGTATTTTTTCAAGCACTATATGGACCCAAAAGCGATTTAAAGGCTGTCTATAACCTTCAGTTTGATCATTTCAGTTTCAAAGTTACGCACAAATCAATAAATATGTATGAAAGCATGTAGTATTAGAAATAAAGCAAAAGTGTTAACAAAATATCAACTAACGTGTATAACTTTACACACATTTCGTTTGTTGAAAAAAAATCAACAAACCTAAGCAAATAACCATATTTAAATCACTTTCTACGAATAAAATGCTCTTTTGTAAGGTTATGTTCACAGAGACTTCCATTGCGCTTGTATCGTCCCCTGTTTCTGTCTCAACTTGTGAGGCGCCATGCGTATGTCTGTTATTCTCGATACTAGCAATTTTTGGCTCGACTGTGCCAGTCGTGAATTTTTAACCCCACTGAAAATTTTTTTAAATCGTCAAACCACGCCAATTTTTACCCGTTAAGGTATCCGACTACGTGCGGAACCAGGATTTTTAAAAAAGCGCATAAATGGATAATTTTCAGAATATTTAGTGTCATTTAGATTAGAATACATGCATAAAATTGTTTTAAAAACATTATGACCAAAAAAATTTTTTAATACAATACGTTGGCAAAATTTAAATTAGAATAATCTTTTTTTCCAAATGTTCTCCTTTTGTGAAAAATGGTTCGATTATAATAATATTTTGCCTGTATATAGCTCAGATCTCTCTACAGAGGCTCAACTAGAATTTTTGAAAAATTCACATTATTTTCAGAATAACCACCAATTGAAATAATTATTGGCGTTTTTTTTCTTAAAATTGCTCCCCTCTGTTGTCGGAAAATATATGAATAAACCCACTTCGAAGTTATATATTTCAAAAATTATAGTTCAGCTTCTGTACAGAGGTCTGATTTATATACAGGCAAAATATTATTATAATCGAACCATTTTTCACAAAAGGAGAACATTTGGAAAAAGATTATTCTAAGTTAATTTTTTGCCAAAATATATTTAAAGAATTTTTTTGTCAAAATGTACTTAAAACAATTTTATACATGTATTTTAATCTAAGTGACACTAAATATCCTGAAAATTATCCATTTATGCGCTTTTAAAAATTATGGTTCCGAACGTAGAAAATTGAAGCAAATTGAATTTTAAAGGCGTTTAGATTTAAAAATACTTGGATAAACATTTTTAAATTTAACTATGGTGCGAATGGGCGTTAGTGAGACCCACGAGCAAGTACTAAAAAAATATGAACAAAATTTGACCCACGTCTCAAAAAGGTTCGCCATCCCCTGATATAGAATAAACTCAAAATGTTGATTTATAAAAAATGATGCATTGATTCTCTACGTAAGTAACTAATTTATTTGAGTGGGTCAAAGCACACACAGAGAGAACAGTGGAGGAACAATTCTGAAATTGTAGAAATTCCAGGAGATGCAGGATATTTTTTATACATAAAGCAGAACATTTATGCAATTTATGACCGTGAAATCAACTTCTAACCACTATTAAAAGGAGGAAAATTACTCAGCTGTTTAAATACAACTGTCTTTAAGATTATTATTATTGAATTACTGTAACATAATCTTGCTCAAAAAAGTATTTCTGACTTTGAAGGTTACGAAATGAAATTTTTTCCCTTAAATCGGGCTTATAGGTGGAGGGTGAGAAAGATGTGAAATGTAAGAAAATTATAACGAAAGACGAAACCACAAAGTAGAGAAAACACTGGAAAATACTTATATTAGAAAAAATATTTGACACAAAAAAAATGATCTACTTGCAAATATTTATTCTGTTCACAGTTGAATTTATAGTAAGCAGTGATGCCCCACACACGGAGACTATTAGCCCCCCCTCTGTAGACTCAGGTTTTGGATCCCAAGCCGAAATACGTACTTAGCGTCAGTCAAGCTTTGGGCCCCTAGAGTTCCTGCATCCCACAATGCGGGGGTGTACGTTACACCACTTATAGTAAGTTCGCAACGAAATATGCGTTAATAAAGCAATCTATAATTTATATTTAAAATAAAATTCATTACTTAGAATACTTATAAGTACTAGCATTAACACCATTAAAAGTTGCTCAAAAAGTCTTCGCACGTACGTAAAAAAAAAAAAAATCTAATGTATAACCGTAAAATCTAATTGCAAATTTTATAACGCCGTATAACGCCATCCCTTTTTACAAAAAAAAAAAAAAAAAAAAACAAAAAAAACTGCAATTCGTGCGCAAATTTTTGAAGTCATTTGCTCGAAAAAAAGTCATTTAGATACTTTTAAATTCCTTAAACATAAGTATTTTCTTTTAAATGTATTTTAGTGTATGTAGAAGTCTATTTTTTTCTATGCTCATCATTTGTTTTATCTTTAAAGCTCTCATTTTTATACCAGCGTATAAAACGCACCCGTAAGTTTCGATATTTTTTGTGTTTAAAGTAAGCGTGATGCGCCGGATTTTACGGTATTTACGTAAGAAAAAGATAAAAGACAAACTTAATATAAATCAAGACAGAGGATTGATTTTTACTGCAGTGTTCCATTAAATACCTATGTTGACTTCTGAAATATGGTTCATTAAATTGGATTTTCTTACAATTTTAGAATTCGCAAGATGTATTGAATATTTTATACTTTTATAAAAAAGTTAAATCTAATAAAAAATTCTTCCATTTGCTTTTTGTTGGTACCTTGTACACTTCCGCTTTTGTCGCTTGTCGCACCCCTACAACTTATCACTTCTACGAGCTCCTTCTTAACTGAGAGGACGTACCATTCCAGTCGTCCCATCGTAGAAAGTGTTCCTTTTCATATTAAGTGCCTCTTTGTCTAATTTTACTTTAATTCAGTGGCGTAGAGTGGGTTTTGCCGCCTGATGCCGACAGGAAATTTGCCGCTTCTCTAATTTAATTATTAATCAAGAAAATTAGTAAAAGTCAAAAAAAGCAACTTAGAATGTTTTTTTTTTTATTATTGATAAAAAATGCACTTTTCGTGTTTTTTCAAAGCAAAATCTTTTATACAATTGTGAATATCAATATGTATGTCATTCACATGTTCATGTGCCAGAATAGCTAAATTTATTAGCCTTAACGTGAACATAGTTGATCTGAGATAATTTTTGATTAATTTTAGCTTATAGAGAAGCTTCTCTCGCAGCTGGCATTACTGATGGCAGATGTTAAAAAAATTCTCAACATCATGGCAATGTTTGGTAAGCCATCTTCAAGTTTGGACTCAATAATATATTTTAATAAACCCAGAGAGCCTGACCTAATGAGTTATTTTTTTTACAGCCTGAGTCTGTTGCATCTACGAAAGCTTGTAGACGTACGCGCTGAAGTTGGAATTCTCCTTTATTAATGTCTTCAGGAGCTTGATCTACGTAAGTTAAGTTCGTCCATGCCTCAATATCACTTCAGGCCTTAAAAAAGCATATTTCTGCGCTAGATTCTGCGACTGTTGGAATCTTTCTCGAATTTCAGCAGTTACTCTGCCTATTGAAGAAAACATTGATCGCCTCAAGTCATCTTCGTACGATAACTGATCATCTTTACTTCCATCGCCAGATATATGCTTCCTCCTGAATGATTCGTCTTGGAGGATCAAAAGAAATTTCAAGTTCTTCACAAAGTTTTAGCATATATTTAAACGTCATCCACAAATTCCTCTGGTTTTGCTTCTAATACAGTCTGCAAAACATGTATTTTTTCAGCACATTGATGGATATTTAGTCCCTCTGTTTGCAAATAATTTTGAGCATCATTGACTACACACAGTACCGGTTGCCAGAAGCTTAAGTAACATAAAAACGAATGCGATTGCATAGCGACTAATAAACTTCCTGCATCTGTGCGTGTATTAAAGCTTTCACTCGTTTCCGTCACTTTCGTCGCGTGGGCGCGATTTGGAGTTGGATATATTTTTTTAATTTAAATATCGTGGTGCGCTTGCCGCCGCCCCTTTTCGTATGCCGCCCGGGGCCATGGCTCCCTAAGGCACCCCCACGCTACACCACTGCCTTAATTCTAAAATACATAGGTAAATAACAATAACAATGTATAAATGTTAATCATAATAAATATTTGTTTTGGATTAAAGTCTTGTTTCTCTCTTTTGAGTACTGTTGACGTTAATTTTATTGCCAGCATCCCGCCACATTTAGGCCTACCGCCCTCTATTTTCACGTTTTATTGAATATATTTGAATATTTTATGAGGAAAAATTGGTACATTCTATTGATTTTAGAGGGGAAAATTACGCAGTTGCTTTTTCAAAAAACTTCTTTTCTCCGATTCTTACAATAAAAATTTTAAACCATTTTATAATTTTAATGATCCACTCTTAAACTACGAGTGTATTACTGTAATAAAATATTTTATCATTGATGAAAAACGTCATTTCACTTTCTGTACTTGATGTACACGTTTGCACCAATGTCCTTAACTTACTAAACAGAAATGTTAGTAAACATGTCCCAAAATGTTGATTAACGATCACCACAAATCTCGATAACAAGTTGTAAAGAATAAGTTATGTCTACAATTGTTAAATTAGTTCATTTACAGTGCTTACCCAAAACTAATCATAAATCTTATCAAGCTGTTCAAGAATAGTTAAAACTTAATGAGTAACATAATTTTTAAAAATAAGTTGAATGTAGCATAGAAATTGACACGTAAATTACATGTTTTGAAAAAAAATTCAGAACAATCATGATTTCATAAATATTTACAGTCAAGCTCAAATGAGTTTGAAGACTCATCAAAAGTATTTAAGAAAAAATTTTAGCCATAATCAATGAAACTAATGGAATTTGTACACAATAGATACATGAAAATGCTTCCAAGCTCATTTTCTCAAAAGTCATTGAACTGTATCTCGTAAATAAAGATGAGTCAGATCGTAAAAAGCATGTTGAAACGAACAACTTATGATGAAGCGGGACAATTGCTAGTAATCGTTAAAAGAGAAAACAAGTCTAGTTGGAAGAACAAGCTCTGCATCCATAGTGCTATAATAGGATCGGGGTGGGCATTAAGTCGATCGCGATCAACTGGTGAACCGACAAGACATTTTGGAATGACCGCCTTCACTAAGACCTAACATGCGCCTACTCAAAGAAAGATATGTGTGAAACACCCATGCCAGCTAAACTGGAGAAAAGGCTTTTCACGATTCATGCAATTGTGTGTAGATGACACGTACCATTATTGGAAGCGTACGATGACGTTTTAACATTTTTTGTCACAAGAGTGAAAAGCGATGCCAGTCGTAGAAATGGGTTTCCTCCCACACGCCAACTAAAGGGGAAAATAAATGTTTATCAGCTCTTCCCGCGATAACACGGGATTAGTTAATGAAACATCACCTTACACCAGTGCTTCTCAAACTTTCAACACTTGCGACCCAATATTCAATCACCATTTTCATCGCGCCCACCTCCATACAATAACGATGTATTGAATTCGATAGTACGATGCTTTGACGCTAAAGCTACAATACGACTTAAACCTCTTCGCTACCAGCGTATATAAACGTTTCACTCAGACAGCGCGTAAATTACCCCGGACGTATATATACGTCTTCCCGAAATATGTTCACTACTATCCATAAAATTATTCCGAAGACTTTGGAGTGCAATAAAATTACCTTAACATTGTTTGAGAAAAATTTACTTATTTCACATTGGAATTTCCATTTCTCCCTCCCTCGAATACACCCCATATGCGTGCATACGTGCAAAACGGCGGTATTGGAGAATGAATCGCGTAACCGTTAATCTGCAGCTAAGGGATTAACTATAAGCCGTACAAATGATCCAGATAAGGGTTAATTGTTGCATATAATTTTATATATGACCAACCGATGCGGCCACAGATAATTATTAAACTTGTTCTTAACTTAATATTGTTAAGATAACTATAAAATACATTGTGCAGGACTGATACATTTATAAGTCTATTATATCAGTGTAAACGTATTTTTTTTCATTATGACATAATGTATTTTGTTTTACTTTCAAAAAATTAATTTTTTGAAATAATCTTTTATTTTCGACTTTTCAATATGCTCGCGCCCCTTCTAGGGTTATCACGCCCCCTAGGGGGCGCCCCCCAGTTTGAGAAGCGCTGCCCCACATTCCATGTTTCCTTGGGATTGGATTCTTGTGTTGACATTATGTCCGACGATGACACGGCACCCGGCAGTAAACGTGTTAAGTACATATGCCAGTTACAAGCTGATCGGTTCATGTACGTTCGCTATATTGAAAACGTCAACAGAGTAGCAGTTGTTCATAGTTGTCTAAACATAGAATTTTCAAAAGAAAGGAAAGCAATAAGCGTTTTTTTCAACCGAAGGAAATATAGCAACATCTTTTGGCGCAAATGGCCGTGCGATGCAGAGGGAAACAAGCAAGAAATGCCGCTGAAGTGTACCGATATTCATGCGATGCTTTAGCTCGAAAATTTTACTATTTGGCCGACAAACATCTTAACAAATAATAAATATTGTAGACCTTCTTTAAGCTCACCACACATGTCACTGGGCGGACCGTATCACCTTGAAATAATTAGAAGTAGCCCTTACCCTGAAAAAGTGACCACCCCTGTAATAGGATAATCAATGATAGCAGAAATAAAATTTAAGTTATATTTAAAGTGATGTCCATCAAAACTCGCAAGCAGTCACATTATAATTTAACTTTCTTTACATTAAGTTTAAAAATTTATTGTAAAAATTTCACATTGCGAGGGAAGTACTGGAATATATTATTTATTTATATTTATTTATTTATTTATATATATACACTAGTGCTCCAAAGTGAAAAAAACTAAAGTAGAGAACAATTTTGATAAGTTGTGCAATCCAGAAACAGTTTGCTTTAAATTACAAAAGACAGGTCACCATGTTCGAAATCAGATAAGAAAAACATTCATTAGTAAAGTTACATTCTGGAACCGACTCGATTTTGCACTAATGGCGCACACAAGGGGTTTATGCAACTATGATGTGCACCACTCTCTTTATAGACCAACAGCTTTAATTTTTGCCATAGAGATTACACTTCAGCATTTTCGTCTACGTGTTTTTTAGACTATAACCCCCAATACAAGAGGTCTGCACGCACTACTGCTTTCTAAAAGAAAATGAAAAACAGGATAAAGATTCCTGAAATTCTTTTTTTTTTCTTGAAGAGGTTCAATATCCACTGATCAGAAAGATATCAAAAAGCGAGGGGAAACCCAAATGCAAAGCTCAGTAAAACGACAGAGGAACTGTAAAATCAAGGGCGTGGGATTGATTATTTTTGTTGCATATTATCAACTTGCGAAGGCGCGATTTAATAACTTACGGAATAATTGCAGTTATCTGCAAATATTTTAAGAGATAACCAATGTCAAATAGTCTCTAAAAGCCATCGGATTGTCACTAAAAGTTAGTGGCACGAATTAAATAACGATTTAATTTTAATCCTTTTTTTTTTCTTTAAATTTTTTGTATTTACGATATTTTTTGTTTTAAAAAATTAAAGATTTATCTTATTGTTATTTCGAATATAATTAGATCAAATATTTTTTCCTTTGATAGATATGTGATCACAATTGATCTTCATATTTTACCTTTTTTTCAGTGGAGGATAAAATTCATTTAGAAAAAGACTAAAAACATCAATGAAGGAATTTTACTTTTGCATTAGCGATGCACTACGAAATACCAGTCAAATTTCGAAAATTCGAGTGTGTGCGTGTGTTATGAAAATAACAGTTCATCCTGTTATATTTAATCTACGTTACAATCTAATACCACATACTGAGTTTCAAACCCACTAGTACCCAATTGAAATGGATGCGTATACTCAAACAATAAAAATATTCATAACATATATAAATATAGTTATTCTAACAATAAAGATCACAATATAAATATTTTGTTATACATGTCTATACATCCATTCATAAAATTGTTTTATTTCTATGATTTTATGTTTTCATCCATTACATATGCTTTGCTTTTTATCAACGATACGCAGTCTAGTGATCAAGCCCTTTCCTTCGGAGAGAGCCCATAGAATTTCAAGTATTTTAGATCTTCCTCAATATTTCTGATCAAATAAAATTGTGAAAGAAAACTGTTAAGAAATGCTGCTGTAGGCCTATTGATGAGAGTGGATATCGTAATGCTGAACTTAGGTCAAAGTATAAGAAGAATATCTAAGATGGCACCTTATTCTTCTAAATTCCCCATTACGCCAATGTGAGAACTTTGAGGCCCGAGTAATCTCACCTACTCCCTACAAGGGGAGTATATGTGCTATACTGCATTTTTACACAGAATGCATAAAGCTGTGCAAAGTTCTATGGCATGAAGAACGAATTCCAATTCAGAATTCATTTACCCCTTGATTCTTTCTTCCTCGGAAATTCAAGTATTGCATAAGAAAGCCGCTCCTTGTTATACAATAAATAGTTCTAATTAAAAAAAAACCCAACGGAATCGGGATTTATTCCGTCCTCTGATCCTTTTTAAGAGAAAATATTTCGGGTGAGGACAATTATGCATATTAAATAATCGTGAAATTCTTTAGTGCAGCAGTTCTTAAACTGTCGTCCGCAAAGATATTTAAATAATTAAAATTAATAATTATTAATTAAAATTATTATTAAAATTTCCCTTTTTTACAGACTGAAAAGTCTTATGGAAAAATTGAAAGATGTACCATCCTGAACTAGATTACTAAATTGTCGCAATGAAAAAACTGTACTAGAACTTAAATTTCGATCAAGAATAGTAAATCAGTATTTTTATGATTTGCAAGTATATAGCCATTACTACAACGAATTATGCTTAAAAAATTGTAAACACATGTACAAAGATTAAGAACTGAATTCATAGAGCAACAATACGATAAGGATTGCATCCCTCTCAGAGTAGAACCGGAATTGAGATTTCAGATTTCAAATTTTACACATGACAGAACTAGTAAAAGAAATGATGCATTATCCATCGCATTAAAATTTATTAATGCAAAACATTATTTGAAATTAATATTTGGTAATACCTTTAATTAGATGGGTTTTTTCTTCTTCTTAAGTATAAAAAAGTTTTTAAAAAGTCCACACAAGTTGCAGAGGCAATCTTAGGATTATTGAGTAACTTTTAAATCACGAAGCCATGTGTTGAGAGTCGGGAAAGGGTGTGCAAAATTTTGGGAAGGGGGGGGCTGCGATGTCAGGCTGATACATACTGTGAGGCCGCGGAGATTGAAAGTTTAGGAACCGCTGCTTTAGAGATAATCAGGTAACGATGGCAAAAATTTGCAGTCTTGAGAGATTTCCAAGAAATGCCCAGCAATTTGTCGTTAAGAATTAGTTAATGATAAATATGTGTTTTTCAAATTATCTTTCAAATTCTTAGGGAAACAGGCTTTTTCTAGCAAATCATTTTTCGAGATAAGGAGATAGTAAGCAATATTCGGTTAAGAAAGCTTTCATCTTTTTAATGTTTTCAAATACCCATAATATTGTGATATAACATTGCACAGTTGAACGTTTGATTTTTTTAGCAAATTCATATTTTATGGAAATAATGAATGGAATAATTCCCGAAAAAGAAAACATATTATCGTCACTCAAAAGAAATTCTTAGGTCAACAGATATTCATAAATATCGCCAAAAACATAACAGCTATAAGATAGACATTTATTTCAATCGTATAATAATGCTTAGTTCAAAATTTTGTAAGAGTAATTTCTGTTCAATTGAAATTAATTTGAAATGATTTCATTCTTAAAATGATGATTGTTATATTTAACTTAGTTATAAGTTGTCGAACAGTTATATTTAAGTGAACCTTTTTAAAATTCACCAATGAGAATTGTATAAGAATATTTTACAAATGAACTAAAAAGGAAATCTGAGTACTAAATACAATAATGTTTGAAAGTTTATACACAATAAAGATTTACAAAATTCACATTCTAAATTTATGTGAAATTAGCATCTAAAATTTAGGACTTTTTTACGACTTTGCTTATTTTTTTACTCGTTTATAATTGACAAACAAACTTTGAAAAATCAAAAGGAATAAAAATTATTCCAAAAATGTTTAAATTAGAATAGTTAAATTTCAATCTAATACATCAACATGAAAAATAAATATTTATAAATGGTTTCTTAATAATACACAAATAAAATATTTTTTTTCTGAAATGAGATTCTATAAAACGATAATGCCAATAATTTCCATAAAATTTTTAAATATGATTACAGCTAGCACAGAATGATTAATCAATACTTTAGTGATCAAGAACATAAAATTGTGTTCACATTTTGACGGTGAAATATTTAACTGCAACCACATTTAAAAAAAAAAACTTGTTGCGCTAAGAACTTGAACAGAACTTCTACGATCAAAATAACAGAAAAAAAATTCAATCAACATTTATAAATACTTTTAATTGTATTATAAATATCAATTAACTTATTTCGAATTAAAAATAAATTAATACTTAATCATTACCGTATGGAAGAAAAATAAACAAAAATTTTAAGTAAATAAAAAAAAAATTTAATCTCAAAAACGGAAGAATCGTTCGCAAACGATATCGATTTTCATTGTCAGAAGTCAAGAATTTTATTCTATTATAAAAATCGTTTGTTTTCATTTGTTTTCTTGTTCTTATTTCAATAAATCAAAACACGTTCTTACCAGCTGGCCCGTCTCTGGTCGACGGCCACAGTCGGAACATCAGCATGCAAGAGGCATAAATCCATTTGATATTAATAACCGGAACTACCACCCAATAAATCGATAAATTAAAAGGAAGGCAAGCAGATTGGAACGTTCTATTTATGCAGAATTAACAATATCACGGCTGCAAGTGTGAAAATTCGCCAATAATAAGTAACGATGACGACCTTGAAGATGAAATCTCCCAATCATAAGCCTGTAGCTATTTGTCAGATCGAAACAGAAGAAAACGATGACTTTTGCGCTTAAACACAAAATACCTGCTCTGCTTCATTCGGTGTCGTCAGCAGACCACGTGATTCGACCCCATTTTGCGATGAGGTCGCTCTTTCGAATTTTTCTTCGAGGCATAAAGGTAAATAAATGCTTAAGAGTTTTCCCGCGTTCAGAATTTTACTGTCAGTTCTTTGAAGCGTTATTAGGTCGTCGTTTCCTCAGTGTACTTTGTGTGATTGCAACTTTGTTTATTATTTGTTACTGCACTTGAATTTTAAAAGTTGAAAAGAGCGCCAACTGCATTTGCAGCTTGAATGAAAAATCGTTTTGCCCCACAATTCATGCATAAAAGAGCTTTCAAGTATAATTTTCAAAATGTAAAAATTCGCAAGAAAAATAATAAAATAAACGCAGAATCAATTTAGTTATTATTATTACTGTGGTCTGTAGATTTTTTTGAAAAATACTCCTAAATTTAAAAAAAAAAAAAAAAAAAATCTCCATAAAAATTTTTTTTCGTTACATAACCTCTAACGACGTATGTAAATTTATGTGAATACAATTAAATCCAGTTCAATGTACATTTTCTATTTATTTCGAAATACGTTAAAGTGTTATGATTATATTTTACATCGGACGTGTTCTCTGAGGTAGATGTTTCTCTTAATTATTACACTAAAACCAGAGGCGCGTTGCTACTGCCGTATCAATGATACGGGGACCCCAAGCTACAGGGGCCCTAACATGTGTTACTACAGTCCCACTCCAGTTCTCACATAAAAAAATGGGCCTCGCAGGAATTTGGATACAGGATCCGCTTTGAACTAGCTACGCCAGTGACTATAAATATAAGTAAATACTTACTATTACGCATCAATTTTAGAATTTTATTTAACTTCTCCCTTCCCTTTAAAACTATCATATATATTCGCTTAGCTTTTGCAAAAATTATCCACATATCCTGAAGCAACACTTTAAATATTATTTCGTTAGAAATTTTGTTAAGTCTTATTAAAGCGATTTGAAAGTTACACGTACAACTTTCAAGGTTTCCTTGCATATTTTTTACAAAATAATTACATAGTTTATGGTATTAAAACAATGCAATACTCCCACTTTTACAAGCAATCGAAATAATTTTGACTAAATTTACTTCAGAGTTCTTAAATGTACCGATATCAAATTAGAAATTTACTTATATTTAAGTAATACCCCAAAGGTTGTATGAATTTTAAGCTTTACCTGTGAAAAACCTTAGATAACGCCTCAGATCCATTTTTCTGACAGTTTTGCAAATCAACTGCCAGTTTACTAATTTATCAATTCAAAACACTAAAGTATTGCACCCCATGCCACAAGATAACTTTAATGTGTTTAACTCTCCTTTCTCGGCTGCGAGACGTCAAGTGATCACACCAACGAGTTTGTTTTGCCGACGTTTTAATCAATTCACGTCTTCGAATCCTGATTCTATTGACGACCCGTGGCCATGGTAGCCGATTGCTCATGGTCACGTGCTCGTGGCATGCGTTGTCGAGCTGCAGCATTGAAACCTAGTGCTACCGAAGATCTGAAAAGCACTGATGCATTTTAAATCTGTCCAGCTAAAAGTTCTCCAGTTGGAATGGTGTGGAAGCTTAAAGAGGGGTGCCAGGTCTGGTGTCGTCCTTATCACTTTGTGGCGGTGTGATATCTATATGAACTAGTATTAACGCAACTGCTGACATGCTCACCACGAATATGGTATCGTTCGTTCGCCTATTCGCCGAAACACTGGCAGGGGAGTATGTGGCGGTGTGATATCTATATGAACTAGTATTAACATCACGCGAAGACGGTCGTCTTGGCGTGATCGGTAAAGTACTCGCGTTCGTTCGGAACGGAAGGTACCCAGAACGAACCTTCCTTCCTACAATTTAGCCACGATTCAAAATTACGAAGCCAAAAGACCGCGTGTTGCTTCAGAGTGAGACGTAAATAAAAATCTACTGAAGACTTGGTTGACTCAAGTACTGATCTCGTCATGTGACTGGCTGAAAATTACGAGGAAGAACTAAGATCTAACGTGCGTGTCCCACAATCTCTCAAACATTGCAACAGAAGGCTCGATCGACTCCAAACTAATTAAGTAATTTAGGTATATGGCAGTGGCGTAACGTACACCTCCACAACCCCGCATTGCGGGGGGCAGGTGTTCTAGGGGGCCTAAAGCCAAGTAAGCATTTGGGCTTAGGGCCCAAAACCTGATTTCGCTGGGGGGAGGGCAGTATTTTTCATTTCACCACTGGTATATGGTGGTAGGCCTAAACCTAGACATGGACGACGGTCATCACATGGGCCATAGTTGGCAGTTGTCACACAGTTCAAAATCTTCAACTTCTCGGAATACGCCCGAGAATAACATTTGATAATTAATATTATTCGGATTATGATCTTTTTAAAGTTGAGTCGTGAATGGGATGAGGGCCCCACCGAGGCCCGGTTTCAATTGGCCCATGCCTTAACACGTCCCTGATCTTGACTGAAACATCGTCAACCACGAATTCGCTGCCATGATCTTTTTGTGCCTAGTGGTTATGGTCTCGAGATCGTGGCCAGCATATCATGATTTCGAATCTCAGTTCCACTACAGATCAGCTGTGTAGAGGAACTGATGCTAGTTAAATTTGACGAAGCTCAAATTTCTCCCGTAGGTGGGATAGCTCGGAGAGTGGAGTGCCAGCTGAGCTGTCGTCCTCGTCACTTGACCGTGACGTTTCAAAATTACGAGGTCCATAGCCAAAAGCCCTTGTGTTGCTTTATAATGCGATGTTGATAAAATACTCACTCACTCAGATACCACGCACATCGAACAAGTCTTTCAGATATATTTTTTTAAGAATAAATTCGTCGTGAAAGCCTCTTTATGAAGGCCGGAGTCAAATACGATTTTTTTTTTCTTAGATTCCCCCTTTTTATCATGGTAAAAAAGAGCCTTTGAAAATGTTTTTCTTACACCGGAGACTAATAACTGTTTTTTTCTTTTCTTGAATAACAAAGTCTCCGTATATTTTATGCAATGAAATTTTAAGAAATTTTTATTTGGAAATGAATTTTAATGAACAACTTTACTTCAGAGAGCGATTGAACACCTGTTTGAGATGAACGCTACTCTTAGTCATCAGGAATTGAATCACGATTCTGATATCTTTATCAAATTTTCTAAATGCCTTTACTTTCATTGAATATTTTAGACTCTTTTTTTTATTATAACAGTTTAAACGTCATAAAAAAATTTTTGCTACAAGGTAATAATTTATTTTCGAAGCACCGTATTGCACAATTCATCGTAGTAAGTATTTCTTAAAATTAAAGTACTCATACATCTTTAGATAAATAAATATGACATCACGCACACACACATTTCAAATTTCGTGATCTTAATTTTTTAATATTTAAGGTCTGAAAATGCTAATATACGTATATATTGATTTGTCTTTTATTTTCCTCCCCTCCAGTTCCATGCCTTAATTGTGGAGGTGGAGATAGGTGGAGTCGCCAACTATCGTAAAGAAGTCCATTCTGTCTTAGGCTCTGGCAACTTTCCTTTCTTCCAAATGGGAAGGACACGACGACAACAACATTGATTTGTCAATTTATTTAATATCCAGTTACACAAGAGGTCATTGGCAATGATTTGTAACTTCACAAATTTTAATTATTGTTTATTAACATCATATCAAGGAACAATAAGACTATTGGGGATGAACCATGCTATTTTGAACTAAAGTCAAGTGACAAAGACAATATACGAACTAACATCTCACGTGACAAACTTCCACATCTCGCAAACATGAGAACTTTGGGCTCCTTAACATTCATCAGCCCCACTACGTGGCATGTACTTGGTGCCATACATACTCCAATCTATAACTCGACTGTAACAACGCCGGACACTGGCGTGGTGTGGAAGTTCGAACAGTAAAGTGACAACTTATAGGTGTCATCCTTGTCACTTGACCAAGATTCAAAATTAAGAGATCTGTGGTCATAAAGCTCCAGACCATGACCATAACACTCTAGCGTTGCCTTAGTATACGACGTTAATAAAAAGTTTGTGTGTGTTTATGACAACACGATAGAAGGGAAAACTTCTGATTTATTCTGGGCAAGAGAATCCTCTAGTTCGAATGTACTACGTTTTCTTTCTGGGCATTTTTGCATGCGGGTGTTAAGTAGTTCCCTGTTTCGTGCCCATTTATTGCTGGATTTGTATATTTCATCCATTTTTTATAAAGGGAAATGTTTGAATTGGTGGCATTCTTATATATATCTTTTCTTATATATTAAAACATTAAAAACCATTTAAATGTTAATTAGTTTAATTATTTAAAAACATTTATATGTAAATTACTTATGTAGATTATATTTATTTAAGATATATGTTTGTGTGTGGTACTTAAATACTAACACAACAATGACAACGTTCAGGATAACTTTCCAAGTCGACAACCTAGATTTCCCATGTGTCGTACGCGATGAATTGGCAACTATGTTCTTTCTTTCACATAATGTCGCCAATATCGTTGTGATAATATGTATAAGTACGGTTTATATAACTTATATAACACTGTAAACTATATAACGCTAGGAAAATTTATGCCCTAAGAACCGTTTACTTTTCTTAAAATTCTCGGAGCAAACAAAAGGAGAGGGTTCGTAAATTTTCATAATTAATGCTTTTATTATCTTGTAATCTGTTAGTTGTCATCACTAATGTAACCAAAATATTTTGGTAACTTTCTCCCCCAATTAACTCCATTAAAATTCTGGATTTTAATTCTTTTGGTCCATTTTTGTTCTTAAATGCTCTTTGAACTGAATCAAAAAGTAGATCCCATGTTTAGTTTCTTCGATCTCCTACATAATAATAATTTTTTTAGCCAATCGCTCCTCTTCTCTCGTTCACTCACAGGAATTGAGTGGAAGTGGACTGCGTGACAGTAATATTTAAATAAAGAAAATAAAACTTCACGAGGAAAAGTGTGCATGAAATTTTTATTGAAATATATGCGCCCAAAAAGTTTTCAATTCAAAACTGAGCGAGCGTCGCCGACTACAGCCGAGTAAAACCGACAGAGCGTAACACAACCAAACCAAACGCTTTTAGATTCACTCTTCAACAAAACACGTCTAAAGAAGTTTTGACTTCAAAAATCAAATCCAAGCATTAATGCTGGCCAGTTGCTCGCGACTACCTGAACCATTTAGTCCCAAGGTCCACAACTTCGAGAGATCCTTGGTCAAGTGATGAAAACACCCAGAGCCTTGGAGACTTAAGTCTTTCGTGTTCTACGTTTTATTGCAACAGAGAGATCTCACAGAATCGCGTGTTAACCAAAATTAAGAAAACATTGCAAATAAATAAATACCTAAAACAGCTATAAGTATTCGTAAAATCCTATGTATAACGCGCAGTTTTAACACAAAAAATAAGTTTTAAATCTACGGGTGTGCGTTATACAACGGATATAAAAATGATAGCTTTAAAAACAAAATAAAACAAGAGAGTAATATATAAAAAAAACTTAAGTCCCTTCCTACTTAGACCAATAAAGAAAAATTTTATTTTAGCTACTTTTTATTAAATAATTACAATCAATATAAGTATGTATATACATATGACAGAATCACAACATTAAGTGGTCACTAGTTTTTATTCATTTTCATTAAAGTATCGTATTGTCATCCAAAACAATCGTGTATATAAATTTCAGTTCAACTGGATACTTTAACACGTGAGAAAAAAACATTTTCAAGTTTTGACACAAGTCGCCAAAAAGGTCAATAAGTCACCAAAAATTATGCCAACGTGGTTGTATTTGTAATTCTTTAAATAACTAGTTTTAATCAATTAATTTTTATTAATTATTATTATATTATTGTATTATCATCCAAAATAATCCTGTATATAAAATTTTTAGCTCAATTGAGCGCTTTAAAATGTATTTTATTAACGATTGAAAATTCCACCAACATAAATAAGTAAATATATAGAGATTTGAGTTTATATATAGTAGGAATTGAAAAAGAGATGAGCATTAAAAAAATCATACTTCTACGCATATCGAAATAATGTTTATTTAAAAGAAATGTGTTATAATACCTTATGAACATAAGGAGTTGTAGAATTCTAGAAGTATGCTATTTTTTCAGAAGCCTAGAATATAATACCTCGAATAAATTACTTCAAAACATAAACGCATTGCACAAGTACATCTCAGGTTTCTGATTTGAAAAAGATGAGGCGAGTTATACGGCTACTAAAAGATTTAAAAAATACAGTTTTAAAGTGTAGGCGCGCGTTATACGCCGGATTTTAAGGTAGTTTTCATAACTATACAGATAAAGTTTTTTACCTCAAACTTCTCTAATTAGCAAAAATTTTGAAAAAAAAGCAAAAGAGAAGTCAATTATAAATTATTTGGGATAAATTTATATTAAAAAATCGACATATTAAAATAAGGAAAAATAATTTTTTATAAAAACAAGTGATATAAAGAAAATTTTTTTGAGTCAATTCCTGCTTAGATCAACAAAGAAAAATTTTATTTTAGCTACTTTTTATTAAATAGTTACAATTAATATAAATATGTATATACATATGACAAAATCACAACATTAAGTGGTGATTAATTTTTATTAATTATCAATAAAGTATCGTATTGTTATCCAAAACAATCGTGTATATAAAATTTCAGTTCAAATGAATGCTTTAAAACGTGAGAAAAAAAATCTTTTCAAGTTTTGACCCAAGTAGCTAAAAATGAAACCAACGTGGCTGTATCTGTAATTCTTTAAATAATTAGTTTCAATCAATTAATTTAAATAAATTATAATTAAATTATCGTATTTTTACCCAAAACAATAGTGTATAGAAAATTTCAGCTCAAATGAGCACTTTAAAATGTGAGGAAAAAAACCTTTTCAAGTTTTGACACTTCGCCAGAAGGGTCGTTAAGTCGCCAAAAATGATGTCAACGTGGCTGTGTTTGTAATTCTTTGAATAATTACTTTTAATCCATTAATTTTTATTAATTATAATTAAATTGCTGTATTGTCATCCAAAATAATCATGTATATAAAATTTCAGCTCAATTGAGTGCTTTAAAATGTATTTTATTAACGATTGAAAATTCCACCAAGATAAATATATAGAGTATGAGCTAATAGTAGAAATTGAAAAAAGATGAGGCGAGTTATATGCGGCAACTAAAAAATTTAAAAAATGCAACTTTAAAGTATAGGTGTGCGTTATACGCCGGATTTTAAGGTAGTTTTCATAACTATACAGATAAAGTTTTTTACCTCAAACTTCTCTAATTAGCAAAAATTTTGAAAAAAGCAAAAGATAAGTAAGTTATAAATTATTTGGGATAAATTTATATTAAAAAATCGACATATTAAATAAAATAGAAGGGTAAATAAAAAATAAAGTAAATAAAAAAAAGTAGAAGGGTAAATAAAAAATAATGTAAATATAAAAAAATAGAAGGGTATTACAAAAAATGGTGCGTGGAACGCCACGCGATAGAAGTGAAACTTCTTTGGCGAAGTTGGAACATTGATTATTTGCTCTAATATTCCAAACTCACCGTGTGCATGTCTCAATCGCCTAATTTGCACGAAATGTATTCGTAGCGAATTGAGTCTTTTTGATACCAAATCCAAAGTAGGAAGATATGCTGGAAATTCTGGGTATAGAAAACTATTATATTTTGATAAATTTTATATACTTTTCCTACTTAAACTTTGTCGGCAATTGTAACATTCTTTAATGTCTTCTAAATTAATTTCCGGTAAAATATTTTTCTGCTCAGCAATAGGCGTTCTCAAACCATCTCTGAGCCATAATCTATCACACATCGAACACCCGTGACCGAAAGGATTATCTACGAATAGCTTTTGAAAATCTTTGTGAGCACTTTTATGGGGGAGCGAATATTAACGGCGCACTGTTCAACTACACGAGGGCTTTTGGCGACGGACTTCGTAATTTTGAACCATGGTCAAGTGACGAGGACGTCACCTGAGCTGGCACTTCCCCTCTTCTAACTACCACACCACACCAACGGGAGGACGTTTGAGCTCTCGACAGATTTAACGTGCATTGCTCCCCTACACACAGCGGACCTTAAGTGGTACTCAGCTCGAACTCATGACACGCCAGCCACGATCTGATACCTTGACGACTAGGCTTCCGTGGCCACGCATTTTTATGGAAATCATAGTCTTTGTAACGTAAGATAGAATTTATTATCAATTCACATACAAGAGTTCCAACACGCACTAGACTTGTTGAGGGTTCTGTAGTTGACGGCACAGGGTGGTTCACGAAATCCGTATTAATTTGTGCTGTCATTAATATTTTTCTCAATAGCATTCCCATCCCTTAAACTCGGCATTAAGAGAGTATTTTGCAATATTTTTTTCCATGCTCGATATTCTCTCATGTGTACTCTGATAGAGATTTGGCAGTAGCACTTGATGAATGTGCACTATTTTTCTGGGGGGTTTTTTTGCCACTTTTTTTACTGGACTTTTGCTGCTAGTTTATCTTTTTTTTCCTTTCACGAAACTCTTTTCCTTTTTTTGCATTTGATTTAGACATTCTGACTAGAATTAATAACAATTCAACGCAAATGAAATTTAAAGAAATAAATTAGCCACCGAACACATCGCCATGTAGCTAACAATCTAAAGAAAATTTCAAAAAGGCACGCTTTTGCTGCGAGAGCCATTTTGTCTTCACCATTATGCTCACACTGCAACGGATACGACCTTTGATAATGTTCCCGGGTGGGGGGGAAAGGACCCCTAATCTGAAAGGGGGCAAAGAGGCCATTTTGGAGAAGCGGAGAATACCGAAGGGTAGCACCTTTTTAAAATGATTGCATTTGTTATAAAAACTATATAAATAAAGTTGTATAAAATAGTGCAAGTTTTATTCAATTTATTCATTGTGCTAATTTCCTATCTATAGCTTGTGAGCACATTTAATTTTAGAATAAGTTCAATGAGACAAATGTACCCAATCACACTTTTCGACATTTTTTTTTAAATCAGGAGTGAGATTGCTTGTGTTAAAATTATTACGACAGCCTGCAAGTTTATGCCATCTTGTTGTACTTGCCTCTATATTTACTCTTCTTGAAGTCAATGCGAAAAAACTGCTTACAAATATATGTCGATTAAAATACACTCATGTCCATAAATTAAGGATAATTCAGAATCCCACAGAAATTGATCTCTAAATTAAAAATTTCACCTGTAGAATTATCACACATATCTTGAAGAAAAATATGCAAATTACAGGAAATCACTAGATGGCGCGGATAGTACGTCACAATGACGAGAGAGTAAGAGAGGGGTATATAAGGAATGGTGGCAAAGAAGTATAATTGTTCACAAGCACTTTACAAGCCTTTCAGTGCAATAACCGCATAGTTATGGCACAAAGGAAGCATTTGGATGATTTTTTACGTGGTAGAATTATTGAACGACTGGAATGTGAACGTACCCAGCTGGAAGTATTCGAGGAACTTGGAATCGCCCAGAGTGTCATCTCCAGGCTTTGGCAACGATTCCAAGATGATGGTAATGTGAGTAGATGTTACAGTACAGGTCGCCCCCGAGTTACAACACCGAACGAGGACTGGTATCTGGCAGTTAATGCCAAACGAAACAGACAGAACACAGCATCAGACCTGTCTCGTCAGCTCTCTTCAGCTACCGGTACGACAGTTTCAAGGCAGACCGTGTACAGACGCTTAGGGCACATTGGTCTATATGCTCGTAGGCCTGTCAGATGTGTTCCACTTACCGCAACTCACTGTCGCCTGCGATTAACCTGGAGTAGAGAGCATGCATTGTGGACACCACAACAGTGATCTTGTGTGATGTTTTCTCTCCGAGACGAGTCCAGGTTTAGTTTGCAGTCTGATTCTCGGCGGACTTTAATATGGAGAGCGCCAGGTACCCGTTACCACCAAGAGAACACCATTGAACGACACCGTTATGGAGATGCAGGATGCCTCGTTTGGGGAGGAATTATTCTTGGTTCCAGAACTGACCTGTACTTTCAAAGTGTAACGATGACAGGCCACATCTATCGGGATGTCATTGTGGAACAACATGTAGGTTTGTTTCGGGGTGCCATGGGTGCTGAATTTCTGTTTATGGATGACAACGCTCGTCCTCAACGTGCAAACATTGTAGACGAATGCCTTCAATCGGAGGATATAACCCGTATGTTAGGCCAGCATACTCACAGGACTTGAATCCAATGGAGCATGTGTGAATACAGTGGCACACACAGGAATTTTTCAAGGGAGGGGTCCGGGGTTGAAAGTTCACCATTCTTGTATCATTCTCCTTCTGATTTTGTCGATTTTCGGGAACAAAACACACAAAAAAACTAATTATTGAATAAATAATTAGCATAAATTAATCATTAATAACAAATACTTAATTAAATTTTACGTACTATGTACCTAGAATTATAATCAATCGAAAAAAAATCAAGGGCTTTGAGGGGGGTCCGGACCCCAGGACCCCCCCCTGTGTGCGCCACTGGTGGGATATGCTTGGCCGACGAATTGCAGCCCATCAACCCCCTCCCACCTTGTGAAGGTCCCCTTGGACCTCACTTTGAGAACGAGAATAAGTAGGAGTCAGATAAGAGCCAGTAGCCATTTCTATAAATAACTTTCTTTATTTGGTTATCTTATCCAAATAGAATCAAAGACTTAATAACAAATATATCTAACTAGTATTATGAGGTTTTTTTAAAGGGAATGAATGTCCTTTAAATTAACTTAAATATTTAATGATCCAATTAATTAACAATTAGGATATCGATCACGCAGAGATTACCACGATAAGAGATCCCAGAATTATATTCTATAATGTTCCTATTGAACATTTAACTTTAATCTCACTCCCAATATAAAAATGAGACTTTAATCAATATTTACCACACTGCAGTTCAGCTCAGCTTTTTCGGAGATTTTATCCTCCTAGAAATCTCCAATAATATCTTTCTAAATTTCACTATTTTAACTTCTTACTTCAATCTCTCTCTCCTACTGCTCTAACTTTACTATTCCGTTTGACTTAAATACTTTATCTAATCTGCATAACAAGGAATCCTGTCCTCTCTTTGGAGCTGATTGGAAATAGGTAGGGAATTAAATTTCCCTAAAAAGGACGACTCAGAAGGTTAGTGATAAAGTTCCGTATAGATTTGTCACAACCTGTCTACCGGAACTTCGGAGTGCATTGCTTGATGAGTGGTGTAATATTCCCCAAGATCAGATTGATAATTTGATACTCAGCATGCTTGGGCGTCGTAAGGCCTGTACTGCATCGTCCGGGAGACATACTCCGTATTAACCATCATACTAACCATGTTATACTGTTTTTCGTAAATAGGTTATTTTTTGAAATTTGCTCCAGGGAGTAAAAATCGCAATTTTTAGTAATTATGTCAAACATATAGCATCTTTTTTGCTCTTTACCTTTTGTTTAATAAATAGACTTTACAAATAAGTCAAATTTCATTTGCATCTGTCTTTTTCTTTGCCTGAACTTCATTATTCTTAATTTATGCACATGAGTGTATTATGACAGCCTGCAAGTTTATGTAATCTTGTACTTGCATCTATATTTACTCTTCTTGAACTTAATGCAATAAATAAATAAATAAATAAATAACTGCTAAAAAATATATATGTCGATTAAAATATAATAAATTTTAGTTTAAAAAACTAAAAAACACGCTTTTATGGGTTTTTTTAATCGAACTAAAATATAAAAAATAATTCTTAATATAAGAATAAAATGATTCACCAGAAAATTAATGTCCTTGCGGTAAAAGCGTGGGGTGATCGATATCAATTGCTACAATTTCTTACTAGTGCTGGGTAAAAATGTAGTACAGAGCCTCCCTCCCCTCCCACTCTTTTGCCACAATGACATTAATTTTCTAGTTAATCATTTTATTCTTATATTAAGAATTATTTCTTACGTTTTAGTTCGATTAACCATAAAAGCGTGTTTTTTAGTTTTTTCAGACTATAATTTTTCAGTGTTTAGTTTGATCCACAATAAAAAAGCGTGTTTTAGTTTTTAAACTATCATTTATTCATTCATGAATTAATCTTAAATGCGACATTTTTTAGAATCTGGCATCAACGCAGTAAGTCCCTCGTTCTTCCAAAGCCATTTTCTTTCTAAGAATTGAATCGAACAGTTTAAGGAACATTCGATTTCTTAGTTTTGTCTTTGTTGACTTCGCTCTCGAAAATGCCCTTTCCACAGTGGCATTACTTATGAGTAGGCTGTCAAGCTTTAAAGCAAATGTAGCTAAATTTCTTAAAAACGGATTTTCAACTGCGTCTTTTATAATAAAAATGGGACACCAAAATAATGCCCCATCATTTATAAGCTCAGATTCTGAATGAAAAACCTCTTTCAACTGTATGTTAAAAAAATTTCTCCATTTTTTCTTAACATCCAATTTAGATTGGTCTGCTGATTCTAAAGGCGGATCATAAAAAGAAGGACGATTTAAATTTAAAAAATATGAGGGGATTTTTTTTAAGTTACATAATTTGAAGGGATTCGGTTAAAAAGTTACTCATATGAAGTTTTGAGAAAATTATGGCATCTTTGATAGATTTTTTTTGTAGATTCTGGAGAAAATTTTTTACTTTTTCTTGTGTTTATTCAAAAAGACATATCCAAAATCTACTTCCTTCAGCGTTTCGGAGTTTCCCCATGTTTTCATTGGCGACTAAAATCA
Organism: Trichonephila clavipes; assembly: GCA_019973935.1. Classification (NCBI taxonomy): domain Eukaryota; kingdom Metazoa; phylum Arthropoda; class Arachnida; order Araneae; family Nephilidae; genus Trichonephila; species Trichonephila clavipes. Next base: position 312,136 of record BMAU01005882.1, on the reverse strand, counting down.
TCAAATTTTTTTTGGTGGTTGTTCCAAAATAAGTCATTTATTCGAACTTGTTCCAATACTTGTATGTGTGGTTGAAAGTAGCAAAAAGTAGCGATACCATCAAGTGTAGTAGCGTAAAATTCGCGAAATAGCAATAGGATAAAAAAAAGTAGCGAAAAGTTTTCAAAAGTAGCAAAATTCGCGAAAAATCGCACGAGCTGGCAACACTGTCTGGAAGGGCTAAGTAAGGACTCATGTCGAATGCACTCATACAGCACTTCTCAAACTGTGGGAGGGGGGCGCCATAACCTTACAAGTGGAGCGCGAGCATATCGAAAAAAAGATTTCAAAAATAATTAATTTACCGGAAGGAATTAAAACAAAATACTTTCAGACATAATAAAAACTGCACTTTTACTCTGATATAATTTATATTATCATCTGGCGATATTACGTCCTAAAAAATAAAAACTTCTTCAATAACTAATTAGCTATCTTTGATCTTTTGCGTTTGTTTCTCCTTTAGGGAAATTGTAAATAATGTATTTCTGTGTGGGGGTAGGGGCGCTAGATGTAAAAGAGTTTTATGATATTTGGAAAACCACAGAGAACACGCACACTTTGAAGGATTACTTGGCCAAGATTTATTTTTATGAGTATTCCCAAACATATAAAGCATAATGAAAACGTTTTACACAATTTTTAGCAGAAACATCCATATTATAATATTGAACTCACTTTTAACCCGGAAGTGGTCGCGTGGGGCACACAGATCACGAAATCGTTAATTCTGGTAAAACTGTTTATTTGTTACAAAAGAAAAATTGAAAAGTCCTTGAAAGTAGATAAGTATACTTTCTCCTAATTAAATCATTCACTGGAATTACGATTTGTATCGTGTACAATAAAAATAAGTATAAGAGAAAAGGATTGGGGTGATTCAATCACCCCGCGTGACGATTAATGTTTGTCTCGAGTGTATGCCTGCTCCCGGGATAAAACATTTTGAAGTCTTCTTGCTTTAAATATTAAAAATAACACAATTATTCTTCATCGGAGTTTAATATTATTTTTCATTATTTAGCATTAATTCTAAATGCTCATTCTGTGAGGCTTAAAATTACAGTTCGCTTAAAACTAATTATAATATGAGCATTCATTTTAAAATATTTTACATTTTTGTAAACATTGTCGCGCATTTGGGTTTACTCTCCTGACAATTCAGCTATTATATCAAGAATGTTTTAGTTTTTTTAAAAAAATGAACTCATGCGAAGAGCGGGTACTTCAGACAGTACACTTTTAATGTATCAGTGCTGCACAAGGTATTTCATAACTAATTTATTTGTACTAAATTAAGAGCAAGTTTAATAAGTATTAGCGACTTCCATGGACTTGTCTTGCAGAGGAAAGTTTTTCAAAGGAAGGTTTATACGATTAAAAATTGACACTCTGAGTACTTTTTCTATATTTTGCTGAGATCTATATTTTGTCTTAAAAACAGCCTCCACATTTTGCTATCTGTTCCAATTTAAAAATTCGAGAAAGAAAAATAAAATATATATTACTTAAAAAAGTAACATATATAAAATTTAATATACTTATCTTATTAATTTGTACGGTTTATAATTAAGATCACATTGCAGCTTTAGCATCAAAGTGCATTATTATTGCATTCAATAAATTATTATTTGGGGGGGCGTGATAAAAATTATGATTGAAAAGTGGGTCGCGAGTATTGAAAGTTTGAGAAGCAGTGCACTAATAATAAACTAACAAGCATATGACATTAGCAATTGAAATCACACACTATGCTTTTAATCAACATACAGATGTAAAACCTTATGCAGGGTAATTCATAATTCTCACCAGTTTCGAAGTGCTATAGTAAAAATAAAACTAATATGAGCACAGCACAACAAAAAAAAGGAAGGAAAACTTAAGCAATTTAAGTTTTATTCACATACTTTAAAAGTGTTCTAAGTGTAAAACCTAGGTTACATGGAATCAGTAGCGCACACACAGGAATTTTTCAAACGTACGGGGGTCAGGGTAAAAATTCCATCATTCTCGCATCATGCACGATTACGCCATCCAACATATTCTTTTGATTTTGTCGATTTTCGGGAAGAAAAAACAGTAATAAAATTAATTATTCAAAGAATAATTAGCATTAATTAATAAAATTAGTTATTAATAACAAAGACTTAATTAATTTTTACCTGCTATATACATAGGATTATATTCAATCGAAAAAAATCAAGGGCTTTGGAGGGGTCCGGACCCCGGACCCCTCCCCCTCCCTTGTGTGCGAAATTGCATGACATGCATTCTTGCGATAGTCCAGTTCCTGCCACACTCTCCTCAACATAGTACTATCAACGTTATTTTGACAAAACGCGTTATTTCTTACAGTTTTTTCTATAACGCGTGGCAAAGGGGGTAAGAAAATTTAGTTTAACGTAAAAAAAAAAACGAAGTTATCGGATAACACAGATAAAATGAAAAGGATAACACGTTATGTCAAATGCATTAATAAATAATGCCATGTTGAGTAGAGTGTGGCAGGAACAGAAGTATCGCATAGATGTATGCCGTGTAACCAAGGTTTCCTACATAACACTTGAAAAGTATTTGAATAAAACTTGAATATCTGTATTCTTTCAAATGTTCTTTTTGCTGTATTCCTCTTAGTTTTTTTACTATAGCGCTTCGAAACTCTGAAGGGAATTATAAATAACCCTGTTTTTTATGATGTAAACTTATTTTTACCCCACTGGCTTACCAATGTAAGCCAAGTAGTTTGGAATACCAACCTAACAATATCTTCTGAACACCGATGCCACCGAGAAAAATTGGGGGTGGGGGGTCTAGGTATTTAAATGTTTCAAAACCTTGCTTTCATAATCCACAGGTTTTAAATATATTTTTAACTCTTCCAACTTTTAGTTTTTTCATCATACTGGAAACCAACAGTCTTCGTTAAAACATTACCTTTGGATTTTTGAAATTAGTTTTTTTTTAAATCTTCATCTTGTCTTTTACGGTAGTGAATGAACTTACGACGGATCCCACTTCTGTACAGACTGCCTCATGAAAGATCCTATTATTTTCCTTAGGGAGTCCAGTACGCATGGAGGGTGGGAGGCTGAGCATTTTCTCGTGAGAAAATGCCCAGAAGAAAATAACTCCATAGATATAAATTGTGGGGAAATTAACCTTAGACTTTACATTAATCGAAGAGTATGAGAAACTGGACACGGTTCTCACATGTGTGTGTGTGTGTGTGGTGTGTCACATGTGTGTGTGTGTAATGTGTGTGTGTGTGTGTGTGTGTGTGTGTGTGTGTGTGTGTGTGTGTGTGTGTGTGTGTGTGTGTGTGTGTGTGTGTGTGTGTGTGTGTGTGTAATGTGTAATGTGTGTGTAATAATGTGTAATGTGTAATAATAATGTGTGTGTGTGTGTGTGTGTGTGTGTGTGTGTGTGTAAAATCTCTTAACACTGACATCAATTTCCACCCCTATGATGGCTGTCAAGGAATCTATGGCTCAATGGGATTTCGGTTATGTCCACAGGAAGAGATTTAAAGTTATATTTTTTTCTGAAGTTCACGTGAAGGCGTAATTAATCTATCTTTCAAGAGAAACAAAAAGGACGGTAACACTTACCCTTAAATGACCAGACATTGACTTTCGCTAACGCTGAAATTGAGAACGTATCTATGACCCTTGTCGCGGATAGAACCCTTGATCTACGGATCCGAAGCCGAGTAACTTAACCACTATACAAAAGTGATCACCTCTGTCTGGAGGCTGTTACTGGTGTAACGTCGTGAGAAGGTAGCGTAAAAATAAAACATCACAGCAAGGTTGTGGGAGTAAAAAAATACTTTTAATTTTTTTTTCTCCAATAGGATAATTAAATTAAATTAGATTATGCAGTTGATAGTCTCTGTGCCTAGCCAGTATGGTAGCCCCGTTTTGAAGTCGCTCTCTCCACAGCTTGTCTTGGTCCAGTCAGCAAGGCGTTTTTCTTATTCTCGTCCAGGACCCTTGGTCAGCATCCCGATCTAAAACTCCGAGATCCTCCTTTTTTCGCTTTCCGAAAACGACCAGTCCTTGTCTTTTCCAATCTTTTTTCACTTTTTTTCTCTTTCGGTTTTACCAGACTTTTTAAAACATTAGGGGCAGTCCAATTCCCACCCCTCACGCTTTCTCATTGGCGGGACCATATGAGTCGATCCTTGAACCTCAACTCATTAGAGCCCATTGGTGCATAATCCGCCAATCGTCCTCTCCCCTGGTTTCTTCACAAACCGGCAGGTGTCCGACACATGCTCCGATGGCCAAGCCCCTTCGGCCCTCTGTCGCCTTTTTCCGCCTTTGAGGACAATTCGCCATTGTGTATGTCAGGCGACAGTCAGCTGCCTCGAAAGCGATCTCGTCCACAGTGGTATGGCCAGACTATTGTATTTTCAGTCGCACTGACACCGAAATCCAAACTCTAAATAACCGATAATGAGCTCCCAGCTGCAGGTGCACCAAAACTTAGTCTAGTATTGTTCTGAAAGAGTGAAACTCATTTCGAGAGGGAGACGTCACACTGGCTTATAAATATAGGCTTATATAGGAACCGCTACAACCCTCAATGAGAAGCTCTTTCCAACGCCCAAACGAGCTCACGAACTCGTTTCAACGTATACCGAAAATCTGAATACCGAGGAAGTGTAGTAAGCGTTTATTTACCTAACTTAAACCACATTAATTTTTAAGTTTGTAAAATAAATAATTATTTTTGTGGACTCCGATGAGAGATGTTCCTGCCTTGGTGCCAGTGATGACCGTATATTTATTACAAGTAAGCTAGATCAGCGCCTGAAAAACAACCTTTCTTTGGCCAATGGATCTGCACCTGGAGCTATGATCAAAGCAGTGCCGGTTTATCCATTGGGCGCTTGGGGAGGACTCCCAGGAGCCCAGGGCTCGGGTAAGCTGGACTTAATTTAGGTTTTCTAGTAATAAATTCCTATCGGCCAGTGCGAAGGGGGTCCGTAGATCTTCTATGCCCAGGGCCTGAAATGAGCCTAAGCCGGCACTGGGTCTAAGGAGCAATTTTCTATATATGATATCTGGAGCACTCTTGTGGTTATTCCACGTACATGACTGCAAAATGACTGCAGTCGGGTGATTCAACATGTTGCGCTGCCGTTTAGGAACATTATGCAACGGGGTGTTTTCTGATGGAATAGTGTACCCTCTAACTACTGTTGTAACTCAACATGCGCTATAGAGTGTCGACGTGTTGCCTTGGCCAGCTAGATCTTTCTCCAGTTGAGCGTCATCCGCGACCAGAATAAAACTCCCTGGGTATATGGGCTGCCCAAGTGCAACAGGCACGCAATTCCACCCCATAAACTGATATCCGGTACATGTACGACACATTACATGTAGGTTTGCAATTCAAAATTCTGTGGGTTACACAGGTTATTAAAGTATCCTCTCATTTCACATTTGAAATGGCTCTTCTAGCGCTTACATTAACTGAAATTAATTCTTGAAACTTAAATGAATTAAATATGTTTCTCCTATACAAATATATTACCGAAGTTAAGTTAGGCTACAATAATATTTTCTTAATATTTTAGGGGGTTTTTTTCTTGTTATCAATGAATTTAGATTTTGCATTAGTTATTGCAATTTATGAGAAGAGAATCTTTTAAAGAGAAGTTAAAATCTTTTTATTTTATTCGTCATTTTATATTCATAGAATGAGGTGTTACTCCGAAACATGCTATTAAGCAATGGTTTACATTCAAATAATATCTGTATTAAAACGCAATTTAAAAAAGGGCCTTAATTTTTTTATACAACGCTTTTGGTTTATCTTACATGGCACTTAATTTCTTTTCAGAGTACAGAAAATATCTTGACACTTTTCCTCGACTCAGTCCTTGTTTTTCGCTAGTCAAATCTATATTCAATGCCATGTATGAAATCAGGAAATAATCGCCTTTAAGTTCAATATCATTTAGGAAAGTCTTAAGTTGACGACGATTCAATCTGTTTTCCCTAAAGTATTTACTGTTGGAAAGACATTCAACTCAACACATCACCGATTTGAAACCAAGAACTTTTATACATAACAAGTAATATATATAAAAAAAAAATTTTAAGTCAATTCCTACTTTGAAGGGATGAATAGAAAGTATTTTATTAACGATTGAAAATTTAAATAAGATATATATATATAGGAGAGAGTGAACTAATAGTAGGAATTGAAAAAAGAGCTTGATTTGTCTGCATTGATGTAACAATGCAAATCCGGTTTGGCTAGTTTGGCTGAAAAACAAGTTTTCGACGCCAACTTTTGTCTTTGTTTTAACAGTTACATTGTTATAACAATAGAAACGAATCTAAGATGCCGTCAGAAACCGGTAAAAATGAAACCAACTTGGCTGTATCTGTAATTCTTTGAATAATTATAGTTTCAGTCAATTAACTTTAATTAATTAAAATTCAGCTATCGTGTTTTTACCCAAAACAATAGTGTATAAAAAATTTCAACTCAAATGAGCGCTTTAAAATGTGAAAAAAAAAACCTTTTCAAGTTTTGACACAAGTCGCCAAAATGGTCGCTAAGTCGCCGAAAATGATGCCAACGTGGCTGTATTTGTAATTCTTTGAATAATTGGTTTTAATCAATTAGTTTTTATTAATTATAATTAAATCATTGTATTGTCATCCAAAATAATCAAGTAAATAAAGTTTCAGCTCAATTGAACGCTTTAACATGTATTTTATTAACGATTGAAAATTTCACCAAGATAAATAGAGAGTGTGAGCTAATAGTAGGAATAGAAAAAAAAACTATTGATGAATGATGTATACATTGTAATTTATTTCTGCAAGTTTCTATTTTAAAATAATTTGTTAAACGTAAAAACAACCCTACAATAATACCGATCGATTCAACTATATATCTATAAATTAGCTTATTTGTTTCTAAAACACTTTAAAATATATTTTCTCTATTTTCGCTGTATATTGAAACGCGGAAAATTGAGTTTTACAAGCTAAGTTCGCTTCCCAGCATAAACTTGAAAAAGTAAGATTATGGCAACCTTAGAAGATGTGACCAGGGACACCAGATTGGTGACTATATCACCCTTAGTGACAAATTTGGTGGAAAATATGGCAGCGCCAAGGAACCATTGAGAAGTCTGTGTAATCGATCCTTCTGAGACTGTGTGAAGGTCGATGGAGTTCAGAGATCAGAATCTACTTGTGCGTTGATTGCGATAAGGTGGTGAGACTTTGTCTGAGTTCCTACTTGTGGACCTGTTTTAGAAAGCTGTTTCTGAAGCACTGTAAAGCTTGCTTATTACGAATGCGTTTTCAAGTACTGTAGCTAATGTTATAGTATTTCTTACTTTGTCTTCGTGTAGTCATTTTTTCTTATCCATTAATGAATCGATTATTATTCAAATAATTGGAGTCGTTGGTTTCTTTTCCTCACGAAAATTTACAACAATTTTATCACTGTTCATCTTTTAAACTCTTCAGTGCCATCTAATCCATAAACTGCTTCAAAAATCACGTCATTTCAACAAATGTATATAAGAAATTGTGTGTGTGTGTGTACTATGGGACTCGTTCGTTTTCATCAATTACTAGATAAAAATTAGTACACTTTTTCGCTTTTTGCTAAAGATATAAAAAACATAATCTAATTCTAAATCATTCCACACATCTGGAAACTGAAATCAGCAAATTTCTTCTGTCTCTACATATGAACATTACATCATTCACTTACCATCGGGTTTGACAAAACAGTTATCATTTGTCTATTTTTTTAAATTATTAATTTTTCATGTTTGTTTTAATGTAGTTCAACAATATTTAATTTAATTTTCCTTGAAATAATTTGTACTTCTCACGGAGTTTCTTAATATAACGCCTTTTCGAATATATAGTAGCATCCAAAATTCTACTCTACGTATTAACTTTGAATGAGTGAGTGCTTATAAACGTCAAACTCTAAAGCAACACGAGGACTACTGGCGATGACCTAATTTTTAGTCATGGTCAAGTAATGAGGACAACACTTGAGCTGGGAGCCTAATCTCATAACTTCCACACCACTTCAACATGAGAACTTTGAGCCGCGACATATTTAACGTGCATCATCCCTGTTAAAACTTTAAATGCAGTGGCGTTGCAATCGCTTGTTTATATCTACTAATGAATGTACTCTTTAGCGTTAGTCTCTGTCTTGTACTACTTGCCGGAATACCTCAATGTCAGTAGAAAACAAAGTGCTTGTCTACACAGATGTTTGCGGCCCATTAAGAATTACGCTTGTCCTGTGTGAGGATATGCAGCAAATAGTAATGTTAAACTTCTAGAAATCTCTCAAAATAAAATATCAAGGATGATTGTACATGCAAACATGTACACGAAAAATTCAGATATTCATAAATCTCTTAAAATTCTCACCTTTAAAAATTACATTAAGAAACTTGCTACTAAATTTTTTGATTTCTTACCACTTACAAACAATGTTAATATCATTATTTTTGAAAACTATGTACCACTTGATAATACTAAATGACCTAGGAGAACTTTCCTTGACTCATACAACTCCCCGTAATGGTAAATTTCTTTAATTGTTGGTGGCAAATCATTTTCTCAATTACTAAATTTTCTTCCTTTTACCTAAATATTAAAACTTGAATCTAAAATTTTAAATTCTACATTGCACCCACACAAGCAAGATTTTCATACTTAATTTTTATAACAACTTCAGGGCAGCCAATCCAGAGCCATCTCACTTCACCCTCTCGACCAATAGCAAAACCAAGCACTCATCTCGACTTCAAGACTCACTTTTTCCACTTGAAAATCACCTATAAAATCCCGCCCCTCTTATTTACCTGTTAAATTCCTATATCTCTGATCGCTCCTTCACTGTAAAAATTAATCGTACCTTCTCGCAACTTAAAAAGATTAACGCTGGGGTGGCCCAAGGGTCAATTCTGGCACCAACTCTCTTTAACCTCTACGTTAATGATATTATTAAACATTCTAATACCATAATATGCATGTATGCAGATGATACAGCCATACTCAGCAGACACAGAAACCTCGACACACTAGTCGAAAATATCAATGAACACCTAGCTCACCTGGAGACCTGGTTTTCCGTGTGGAAGATTGCTTTAAACTCTTCCAAAACGGAAGCGGTTTTCTTTTCAAAAAGGAAACCTCCCCTAAAATTACTCTACAAAATCAAAGAATACCCTGGTCTCAACACACCAAGTATCTTGGTGTAATCGTTGATAAAAACCTCACTTTCCGACAACACATAACATATATTAGAGATAAATTTAAAAATACTACGCGTAAACTTTACTCCTTATCTGCAGAAAGTCTAAATTGAATAGACATAACAAACTGCTTATCTATACTCTGATCATGAAACCATTACTTACCTATGCTTCCCCTGTATGGGGACATGCAGCAAAAACTAATATAAATTTACTTGAAACTGCTCAAAATTTAATAATAAGACAAATTTGCAATGCTCATTGGTATATGCGAAATAAAGATCTAAGAATAGCTTGCAATATACCAACTTTTCGACAGACCATACGAAAACTTGCTATCAACTTTTCAATAATATAGACGACTCAGATAATGCTTCTATTAATGAAATCTCCCCTTACTTCTCCCACTTTTCTGTAAAAGACCAAGAGACATCTTGGTCAATCCAGATTTCAATTAATTTATTTACTTTATTTATTTTTCCCCAAGATCACTTTCCCCGCCTTTTCTGATAGTTAGTTTTTGCTACACTCGGATTGGCTAGGATAACTCCGCCCACTTTTCTCGAATTTTTCAATGATTTTTTCACTGTTTTTAAAGTTAAATTTTTAATAGTTATTTTAATCTCACATCCAAGTAGCTTAAATTTTTAAAATCTACGGAACTTTCTCATTATTAAACTGATTTATTCCTAAAACTGGGCAATGGTAGAACTCGTCAAAGGCATCTCAAAATTACCTGATAGGAGGTTAGAGGCCGACAGGCCTAGGCACTCCATCCAGTTCATCAACGATACTATTTTTTCCACTTGGACTCTGTCTGCAAGCACCGCGGAGCCACTCCCCCTTTCCACGTTCGTTCGACCAATCAGGCAGCTTCTTATCCACACAGGACTGCCACTTTCACCAGGCACCAAAAGACACTCTGATATGGGATGGAGGCTCACTTCGCGAGCCAATTGCCCAGTGACGTCAAGCGTAGCGTAGTATCTATCGTCCTCGTCACGTAATAATCGTACATTGCCCAGAATATGTGTTTTTCTGACTGTTTTGCCCCATTCATACTGATAGGTAAGAGCTTTTATTTTTCCATTCGAAATACTAGAGAACGAATGCAGTGAAAACTGTTTAACACGAAACTGGGGGACTAAAATATTTTTTCGTGTTAAAAGATATTACAAAAAAGCATATATTCAGCAAAATTAAGTTCATTAGAGTACATTTTATTTACATATATGTATATATATGCATGTATTTAATAAAAATCAATGAAACAAAAACAATAACAAAACCTTTAGGAAATTTTAAACAAAATTTTCAAGTTTTTTTTTTTTTTTTTAGAAAAAAACATAATTTGAAATAATTTGATATTTTTTTTGCATTGTCTTTTTTAGCATCAAATTGTCAACTGGTTGTTCGGTGTCGCGCACTTTTATTCATTTCACCATTGGAATAAGCGTCTGAATCACTGTGTATGCTTTTCATGATATTCCTAATTTCGGATAACGTGGGAACTGGAGCTGCATTCTTCATTTTATTTTCGTCGTTGGAATCTGCATCAGTGATATTTTTTGAGCTTTGAACAGATTACAAAATGTCTTTGCCTGCCATAATTGGGGCAATACATACATTGTCACAACTACTGCGGCGAATGCTTCCGATGATACAGCAGGGCAGTCCAATAATACAGAAACTTTCTCAAATATTTCATTAAGTGTAAAGTATTTTCTATATATTTTGTTCATTCCAAGAAGGGAAATGTTTTCGCGTTAAGCAGTTTTTGTTTCCTGTTAAGATAAAAAATGCATGAAAATACATAGAAGTTTCTCGGACTGTTGTATTATTTCGTGTTAACCGATATTTTTTATTAAGCGTTTTCGCGTTAAATGTATTTAACTGTATTTGAAATTGAAATAATAAATATGGCGCATCTTCACCTGGGTTCGAATTAGTGATTCGACAAACGCTACCCACGCTTTCATGACCATGCCCGAGAATCTACCCAGATTCCGCATAAACTGCGGGAAAGTATTTCAAATAAGGAGGGATACCTGAAGAGAGTATGCATATTCAATGTGCCGCATTTTTCACGGCTGTAGTCCCAATCCCACCCCTGCTAAAGCCAATCAGCAATCATTTTACTGTGGACATAAATACATTTTTTTAAAACATGGAATCAACTCGATTATCGTAAAATCTGGCGTACAATGTGCACTTTGAACACGAAAAATGAGATCGAAATTTACGGGTGCGCGTTGTACGCCGAGTATAAAAATAATATTTTTAAAACAGAGATGAATATGAAAAAAAATTAGACTTCTATGTACGTAATATAATCCAAAAGTTCGGGGACAAGGTGTAGAAAACCTTAACGTGAATAAGTTCACAACACCGAAGCATATCCACCTTCAAAGTAGTCCCCTTGGGCGACGATACACTTCTGCCAGCGTTCGTATAACTTCTGAAGCCCAACTGGAAGACATTTTACGCAAACTCCCGTATGGCTTCCTGCGAAGCTACGTTCACTTCATTTGATGACACAAAACGACGTTCCTGTAAATGTTTTTTCATTGATGGGAACAGGCAAATGTCACACTGGGCTAAGTCTGGTGAATAGGGAAGATATGGAAGCATGTCAGTGCGAGTTTTGGCGAGAAACTTTTTTGCCAATTGGGATCAATGTGCTGGTGCATTGTCATGCAGATGGTACCATTCGTCCTTCTGCCAGAACTGAGGACCTTTACGACGAATGGATTCCTTCGAATGATGTCTTTAAAAAGTTTGTAGCTTCAGTGACTTGCTCAAAAGTTTGGCGACGATCTTTTCGAACACATTCAGACACCAACGCGGCATTTTTCGTGATTTGTGAATTCGAAGGCTGTCCTACGCGTTCATTGTATTCGATGGATTCTCGACCCTCTTTAAGACGCCAATGCCATTCGTAAACCTTGAATCTTTGCATGGTAGATTAACCATACAACTTACTTAGATTTCCAAAGTCTCCATTGATGTTTTACCTAAGCGTTGACAGAATTAAATATTCAAAGCTGTTCAAGGAAAGCCATCTTTCTTAGATCGCGGAACAAAGCTAATTAGCTTCGGAAAGTAACAACAATGCGGTTTGGTCTCATGACATGGACTAAATCAACCTGGCCAGTTAGGGGAGGGTTGGAATAATTCATTTCAAATGGTTTAACATTAAGTAATTGCTTTCGTCGTCAGCAATAACCTCAGTCCCAGAATTTTTAGATCGTATTAGTACATCAAAATACTCTGTTTGTGTAAATGACTTAAATTATTCATGAAATTAAAGGGTAGTAGTTCTAGAAGTATATACAACTTTTTCAAAAGCTTTTTTACACGCCGGATTTTACGGTATGTGCCTTCAATGGATTTTTAGGACATTTTTTAGTTGTTTAAAATATCATAGATGCTTTTATTATTCTTTTTTTTCTCGGAAATTAGTACAAAAAGAGAACAAAAGTAATCCCTGTTAAACTATTTTACCAGCATTTCTTTAAGCTGGGTATCAAAATATGATCAAAGTTTATACATAAGTTTAGAAAATTGCAATGCCTTAGTCATCAAGGGACAAATTATCGCAATTCATACCTTCTCAATGTCACATAAAATATGTTTCGTATATTTTTTCCCCTAAATATACAATATTTCCCCCTCCACGTAATTAGATGAAAGATTTTTCCAAATTACATGGAACAAATTACCAAGTAATTTGATAGTATAAGACTGTTATTGACATTCAAGCTATCAAGGCTATTTCCTCGATAGACGATTGAAGTATAGTAGTATATATTAGTAAATCAGAAATCTCTTTAATGTAGATTTAATGCGGTTGGATCAGCGCTTCAATAATGAAATAATGGCGACCGACCTCTCTGAAATTACATGTTCGTCAAGTGCTTACGTCAATTATATAAGGTTTTCACGCCAATATATCAATCCTAGTGTTACCCATCCACTTCGCTGCGTATATTCATGGCATTGCAAGGCTATACATTCCTTTTAGGTTATTGTTAATTAAGTCCTACCACTAAGACTTCGATTGTATTGAAAATAACATTCTTATAGCCCTCCCTTCTTAATTTAAAATGGACAGGACTTGAATTTCTAAAACAGTTTATATTATCATTTACAACCCTGTAGCCCCCTCCCTCGAAGTCAATCTCCTCAAACACAATTTTTAGTGGATCTCTACATATTAAAAGAAACATGCTAGCCAAATTCTAAGACTGTAAGTCTAATAGTTCAAAAACGAGAAAGTTTTATATATAACACCCTGCAACCCACATGTCGCAATATTCCTTGGCAGTTGATTTCCACAAATCCCGTTTTTAGCAGATCTCTACTCAAGAAAAGAAAAAATGCTTTCCCAATTTCAAGTCTGTTGGTCTACTAGTTCAAAAAGGGGAATTTCTGTCTATAATGACCCTGTAACCCCCTTTGAGAGTCAACCTTAAAAAAAATAACGCTTTCTTAGCGGATCACTACTCATTAAAAGGAATATTCTTGTCAAATTTAAAGACAGTGTGCCTAATATAGTTCCGAAGATCTTGTGTGATAAGTGATTGAATGTGTGTGTGTAGGTTCTTTATAATTACATTGATTTATTACTGAAATAAAAAAAAACATGTCCGAAGCAATCTACGAGATAACTTTAAGACCATGTAAAACTCTTCCAGCACAATTGCAGGCTCTACATCTTTTTGAAAGTGATAACTTGATGAGTCGTGAGTAACTATAGCTAAATTTATTTCTTCCGCTGCTTCAGCTATTCTTTGCAAATGGGTCATCTTTCCAAATAATTTGTCTAGGGTAGTGAGTAATATCTTTTATATATGGAAAGTCGAAATTAGATGAGATCATTTTCTCAAACCTCATCTCGAACAAATTAAGTTAGCTTTAACAAAACAAACAAAGGTTTTTGCCCGATTTGTGACAGTGATTAACAGAATGACTAATTTGTGGTCACAGTAACTAATAATGTGATGAAAAGTGCCAATTTTCAACATTTTCAAAAATATACCAATCATGACCTATACAAGTGATCAAGATCCCCCTAGAACTGCTAAGGACCTCCTATTTCACCCCTTGTCCGAATAATATTGAGTATCGGGATATCTACACTATTAAAATTCGTAGGTGAACAAACGTATCTATCTTTGTTTCTACGTGCGTCTATCTTCTCACGAACCGCACGACGCAGAAACTCGCCAAAGGTACCAAAAGATTGCGAATGATTCGAGGAATTCGGTTCGACCATTTATAATCCGATATTACAATTAGTTAAAAATATATTAAAAACCTTTGTTTTACTCCTGCGTGTTGTTTTTACTGCCAAACAGAATGAAAAACCGGGAGGTTTTTTATTCCCGACGTTTTTAAAACACGATTAAAAATTTTTTTGAGACTCAGACAAAAAATAATTACAGAATCGGAAATATCATTTACTTTGCCACGATTCGGTATAATTTATTTTACAAAATAATGAACTCTTCTATTTTTTTATGATTTTTTCTAAAATGAGTCAAAACCGATACGTTTTTATGAAAATGATTTCTAAATCATTCCGTTTGAATTTTCTTTCGCGTTAATGAAATTATATTCTACTCTAAAAAAGTTCATGCCTTTCTCTTTTAGAATCAGTCGTTTAAAAAAATAAAATGTCAAAAAACCTTTTTTTACGATTTTTCAAAAAATACTCAAAATTTTATTTAAATACTTCATGACTTCTTTATTTATAAAAATAATCTCACGAAACTTTTTTTCCCGTGTGTAGAACGATATTATCCGTAATCTGTACAAAGATTGAAAAAAATTATTTAAAAATTACGGGGTTTTTTTTATAAAAAAAATGTGCTTTTCGTTCTTTTTCCTTTTTGCGAGCAATATTTAAGCATTATTTTTGTTACATTTTTTTGTTTAAAAATTACCATTGTTTGCAATCCATATATGAAGCTTGAAGGCATTAACTTAAAAATGAAGCCCGAAAAAAATTAAGACTTTAACAAATAACACAATTTTACAATAGCCAAGGGTTTGGCGGCGAAAACCTGTTTGGCGCCAAATGACTCTTTTCTTCTGTGCTCGTCACGTTTGATGAAAGGTTACACTAGAAAAGATGTGCTTATAAATATTGAAAATCACCAGACTTGGCGAAAATGAATATCCTTTCCTTTTATTTTAAAGGTCTTTTCACATCTTTTTTTTCCGAAGATTTCGTAACGGGATCGGGAGAGCGCTTGATTACTACTGTTTGTACTCGGGTTCAAAACAAAATCATCGCTTAAATTTTATAATTTTTTAAAAAACACTCAAAATTTTGTTCGCGCATTTAATAACTTCGCCAGCAATTTTGTAATTGGAAAGATAATTTATTTCGTCACAATACAGAGTATGTGGGTTTTTTTTAACTAAACAACGATATTTTACATATTTTATGATATTTTCTAAAATTAATCAATTTTTTTTATCTTTTTAGAGTTCGTGATTTAAAAAATAAAATGCCGAAAACTTTTTTTACGAATTTTTAAAGAATATTCAAATTTTAAATATTTAATAACCACTTATCAAATTCAAATTTTTCATAATCTTCATTTATAAAAATAATTGCATGAAACTTTTTTCCCGTGTATTGAACATTTTAAAAAATGCTCACAATTTTAATTCGACATTTTATATAATTGTGACATTTTGTAATTATAAAAATTTCTACTTTTTTCAACATACAACTATTTTTAAAAGGAACATTTTTGTTTCCGGGAACTAAAAAGCTGCTAAGTGAGTGAGTGAGTATTAAAGTCCCACTCTGTTCACTTACTCGATAGCTTTTAGCGATGCACCTCGACATTTTGAACTATTGTCAGGTGACGAGGATGAGACTCGAGCTGGCACCCATCTCTCTTAACTACCATACCACACCAACGCTAGGACGTTTAAACTCTCGACAGATTATAAACAGCGGGTCTTCAGCGGTAGCCAAAATTTTAAAAGGGCAGTAATAATTGATTGTGGGAAATTACCACGCAAATTTTGTAATGACGTTGATATAAAAATTACACACACATACCTAGAACGGCTGATAGCGAGAAGGGAAGGAGGATTTCCATGACAATATGTTATGCATTTAAAAATGTTCGTGCAACGCAGGTTGAAAATAAACCTGTCTGACAAAGAAAAGAAGTGAAAACATTTCGAAACAGTGAATTTTAAGTTATACACTCGGTAAAAGCCCGAGCAACGCCGGGCTAAGTGGAGGAGGGGGGTGGAAGTCATTTTGAAAAAGAGTATTAGAAGTGCTGATTTTGAGAAGGAAAGGGAAAATTTATAAAAATAGAGAAAGCCCATGCAACGCCGGGCTATGCAGCTAGTCTTGTATAAATAAATGACTCTTTGATACCTAAGTTATCTTGTTTCACTGACAACTTGGCTCGTTTCTCTCGAAAGTCAAGATAGAGGAACAGATGGCAAATACAGCTAATTTGTACGCTACTGAATACCATTATTATTATTCTTTACTAATTCTTAACCACTTCCTAGTTTTGCCCAAACACCGCACGGGCAACATTTTTTTCTACTGTAATCCTCTTATTTGCCCGTATTTTTTGCTCGTTTAGTGTGCAATGTTTCTCACGGATGTTTTTAATAGTCGAGTAAAGTTACGATTACAAAAAAATGTCCAATCCGGTTGCAAGGTTAGGTTTTATTGCATTCTTTTAGACTAGATATGGCGGGCATTTTCTTTTTACTAGATCGGTGTATCTCAAGCTACGAGCACTATTTCTTTTAAATTTAGAGCTTAAAATAGAAGAAAAATGAGTGATTATGAGGAGCTCATATAACAGAAAATAATTCTCAGAAAAAAATTTCTGTGAATGATTCTGGAAGTAATGAAAGTTTTTATCGGACTTTTCTTATGGTATAGATAAAATGGATCAGCATCTCACAAATTACACAAAAACAACAACAACAAAAAAAAGAGGCAAGAAATAAAACAAAAAATATTCTTTCATCTTTTAGGTACATCATTGTGGAATGCTTTCATTTTATATCAGAAACTGGGAGGAAAATTATCTCATTTCAATTTCAGGCTTAATATTATAGATCACCTTATTGAAAGACATGGGGCGGTAAATGAGAAAAAAAGGACTACCAGGAATTTTGCCCTGTCCCTTACGATTGACAATAAAAAAAAAACTTTTAGTAGTGATTCCTCTCACCACCAAAAAATTGAGAACAGCAAGGCAATGTTTTGTGTGTTGTTCGAAAAAAAAACAACCTTTGGGGGAAAACGGGTGAAAAAAGAAACCCGCTATATATATTTTTGTCCCGATTGCGATATTGGACTATGTCTCCCTGTTTTAAAATTTACCACACAAAAACAGAATTTTAAGAGAATAACTATAACTGTGAAAGTACAATACTATATTTTTAAATCTAATACACATTTTTGTAAAGTGTTCTTTTACAGAAAAAAGAAACTGTTAAGTGGTTAAACTTCTAGACCACAACACCTTTAATACTAGAAAATTCCTGCTTCTCCAATACAATGCGTCTTCTTATTGAGTGAAACTCTCTGACCGTTGGATTTCTTGAACAAAAAAATATCAAAATGACAGAACATCTACACTGTCTTCTCTATCTTATGATGTGTGATTTTTGGTTATTTTTGAATCTAAAATACTTAATGTAACTTTTTTGATTCCAAATGATGGGATCAATCAATCTCTAAAAGTATGTTTTTCATCGATTTTAAGGTATCCGACTACGTTGGAAACCGTGATTTTAAAAAAGCGCATAAATGGATAATTTTCATGATATTTAGTGTCACTCAGATTAGAATACATGCATAAAATTGTTTTAATGACATTTTGACAAAAAAAATTTATTTAAATATAATATTTTGGCAAAAAATTAACTTAGAATAATCTTTTTTCACAATGTTCTCCTTTTATAAAAAATGCTTCCAAAATAATAATATTTTGCTTAGATAAAGTAAGGACTTCTCTCCAGAGAGTCTGAACTATTTTTTTTTTTTTTTTTTGAAAAATTCACATTATTTTCAGAGTTACCACCAATTGAAATAATTATTCGCGTTTTTTTTCTTAAAATTGCTCCCCTCTGTTGTCGTAAAATATGAATAAACCCACTTTTAAGTTATATATTTCAAAAATTCTAGTTGAGCCTCTGTACAGAGGTCTGAGCTACATACAGGCAAAATATTATTCTAATAGAAGCATTTTTCACAAAAGGAGAAAATTTGGAAAAAAGATTATTCTAAGTTACTTTTTTGCCAAAATATTCTATTTAAATAAAAAAAAAATGTCAAAATGTCCTTAAAACAATTTTATGCATATATTCTAATCTGAGTGACACTAAATATCACGAAAATTATCCATTTATGCGCTTTTGAAAATCATGGTTCCGAATGTAGTCGGATACCTTAAGAAATGATTGGCTACAAATATTAAATCTTTTAAAATATTTACTGAAAAGCATTGATGCAGGAGGAAATAATATTTTGAAGACTTCTAAAATTTAATAAAATGTAGCTTTTAAGCACTAAACCGTCTCTCTCAAATATTTCAGAATGATCTTACACCTACGAGATTCATTTATGAATGTACTGATTTCCTTTCGAAAAAAGGTTGTAAAATGTTCTAATAAAATCTTAAGAGTTGAAAATAATCTGAATATTTATACAAAATTTAAACCAAGTTTAAAAATAACTAGCATTATTTAATATGTTTAATTTATTACAATAGTTAAGAATTGTTAAGCAGTTTATATTTAAAATCAGTTCTGTGAAGAATTAATTTTTAACAAAATAAACTCTGACAATTAATATTTATTCCCTAGTATTTTGGTAATAATAATTTCAGATACAGTGAAAATCGTTTACGGTGACCCGGTACGATTTATGCAAAAACTTTTAATTTAAGGATTTTCAAAAAATCTTTTTGTTGTCTCCTATGTGTGTATCCCATGCAAAACAGATTTTGTGCTCAAAATTTCATAAAAAACTAGCCCTTGAATTTTGTAAGGAAAAAACTTAAAATTTGTGAAGTGATTTTAAAACGCTACTCCTACAAAAATTTACGTACACACATGAAATTTGATTTACAAGTACGTCAAACTATGTACAACAAAAGTTAGTATGGGTTTTGCAATAACATGATTGGTATTCGTACAGTGGCCCACACAAGGGGGTGGGGGTCTGGGGTCCGGACCCCCCCCCCAAAGCCCTTGATTTTTTTCCCGATTGATTATGATTCTAAGTATATTGTACGTAAAATTTAATTAATTACTTGCTATTAATGATTAATTTTATTAATTAATTCTAATTATT
This sequence comes from Trichonephila clavipes, assembly GCA_019973935.1. Lineage (NCBI taxonomy): Eukaryota > Metazoa > Arthropoda > Arachnida > Araneae > Nephilidae > Trichonephila > Trichonephila clavipes. Next base: position 292,469 of record BMAU01005882.1, on the reverse strand, counting down.
TATTCAAAAACTAGTTTTTTACTGTGTTTTGTTTCCGAAAATCGACAAAATCAAAAGGAGCATGATACAAGAATGGTGAACTTTCGACCCCCGGATGATTGAATATTAACGTCGCAAGAATGGCGACGGACCACGTGAACTTTCGACCCCGGACCCCCTCCCCCTTTGAAAAATTCCTTTGTGCGCCACTGTATTCGTACAATACTTCTTTTTATGAATGCTTATTGAAAATTCCTTAAAAAATATATAAATTCTGAGTTCAATTATTTTTTAAGAAAATAAGTATTGCTTTAATTCAAAAATGCATACCAACTTTTGTTACACGTATTATTAGCAATAGGTGAAAAACATTTCAAAGCATTAGGCACAATAAAAAAAAAGTCTTAGCATTTTAAATGAAGATAAACTAGTTATGTTATCTTTCTGAGAAAAGTAAGTTTAAAGTTTTGATTTGCCATAGGAATGTGAATAAAAACGAACGTAAAAGCTATCATAATTCTGCATTTTTTTAAGTTTAGAACTTTCAAACTGGGAGATTATAGAAAAATATATAAAAAATAATTTAGGCTAAAAAAAATATATTTGATTTTTTAACCGATTTTTGTCATTTGAATCGTACTGTGTCCTCTTAACACGAAACTGAGGGGACTGAAATATTTTTTCGTGTTAAAGTATATTGCAAAAAACAAGCAAACATATAGTCAACAAAATTAAGATTATTAGGGAACATTTAATTTACATAGATATGTGTATATGCATATAATTAATAAATACCATTCAAACATTTACGTAATTTAATTATTGTTGATAAAGTAGAGTTAGCAATACAAAAATCTTTATAGTTTTCCGTTTTCGTCTTCTGCTTTTTTTTTTTTTGATCAACAGCCTTAAAAAGTTCCATCTTCATTTTAAGTGAAAAAGCACTTTGCTTTCCACCTGAGCTCTTTGCCATTGTGCTCGCAAAAATATTCTTCTGTAATAGAAAAAATAATGCTAATCACAAATTCACTCATTTTTATTCACACTGCGATGTACTCGTCGTCGAATTTCAAATCCAACTGATGAGTAATGAGATGTTTTTGTGTGGCTTGTGTAGAGATGGAGGGTGAAAGTAGCTTAGATAAACAAAATTGACTCGTATCACAGGCTATTCCGAAGGTATTTCAAAGCCAAGTTATCCTAGTTTCTACGAAACATATGTGAGAAACCACCTCTCTTTCATTTCAAACCCTTCTTAAACCCAGCCTACATGGCGTTTTGTACATTCCGAAAGGGAAAATCTTGTCTTGTTATACGATTTTCATTTCGTGTTAAGAGAAAAAAATGCACGAAAATACATAGTAGTTTGTAGAGACAGTTGTATTATTTCGTGTTAACAAATATTTCGTTTCAAACGTTTTCGCATTAAACGTATTTCACTGTAATCACATTTCGTTTTGGAATGAAGATTACATAAATTTTATCCCTGTCTGAGTATATTAAATTCCTGATTACTTTCTTAGACTATTCTTTTCGTATAAAAAATAACAAATTTAAAAACTTTAGCGGCTGAGAAAACAATTGAGTATGGTTAGTAATAGCTTTCAGTTATAATATCCGACTATTTCGTTTTAGATTAAATATATGTACAAAACATTAAATGTTCCAAAAAAACACAATAAATTTTTTACATGGTATAATAAAATGTAAAGTACTTGTAATCTTAGACTATAAATAAATTGGATAAATCTAGGAAAACACTAAAAATTGTTCATGACATAAAGGATATAAACGTAATAGTAGAAAATAATACAGCTTCATAAGTCAGAAAAAGAATCGGATGAAAAGGTGGAAAATAAAACCTACAACATACCATTTCAAGAACGTTGATTTATGCTTCCTTCGTGGCTCTTTAATAAATTAATTTAACATTTGAGACAAAATAGCAGAAAGATGTGTAATAGACAACTCGAACAATTTTCAGTACTTAAGCCAGTTGAGAGAATGGATTAACTTCATAACGGTCACATGATAAATGCAATCACCTGTTCTGTGTTGAATTCAACACTGACATTAAGCTTATATTTAATGTATAATATAGATAATATTTTAAATCTGATAATTGGGTCAGGATATTTAAGCATTAGGATCCTTTAAAAAGTTTTCCAAAATTAAAAAAAAATCTTATACTATATACGTGTACTTTTAAAACAATTGCAATTTCCTATGTAGTTTTTTTTTTTTTTTTTTTTTGATAAATAAGTACTTTTTAAAAGAAAGTTTCTACAAAAAGCAAGAATTTGCAATAAAGAAGCGCATGGACTGATTGACTGGAAACACGTGATCATGTGACTATAACGTCACATAAATTAAGCCCATAAATGGATTATGAGTAACTGCGGGTTGTTGGGCCGGTTGATATACACTGCTTGACAATTGCTAAGGACGGATAGCACTATCATCCATAGCAACCACAAAATGAAAGGAAGCAAAATGTGGAAAATTAGAATAAGTGCGGGATATTAGTAAGAAGAAGTATGAGTATGCAAATTTTTTTCCACGTCTGTTCATCACGTGATAGCGTTCATAAGAGCTTTAAAGGTTTTGACGCGTGTGGACAGTTGTTGTTTCAAGTCAAAGTTTTACACGAAAGATTTAATAGACGAACTTAAAATTCTTGGCATGTCTTCCCAACATCACATAGATGATTTTATGCGTGGCCGAATTATTGGAATGATCGAAGGGCGAAAAATAACAGATGTTGCCAGGGAGTTCGACATCGCTCACAGCGTTGTTTCACGGCTGTGGAAGTCATTTAAAACTACTGGAATGTGTAGTAGACGGCACGGGGGAGGTCGTGTTAGAAGTGCGACGCCTGCAGAAGACAGATATATCGTCCTATCAGCAAAAAGGAACAGGCGCACCACAGCTCAGCTGGTGGAAAATCAGTTTCTTGCTGCCTCAGGAAAGCAGATCTCCCGAAAAACTGTTGCCAGACGTTTGAGGGGAGGAGGACTATACGCACGCAGACCTGTTGTGTGTGTCCCATTGACCAGACAGCACCGTACTGCCCGTTTGCAATGGTGTCGTGAGCATCACAATTGGACTGAACAGGACTGGGCATGCGTACTATTCTCAGATGAGAGTAGGTTCAGTCTGTCATCGGATTGTAGACGCCAACTGATCTGGCGCGAGAGTGGTACTGCTTATCGTCCAGAAAATATCCAGGAAAAGGACCGATTTCCGACATGCAGTATCATGGTGTGGGCCGGCATCATGATCAATGGCCGCACGCGCCTACATGTGGTTGCGAATGGGACTATGACGGGCCAACGATACATTGATGAAGTTCTACTTCCTCATGTTCGTCTTTTCCGTGGTGCTGTCGGTGATAAATTTTTTTTATGGACGACAATGCAGCATGTCATCGAACACTCGCTGTTCAGGATTGTCTAGACAGCGAGGGTATTCAACGTCTCGTATGGCCAGCGCGTTCTCCAGATCTAAACCCCATTGAAAATGTGTGGGATGCTTTGGGGAGGCAAGTTGCTGGTCGAAACTATCCTCCGACAAACAAGAACACCCTCATCCGTGCACTCACAGAAGAATGGGATAAATTGCCTCAACAGCTGCTGGATAATGTTGTGCAAAGTATGGTACGACGAGTGGAATGTTGCATCACACTCCACGGTGGACATATCCCGTACTGATACCTTTCTTTAAGGTGCCTGCTGACTTTTAGATGCATTGTTCCATTTCTCCGTATGCAGATCAAATGAACGATTTTTTTTCTTTCAGATGTTTCACAGCTTTATTACTTTCCAGAACAATAAATATTCTTTATTCTAATGTCTGAACAGTGTGGCAACTATATTTTATCCTACTAGGCCTCGTGTCTCCCTTAATGTTATGCTACATAGCAATTTGTGATCCGTCCTTAGCAATTGTCCAGCAGTGTATAAGGAATAAATTAATAAGAGGGCAATTTCATTAAAAGGATCTAAAGTAGGTCCTTTTTAAAAACCAAGTCCCGATAATTTGTACTCACTCTACTCCCTACTTCAGTTCATAATCTGAATCAAGTAAGTAAAATTTCTGAAGTTAAACATGTGTGTATGATTCCTTCCTTGAAATGATCTTATTTTTATTCATCATTTCAATCCAGATCTATACAGCATCACAATCCAAAAGATTTTCTCACTGACTGTATTTGTAAGTTACATATTGACCACTTGGAAATGAGCATACAATTATACCTAGTTGTATCATAAGTTCCTATACAAAAAAATCTGTGATTTAATCTCAACAGACGATTCTAAATTTCGTCGTTGGAGATCATCTGCAATATTTTCACGCATACTGTTCCAAATCAGACACATCAAAACAAAACGTGCAGCAGATATTTTTCTGCATCAAAAAACTGAGTCCATTGGAGATTTTTAAGCATTTAGGTTATTCATTTGTTGAACAATTTAAAGTTTTTTCAAAGACTAACAGTGTTCCAGACCTTACTACACACGGCTGTCCGCGCTTGGTGAGAACACCAACTCTCATTAAAGCAGCCAAGAGGAGAATTTGGCGAAAGACTACTCTTGTTAAAAAGATGAACATGTCAAAAAAAGAATAAAAATGTAGCAAAAAATGACCTCAGATTATTTATTAATGAATGCTAATTATTACTTCAATATTTTATTTTTTACTGTTTTTTGTTCCCAAAATCAACAAAATCAAACGAATACGTTTGGCACTGTATTGAGGTATGATACAAGAATGGTGGACCCCCTTTCCCTTGAAAAATTCTTGTGTGTGAAACTGATCTATTACATTATACTATTTAACTTATTGTGAGTAATTTGATGAGATCTAACTTACTATATTTAATTAGACTAGATTTAATTAGAATCCTTCCAATTAAGCTAAGATTTTTCCCTAATTAATGTCGAGAACATTTTTTGATTAATCTTAGATTTAGAAAAACAAATACATTCAGTATTTCAAAAACTATACAAGAATTATGAATCAGACAGAAATCAAGAATTTTGGAATGTGACAGAAAAATATCATATAATTCCAAATCTTAATTTAAATATATGACATATATTGTCATAGTAGCCCACGTTGGGATAATCCCCCATGTTGTGTCTTCATTGTGTTGAAATAAAGAAGACTTTTCATTACTGGAACAAATACTATTTAATGTTCTTACGTTCCACAACACAAGGGGTCACTTAAATAAAACAACACACATCCATTATAGTTACAGAAAATAGCTTAAGGACTAAAAGGAGGGAAACAGGCTTTCCCTGACTCCATGTGTAAACATCTTTCCCCGGTAGCGATCCAGGGCAGAAGAGCGGGGGGAACGAGTTCCCGCTTCTCAAAAGAACATGTGGTGCCCCCTGGGTGCCACTAATCATCAGGGGAAAAGGCAGGGTTTAAATGTAGTTGTTACAAATATATTTATTTTATTAATGTTAGTCATCCATATTTCAAATTTACATAATTGTTAATATTAAGTATTTATACATACACTCTAATTTCCCCTAAATATGTTTTTCAATTTTTAAAATATGACGGTGAGTCGAAAAATAAGTTCCCCTGCCGACAGTGGTCAAAATTGAGTATGAAAATCAAACCATAGAATGAGACATTAAAGATAAGATATAACTATCTTCTTCTACATAAGTACCAAGTACACTAAGACATATGTCATACTGCTTGATAAGCTTCAAAAAGCCCTCCCGGAAAAACTCAGGGCTTTTCATACGGAAGAAGCGTTTAACGGCTTGTTTGAGTTCAGCACTGCTTCCAAAGAGCCTTCAGGAGATATTCTTCTTTTTAGTCAGAAATAGATGAAAAGTCACTTGGTGCGAGATCAGAACTGTATGGTGGATGAAAAGCTCTCGACCAATAGTTGCAATATGGTTTTGCATTGCCATCGTTGAATGTGGTCTCGCATTGTCATCCAACAGAATGCCAGGTTTGAGAATCCCAGGCCGCTTTTTCTGAATCGCCTCATTCAATTTAGAAAGGGTGTCACAGTACCACATAGCATTGATGGCTCCAACCTCCAAAAGGTCCCCGCAAAAGCAAATATGTTTCTTCCATATGCAAAGCTCTGAGTTTTCCTGCACGGTTTTTTGAAGCATGTCAAGCAGTATGACAAATGTCTCAAGGAACTTGGTACTTATGTGGAAAAATACAGTTATGTCTTATCTTTAATGTCTTATTCTATGTTTTGACTTTCCTACACAACTCTGACCACAGTTGACAGGAGAACCTTATTTTTCCACTCACCCTCATAGCACACACAGAACTTAAAACCATTCTTCTACAATTTTCTTCAGTTTAAAGAAACATAAAATTCCTTCTACTTATGATTATTTACAAAGATTTTACTAATGCCCATTGATGAGTTGAAGAGAATATTACGTTTGATTTTATGATGTCAGGTCCACCAAACATGTACATCAAAATGGCGCACATAAAAAATTTAAAACTTACATTTGCACACATTTCTGCATTAAGTTTTAGAATAAATGGAATATTGTAGCAAATTATATTGAACATTAAAATAGCATTAAAATGATTCTAAGATAAATTTTTGTCACAAAAGATTTATATTATTTGAGAATAAACTATCTATTTTATGAAAAAAAAATTTTTTTTTAATAAAAAGATTTGTTACATAGATAGTAGAAAATAAAATTCAAAGCAATTCTCAATAGCCTTTTGCAAGAATTGGAAACTCGTGAGACAGCTGGCGACAGAGCTTATCAGTATTCTTTTGCAAGAATAACATGCAATTCCGGTTTTAATATAGCAAAAACTGGTAGACAGTCTTGCCCCCACAAGTGACAGCTGCAATTTCAGCAAAAAGTGGCCCAACTTCGAACTAATTTTTAATATACTTGAAGGAGAAACAAAATATGCATGTGTCAAGATACTTTTGATCATGTAGGGCATGCATGCAATTCCACAAACAACTTTACCATTTATTTTCAAAAGATAAATATCTTAAAATAACAATATAAATTTTTTTAAAAAGTAAAACAAATTATTAAAACAATTTTAAAATGAACTTAACTATGTATGATTTTGGAAAAAAATAGGGATTACTTCTTCAAAATTCAGAAGTTAAGAAATATTCAGTATCAACCATCTAATTAAGATTGCACAATTGTTCTTAACATTATTCCTTATACTTAGTTTTATAATATGAGCATTATAAAAACATTAAAACAATATCACATGTTTTTGTTTTAAAAAAATAAATAAATAAAATTGCATGGTAAATAATAAATGTACAACAAAAATAATAAATATATATCAGTTAACCTTAACTGTTTTCAGATAAAAATCATTATAAATATAATGCATCCTAATATGAGTTTGCATTGTTAGTAGTGGTCTTCCATTCTAATTGGATAGTGCATTTTAGAATAGTTTGTATTTCCAAATGATTTTGTGTATTTCAAAAAACTTTTAACTGAAATATTTCATTTTGTTGTTGTTTATGATACCATCTGATTGATAATGTCAGATCAAGGCTCATGAAATTCATGGCAAGCGGCTATTTTTACGCCTGTCGTTAACTGCAGCTTAGAGACCCATACAGATGAAGGCACAATTTGGCTCAGTTCACCCCAATTTTGAGGAAGAACACTAGAGGGTTGGTAAGAGGATTCCCACCAACCTCTTAAGAGGACTTACAGCTTGACAAATATTTAGGATGCCTCCTGCCGCACAGGCACTATACATTTATAAACATCCACTGGAATTCGAATCCAGACCCAACAGCACACCAGTCAGCCTCACTAACCACTATACCGGGCCAGTGAAATATTTTATAATTAGAGTTAATGAAATATTTTATTTATATCAGGAATTAAAATAAATTTTTAAAAAAATTATTACATAACTAATGTAGACTCATAGTTTTCTTCCATGTTTGTGTTACCAAACAACATAGAATACATAGTACTACTTCAGTGCAAGTTGTATTTAATACACTACATGCATCCTATTAAAATAGTTCAGCCCTTTTCAGTACTCCTTTGCTAAGAATAATAATAATTACAGCTTATAGTCGAATAAAAAAATTTTAACTTTAGGTATCATTAAAATCAATGCTATTCATATATTTTTCATTAATTGACAGTAAAAATAAATCACATATTAATTAAAAAAAATTATAAATATTATATTATCATAATATTCAAAATAAAAAATGTTAATATTTTATTTATTCACTGAATAGATATTAAATTTTTTTTTTCTATTTTCAATGTATCACAAAAAATAATTAGTTAAAGAGAGCACACATATTTTTCAATTTCTCAATTCAAAAATTTAGTTTTATATAAAACTATCTAAGTAGCAAATAACTTTGAAGAATAAAAAACTTCAGTTATTTAAAATGCATGAAATGCACATTTTAGAATTAATTTTTTGTAACAATTTTGTTGATACTTCACAGAAATAGAAAATGAAGGATAAAAAAATCCTAAAAAAAAAGTTATTTTATTATACAAATAGATTTTTACAGATTATAATACATGAATCAAAATAAAACATTCATTTACAATCAATAATTTAAAAATATATGATTACATCTTCATTCCATATTATAAAGTTCAAATATAACATTATTTAGCTTTATTTGAAAAATACATCAACTACTTTTAGACACAATTCCTGTAATTGCACGCAAAACATATGGTAAAGATGTAGAATCTCGATGCAACCTTATAGAAAAATAAATACATTAAAATTAGTTTTACTTTTTTAGAGTAATAATAAAAATTTTGAAAAAATAAATAAAGGAGTTATATATATATGAGATGAATACACACCTGCCATTTTCAAGTTGTTTTGGTGGACTAAGTACAATTGCAGCTACACTATAATGCAAAAATTATATATTTGTCAGAAAATAGAATTTTATTAATATTTAAAGGAGAAATATTCTTAAATACAATTTTTTTTTACTTAATCCAAAATATTTAAAAATGAGGAAAATTAAATTTAGTACAAAAAAATAAATACAAATGCCACTAAAAAAAGCTAATAATAGCTAACTAAACAATGGCAAAAAAATATTTAAGAGTGCAGAAAGCATTATTAAAACATTAAAATAATATATAATTGATACTAAGAAATCAAAATCCTTACATAACCAATTTAGTAACAATAAGCAAGATATATTGAAGAAACTAACCCTTTCCTTTGTCTATGTGTAATTATTTTTCCTAAAATGAATGTGATGAAAGATTATCATCCATTAAATATATCTGCACTTAATCAAGGTTCACAATCTTAAAAATAAAACTTGAGTGCTGTAAGAAACATAAATTACATTTTAAAAATCTTTTATGCAAAAAAAATCATTTACCTGGGTGAATTCAGTATTGACAGTAGTTCGGACACTCTCTCGATAACAATTTTCCAGTTTTTTTTATAATCATTACCAAACAATAAAAGTTGATTCTGTGCCTTTGTCAAACACAAGATTGCTCGAGGAACCTGATCCTGATTTCTTGCTGCTAGCTATAAAATAGTGATTGAAATATTTTTCAAGGTTCTACGAAAAAGAGCATTAAAAATGCATTATAATTATTAAAATAAAAAAAATTGTTTCTGTAGAAAAGTAAACCCCCTTTATTTTAAAAATTAAAAAGACAAGAAAAACAGCACTATAAATTTTTGATTATATAAAAACTTATATTTAAATCCAATTTTACTTTATTATATCATTTATTTTTAGGGTTTCATCATGAAAATCAATATTTTAATTGATTCACAAACTATTCCTATTAAAAATATTCATATAAATTTATAAAAAAATTATAACTAAAATAACATAAGATATAATAAGAAGAAATGCTCCTACAAAAATATTTGATCAATATAAGGGATATAAATATAAAATCCAATTTGGAACCTAAAATTGATATGAAATAATTTCAACAAAGCAACAAATAATGTTAATATTAATAGAAAGGGAAATAAATTTAATCTATTCAAAAAAACAATGCCTTAATTTATAAGTCAAAAATAAAAGAATGAGTTAATTTCAATGTATATATTTCTAATTTATATTTATGTTTACTTTTGACAATGTTGTTAGAGAAACACTCAAAAGCTTCAGAAAATTTGCATTTGAAGATTCTTGGAGAAAAGATAATGCTTCATATGTTGTGCTTTCTAAGCTCTCAAAAAACAATGCAATTATTTCTGGCCGGCAAATGTTGCTGTAGACAACAGAAACATATTCACCAATTATCCAAACCTATAAATAGAAAAATAAGATTCTTGAAAATAATTTTTTCACCCGAATGAACATATTCCATTCATTCCCTTAACCTTTTTATAATGGGTATATCATATGTGTTCCAGTTCTGAGCACTGACTGCAGTAGGAGTACAGCTCTCCATGGAGTTAGTGATATGTTGTAGTATAATAACCTTAAAAAACAGGCCAATCCATATAATTACTTTTAACTTTAAAAAAAAATCATTTGAAATGAATTTTTTAAATTGTTTTCTTTGACTTTTCTTCCAACACGGCTAACAATAAATAATCATAAATGAAAAAACATTAAAATATTCTGGAAATATTTTCTTTAAAATCTGCATTACCCCTCTTGCTGCATAGTTCATTTTATCAGAGTGGGTTAAAAAAATTACCTATTTCAAATCTACAAAGTAAATTTACATTTTAAAGTTAAAATATACAAAAAAAAATTGTAAAAGAGTTTTTATTTTAAAATATAGAATTAGATCACAAAAATATGAACATAAAAATATATATGGAAACATAAACATGACCAACACGGGTTGCACAGCTAAATAGTCAGAAAAATGCATACACACAGAAATGCGCAAATTTTGCTACATTTATGTTGCCTGTGGAAATCGCGGGATGCACAGCAAGAGGGTTAAAAACTAAAATATTTGACTTACTGTGATTAAATGTTTCATAAAACTGTACCTAAATTAACTTTTACTTATTTTAAAAAATTACAAAATATAAAATGTGTAAAGGTGCGTGTATAAATGAATGATAATACATATATATATGAAGGAGACAGCAAATGATAGCCTTTTAAGTAAGGTAAACATAAAATCCCAATTACAAAGCTCACAAAAGCAAAAGTTACTTCCTCTTAATTCTTTAGTCTGTGAGCAAATTACACACTTTCTGCATAACATATATTTTAATTAACATTAGGTTAAGGAAAATACCCATCAGAAATCCTTAAAGAAGTATAAAATGATTTGGCTGCTAAATACCTTTTTATTGTGAAGTTTTCACATTTTTTTAAATATCGGTTTCACTATTTTGATTTTGAATTGAAGAGATGGAGTTTTAGTTCCATAATGTTTAACATAGAGAACACTAGCATGCAACAAAATAACCATAACATCAAAGAATAATTTCTCATATTATTTAACGAACTTTTGGGGTTCAAGAATTAAATTATTACCAACCTTGAGACCATCCATATTTTTATTGCAGTCTATAACATATTTTAGTTTTCATCTTAGTTCTAACTGTTCTGTATTACCCATATCTAGACTTGCGCACATACACAAAACTGCCTTCCCCCTTTTTTTTAAAGACAATTACATTTTTATTCTCTCTTTGTATTGTATCAAGCTCTTCTTTTTTCAAATTCATTTGTGGAATACCTTTTAGCATTTCTAGAATCATTTGAAGAACTGTACCAAACACATTTATTTGAATTCAATTTAAGTATTCATCAAGGGATGGTGAATTTTAAAAAGTGCATCTAGTGTGAGTTATAGTCTTTGCTAGATAAATCTATCAGTGCTTTCACAGCTCATTCATCATATGAACGATTGTTAGCCATTGGTCTGTCTTAATCACAGTACACTAAAAAAAATTTCAAACATACCATAATAGAATTAGCAGAAATTGTACATTTTTATTCTGTAACAGGACTTTTTTTTTATGAATCACACTGGTAGAGAACAAGAGACATCCTTCCCCCCTCCACCTCCACCAATACAGGCTTTTTTTTACATGCATTAATTATTTTAAATTTGTTTTCAATGAGATCTCCATTTGGCTAAATTTTTGCTTCAAGGTTAAAAGTAAAATGCAGAAACTATAATATAGTAAAAAAACATCATGGAAGATCACTCTATTGAAGAATGCAATTTACTAGCATTACATTATTTATGAAATACATTTTGATGTTGAGCTTTTTAATTATTCCTATTATAGAATAATCAATCGCAGGATTTACCCCATTTTAAGCACATCTACAGGTATTTGTTAATTTTGAAGATGATTTTTTTCTCATTAGTTTTTCAACTGTTTCAACAATCAATTTCATTTGGATAACTTTAAATTAAATTTATTCCTGCAAATTTATATGGCTTTAATTCTATAACAGACCATGACAACCATGCTGGATTGTGAGGAATGTATATGAAAGCAAAATAAGTTTCCAATTCAGTCTCTGACACAACTTCAATTTCCAAAAATTTCTCTACTACTCTCACTTAAATCTAAAAAAGTATTTGTAATCAAAACAGTCATTAATGAGCTCAATTATCGATTGAACACCCTCCACTAATATATATTTTTTCTTAACCTTCAATCTTAGCTTAATTCTCTTAATTTGCACAAAAAAATTTATGTCTACTGCTAAAAAAGATGCAAACTGAATTCAAACAGGAATTCCACATTATCATTGTTTCATAGTTATCTCACCAAAAGAAGAAAAAAAAGAAAAACATATGAAGCATCTGGAACTGTTCAATGTTTATATCATGTGAAGCCATAGCTATGAATTAGTTGGATTTTGTTTACTTTGCACCTCCTGCTCCTGCACTTAAACAAATCACTAGAATCATAAAGGACTTAACAGGCACAAGGTGAACAATCTAAAGGTTTCATTAAAATAACTGTAGTGAGCACATGAAGCTCCATCTAGTGATGTAAAAAGATTGTGATTTAACATACAGGATTGAAAATACAAATAAACCCATTAAGTAAATATGTATAAGCAATGATTCGTTAATGCATGCATCATCTGGCTGCTAGTAACATTTGGACTGATGAATATATGATACATGCATCTCCAAAAGTTTTAAATTCAGCTACATTTCATCAAGTGAAAAAGTTAAACCATAGAATCATGAATTTCTCATGTAATTATCTTACTGCTAGGATTATACATACATATACAATCAAAGTAATTATTATGAAAACTTTTAAAGGGGAGGGAATGTTTCTTCGTGAATAAATACAATAAATTTAAACAATATATATTGCAAATATTTTCCTAAACATAAAATCAGTATTATTTCTATGTTACATGTCCAATTAAAAATTTTCAAATAATATTTTCAAAAAGATGAAATTTTTGGTATGACCTACTAGATTATGTCAACAATATTATTACTTAACATTAAAAATAATTACATTTAAAATTCAATTAATTCCATTAAAGGGAAGAAAATATATTATACAAAATATATAACTATAAAAAATGCTGTAATGAATGCAAAATTAAATTAGATTAAATTTAAGATTTAAAAAACTTTAAATATATTAATACCTTTACAAGCACATATGAGTACTACCCCACACTATTTATAAATACTTATTCTACTAGAAAATGATCAGTTGACCTCCTGATTTCAAATGGGTCAGATATTGAGTACAATACCTGAGCTGGTGTGTATTATCTCTAGCATTAAACTTTGTACCATTCCCTGTATGGAATCCAATTTGCATTAAAGTGATAATTATGGGCATAATAATGGGGCTTTTTCATTATTTTACACAATGCCTTCAGCAAAAGATCATTATTCCAGTCTTCGACTATGTAGTAGTAGCCAAATGGCACTTAAATTGTGGGCTCAACTCAAATTCTTATGCCACTAAAGATCCATAGCTTAGTGCAGCTGATGTACATTAAATATGTTGAGGCTCAAAATCCTCCCATTGACAAGGCATAAAAGTTTGTAGAGTGGAGTGCCAGCTCAGGTGTTCTTCTCATCACTTAGGGGGTTTAAATTTATGAGGTCTGTCATCAATATCCCTTAGGCTGCTTCAAAGTATAATATTAATTAATAAATCAATTATTCATTTTTGAAATGGAACTTGAATTTCATTAAACAGATCTAAAATTTAAAATTATACATTTTGCTGTATGTTTACCATATGTATGAAAGTTTGTTCTGCAATACTGTAATTTTTAAAATGACTTATATAAGCTATAATATTTTTCTGGCAGTGGAAAACCGTTTCTGGATGAAGATCAAACAGCTGTACCACAGCATCAGAGAGAACACTAAAAAAGTAAAATTTTAAGTTTAAAAAATAATAATCAGCCTAATATACAAGCTAATCACATAAAAAAATATCTCTCTCCTAATGAATATAATTTAAAAATTCTTTTAAATTTGGCTTGATTTGAGGAGGAAATATATTGAGAACATAATGTGTTTCATTAAAAATAAATATATAAGAAAAATAGTTTAAAGAATACCACATTTACAGGTTTGTTGCTAATGCATAATAAAAGTTATGTCTACAATATAAGTTCATATTTATCAGTATAATAAAAAAATATTTGAACCGAAAGGCACAAGTTTGTGCAACATTTAAATAAAAGCCTACCAAAGCAACTACATTTTTAAAAAATTAACTCCTACATTTAAATATCTATTTTTCTCTGATATTCTGACACAAAATGAAGATTTAATGTATGATTTATTTATAACTTAATATTGAAACAATCTTAATCTTGAATCAATTCATAAAATATTTTACAAAAATATCTTTGAAATTTTTTATCAGCATTAAATTAAAAAATATATCTGCTTTATTTTCATATGTAAAATTAATGAAAAATCTAATACATTTATGTAAATTAATAAAATATATCCAGATGTATGAAAGAAAAGAAACTCACTTGTGAACATCTGAAGCATATTTTGGAACAGGAAATATTAATGACACTCTTTCTAAAATAGCTGGTATAAGAACAGAAGTTACGGTTGCATCAGCATACTGTAAAATTACTTCAAAATATTTCCTAAAATAAATAATTTTAGTTGAAGAGCATAATAGTTTAATTCAATATAATTTTATTTTGGAGAACACTGGGCTTAAAAGTAAAAAACCTTACTTGAGCAATGGAACAACTGTCTTTGCACAATACGTAACTCGACTACGAGTTGCCAAGCTTTGAAAAGATTGATGTAACAAAGAGACACTGTAAATATAAACAGATAAAGGCAACTAAATTTGAAATATTTAATTTAAAAAAATGAGCAAATAGAAAACACATATTTTAAACATAACTTCCATAAATAATTAAAACCTATGCATTTATATGTGTCAAGAAAATGCAAGACTAGGAAAAAATATTACAAAAATATGCAGTCTTTTTTTTAGAAGAAAATAGGATTCTTGTGCAGGCGCGTACTTTAAAACTAATATAAAATATCTCAGTATAGTATTCATGATACAATTTTTTATTCAAGAAAACAGTAAATCAAAACAAAATTATATATTTAGAGAGAGATCTATGAACAATTTGTCAAAGTCATAAATATGCTGCTAGGTCACATTTTAGGAATCTTATTTTTTTCATACTTAAAATGTTACATATATGAAAATCGACATTTATAATGTACATCATAACTTGAAAAATACTTAATACTGTATTTAGTAAAAAGTTATAACAGAAAAATTTGTTATACTTTTTACCTTGGATAGCTGCTATTGGCACAACTAGTTTTTCTTAACATGAATTTAATAATAGAGCTTATTTCTGGTTTTCTAAGTGCTTCTATTAAATTTGGATCTCTAACACCCAACTGCTCAGCACTTCCAGTTTTATTATCTGTTAAAGTAAGTATAGCTGTCAAGCATGGGAGATCCAACAGTGTATGGAAAACCTTAAATAATAAAAATACAAATTAATATATAAAATACATTAATACAAAAAAAAATACAAATTAACAAAAAGTATTCTTGTAATCAATAAATATTCATTACTTTCAAAAAGATATATTACACTTGTTTTCAAGTTTTAAAAGTTTTGTAATAAATATATTTGATTTTAAAATTAAGCATGTGCATTTCTGTTTATATCTACTTCTACTAATGTAGTATTAAAGAATTGTTTTAATAGACAGCTTTAAAAAATTTAAAAGTTACTAAAAAATAATTATTAATTTCTAATCAAGATTTTACTCAGCTTAAGTTAGTTTATATAATACCAGTTTTTTTAAAAATAGGAATATGTTAACACACTCTACTGATATATTTTATTACCTCCTCCCCTTCCCTCTATATCTCTATACTCTAGTTGGAATATTTATACATGGGTAATACTTTAAATAATAATGCTAGCAAGCATCACATTTTTTAATAAGTCCAAACTCAGTACAAGACCCGAAATATTCAAAAACTTAAAATAATTCTTTAATCAATACCTTCCTCAAATAATTTTCAGCAAACTGCAATTCAGCTTCCTGACAAAGAAGTTAAGCAAAAATATAGATTTTAAATTAAAACAGAAAATTAACATGGCATGAGGATAAATAGAAATGTGATTGAGAAATAACATGCATGGATAAAAATTATAACAAAAAAGAAATAACACAAATAGAATGTGAACAATAATAGTGACAGCTTGATCAATGTTACAAAATGTTTCTATCTAGATTATTCTGAAACAATTAACCTAGACAAATAAATGAAACCAATTTATATATATAATTCCGGAATCTTTCACTATAAAACCAGATAAAGGATTTCCTAAAATGCTGTCATAATATATATCAGACAGCTTTAAATTGGAAAAGAAATTAAATTTTGTAATGATTCATTTAAAAAAGAAATTAATTCCAGTACAGAGATCAAATAAGTGAATAATTATAAAGTTCAATAAATATAATGATAGTTAAAATATGCAACATTCTCTAGATAATTACATGAAGAACAATTTATCACTTTCAAAGATAAATATAGCATCATGACATCAAAACAATGAAAAATCACTTCAAAGTTGAACTTTGAAAAAATTTCTTATAGATACATACAATTATCACCGATAATTTTAGCTTACCAAACTTTGTATGTCTGAATTTTTCCACTTTTGTGCAATTTTTGCCCACAAACTGCTTTATATATTAGTAGATTCTTCATGTCTCAACTCTTTGTTGATTATTAAAACCTTTTTAAATTAAAATAGTAATCATTTAACATCAAAGCTTATTTCATTGATATAAATTGATTTACAGAAACTCATTAAAATTTGTTCTAATATCTTAAGTTCTACAGTTCTAACTTTAAAGTGTGAAAAACTAACTAACCAGTAGAGCTATGAACAGTGGATCTAAAAGTTAAATAACACATGTGGAGGACTTTTTCATTAAAGACGAGAATTTCTTAGACAACATATTTATTGAAGACGATGCAATAAAAGATGAGAATTTTCAATGATAGTTTTAAATAATTGATTACACTAACTGAGCACCTTGCTCAAAAAACATTTGAGTACAGTATGGAGTCAGCTACTTGCTGAGAAACACCCAACTGCTCCTGACTATACATTGAATAGGCGTTTTCCTTTGGGCGTCCGGACTGTAAAAACAGTCCTCAATCCCATATCGTGATAGTCTATGATGCTGGGCATGACAAAAGTGGTGTTTTCCATTCTGCTGAGTGGCATGATGGTGATTGGTCGAACGATGGAATCCGGGAGGCGTGGCTATGGTGTTTCATCTGGGTGGAAAGTATTTGAGTTTTTTGGCTTGGCTGTGAGCTTACAGGTTGCTCTCTGATTGGGTGCTGAGTATAGTGAACATTGACTTCAATTGGCTGCCCTGGGGGCTAAGATTTAGAAAATGGGGAGACGCAAGTCCAGTGGGGAGAACAAGAGAAAAACATTGACAAAAATAAAAGAAAGTAAAATTTTAGCTATTAAGGTGTGCAATAAAATATTGCACGAATAAAATGAATTACGGGGGGTTATATAGGAATCAAGAAGAATTCTTCTTGGTCTTTTTGTATTGTCATTAGGGGTGTATTGAGATAAATTTTGCATATTGAAATTATTGGTTGCTTGTAAATCGTTAAAGAAGTTAATGGCAATTTTCTGAATATGAAATTTGAAACTATTAATTTTAAGAGCATTACGAATGTCGTCATTACGCATGTATCTTTGGGCTTTGACGATCATACATATAAGAGAATTCTGCAGGGTATCAAGGATATTAATATTAGTTTTAGTGGCATAACCCCATACTGGACTTGCGTAAGCTAAAATGGGACGCATAACGGCTGTATAGAGAAGCACTTTGTTTTCTATACTTAAATGAGAGTTCCGGCCAATAAGGGGGTAAAGGTTAAACATAATTTTCCTGAACTTATCGCCAACGTATAAAATATGTTGTTTCCAAATTAGGTGTGTATCGAAAATAATTCCAAGGTATTTGGCTTCCTGAGACCAGGGGATCTGTTTATTGTACATGATGATAGGTGATGGGAGTGAAAGCTTTTTTGTGAAAATTATGGCTGTGGATTTTTCTACATTAATACTCATTTTCCATTTTTCATAGAAATTTTGCAAGTGGAGTAAGTGTGCAAAGGAAATTGTTGCTAGTTTTTTATACATAGCATGAATGGCAGTATCATCGGCGTAAAGGTTAATTTTTGTTAGAGAGTAGTCGGGGATATCATTAATATAAAGATTAAAGAGCAAGGGACTGAGCAAGAAACCTTGAGGACACCCTGCAGAAACAGAGTGTTTGTTGGAAAGGATCTCGTTAATTCTAATTCTGAAGGAATGGTTAGTGAGATAGGAGTGAATGAGGTGAATCAGTGGGGGTGGAATTTTATAGGCTATTAGCTTGAAAGTGAGTCCATTAATCCAAGCACGGTCCAAGGCTTTCTGGATATCCAGAAAAACTGCTCCCATGCTTTTCTTTTTCTGAAAACCTTCCGAGATATTTTCAGTTAATCTTAAAAGTGGGTGTAAGGTTGAGAGCTTGTTAGTGAAACCATATTGATTGGGATTGAGAAGGTTATTTTCATTGATGAAATTTTTTAATCTATGAAGAATAATAGATTCGGTTAGTTTACCGATAGTGGAAAGGAGAGATATGGGCCTGTAACTGGATGCTAGGTGGGGGTCCTTGCCAGGTTTGTTAATAGGAAAAATAATGGCTTCTTTCCAGTTGTCAGGAAAGTGATTGAATTTGAGGATTTTGTTAATAAGAATTGTTAAAATAAGGATTAATTTAATGGGAAATTTTTTTAACATGCGGTTAGTAATTGAGTCTTTACCAGGGGCTTTTTAGGCATTAACATGTTTAATATA
Organism: Trichonephila clavipes; assembly: GCA_019973935.1. Lineage (NCBI taxonomy): Eukaryota > Metazoa > Arthropoda > Arachnida > Araneae > Nephilidae > Trichonephila > Trichonephila clavipes. The sequence continues at coordinate 273,112 of BMAU01005882.1, read as the reverse complement.
GTGGATCATTTTGTCCAGAAGAGCAGGTTCAATGAAGGAGGTAGGAGGGGTAGAAAGGAAGTTATTTACAGTAGTGTTAATTAATTCATCATTTTGATTATAATTATCATTTTCGCGTTCATTTTCGACAAAATTATTTTTTATGTTAGTTGCAAGGTTAACTTTTTGCTGATCAGTGACTGCCGTACCTGTTGCACAATTTAGTGGTGGGATTTTTGGTCTTTTACTTTAAAAAAATCTTTGCATGCGCCAAAGGCTATTGTCTGCGGTACTTAGAGCTTCAAGTCTTTTTTGCCAAATGTTATCATTATATTTTTTAAGTTCTTTTAAGTCCGATTGTGCTCTATTGTAATGCGATTTAAAAATGGGATTGAGAGTTTGATGGTAACGTTTTCGAAAGTAATTTTTGATTTTAAGCAGCCGGTTAATGTGATGTGGAGTGAAGTTCCTACGGTCTGTTTCTATTGGTCGGGAGTCATGGCTATGAGTATCGATGACCGCTTCGGTGAATTCTGTGCTCCAAGTCGTTAGTGCTATTAATACTATTAGGATGGAAATCAAAGAGAGAAAGATTCTTATTTAGATAAGTTTTGAAAACATTCCAGTCGGTGAAAACCGCTCTGGGATTTGAGGGTTCCACCGCTAGTTTGAAGTTGAAATTTAAGAAAACTGGATTGTGGTCAGAAGAAAGATCATCAATGGAGTTAATAGTAAAAAGGGGTAATAGAAGTTTTTAATAAGGGCGATGTCTATTGTGTTAGTGGAATTGTGACCAAATCTAGTAGGAGTAGAGGGAAAGGCGATATTTAAGTTGAGCATATTAACGAAGTTAAATAGGTGTCTTCCTCTGTTAGTATTATTCTTACAATTCCATGTGTTATGAGAGGCATTAAAATCTCCGAAGAGAATACAATTACTAGTGGTTTGAATAAAATATTCAATATGTATTGTAAATAAATTTTCGTCGGAAGAGGGGGGAATATAAACACATGTAATAGAAATGGGATCATGCTTGGGAGGGGTTAGTATTATGTCAGTTGCTTCAAGAGCTCGGAGGGGAGGGGGGAGACAGTAGTGCTTGAGAGAATTTTTAACTAGGATCAGAATTCCACCTGCGGTCCGTCAGAGATTTTGTCATTTCTGTGGCAGGTGTAGTTTGCATTATTAAAGGTGTGAGAGAGTCTCAGGTGGGTTTCTTGTATGAGAAAAATATCCGGGGAGTGCTTCTCTATAAAGATACGTAGTTCAGCATTTCTTCTTAACAAACCATTTGCGTTCCAAGAACACAAACTGAGACCAATCGAGGAGGAACTATACATTATTAATATTGTTACATGATGCCTCTATTTGGGTGCACATCTGGTTAGGATTTAATTGTTGGTTTGTATTCAAGTTATTATTGTTGCAGAGGATTTGGGATAGCTGCATAAGACAATGCATTGTCATTTGCAGCGTGGTTTGTACATTAAAATTATTGCTATTGTTCAAATTATTAAAGTTAAAATTATTATTTCTATGATTCAAATTTGGAAAATGATTATTGTTATATCTGTTATTTGGGGGGTTTGGTTTTTTGGCCTCAGTTAGTGCCGAAGACCCAGGTCCGCATGTCGCCATCTGTGGGGTATTTTTAGAGTTAACTGTTCCGGTTGTTGCTTGGGCATAGGAGATATTTGGCCTAACTAAACTGTTATAAATGTTAGTGTAGAAGTTTCTGTTGTTTTTTGCGGCTCCTTTTGGGGGTTTGGGGAATGAGGGGCATCCTTTGTAGTTTGCCATATGCCCGTAGATCTGGCAATTAATGCAGTACACAGTTTCTAATTTTTGTTTTATGGGGCAATCTCGGGTGATGTGGTTTTCACCACATTTGAGGCATCTTGGATTTAAATAACAGTTCTCAGAGCTGTGGGTAAAATTGTTACAGGTGTAACATTGAGTTACACCCTTACCATCATCGCCCTCAACTCTGATACTGAGATAACTTAGGGTTTTAAGATCAAAAATTTTTAGATCGTCTAAATTGCGGGAGAGAGTGATTCAAAAGATTGGGAGGGCGCGTTTAGTTTTTCAACCTATTAATTGATTTACTCGTTCCGGCATGTATCCAAGCATTTCTAAATCTTGTTTAATTTCTTCGGGATTGGTGGTTCGCAGAAGACCTTTGATAACTACCTTTATGGGGCGTTCAGCTTTTGTCTTAATTGTGTAAAATTGGAACTTTAGTCTTTTAAGAAGTTGGACTACTGAGCGTCGTTCTTCTGCGCTGTCTGTGTACAACTTTAAAAAGTCTCCCGTTAGGCGGGATCTTGGGGAATTCCTTGGTAATTGCGGCCATTTTGACTTTGTAGTTCTCTTCGACGAAGAGCATGATGGGTGGCGGCAGTTGATTTTGAGGGGCGTTCTGAGTGGTCGAATTATTCAAGCCGTTATTTATGGTTACTTCAGGGGGGGAATGTGGGGTTGCTTCCACTGGCGACAGGACCTGTGTTTTCGTGGTTATTTACTTGAGCGCCCTGTGGCAGGGCGAATTTATTTGGGGACAAATTTATTTCCTCGTTATCAGGGATATCGAGTATTATTTTTCTTGCAGTTTTTCTAAGTGGGGGATATTCAAAGTTATGAGTTATCTTTCCTTTTTCCAGAATAATTAACATGTAGATTAATTTTGGGGGTTGACTGAGTCATTTTCAAAGGATAATTTTGAGGGGGTTTTTTGTGATGAGGGCAGCCAGGGATGTTACAAGTTTCAAACGAGTCAATGTCACTTACCACTAGTGCCATGGTTTCTTCAATGTCTTGCAGCTCAATGAGTGCTCGGACGTAGAAGGGCTCTTCAGGGTAGTGGTCGGGCATCATCATGAGTGCATCGACGCAGGCCTGTTTGCATCTGCGGAAAGTTTCCATTTTTGCCAGTTGTGCCTTGTTGTATTTGAGCTGCTCACACGGTGTGAGCTGGGGCTGTGGCGATGGAGTCCTAGTTAAGTTCCGTTGTGAGAGAGCTTGTTCCAGTTCCATGTCGGTGGGAAGGTTGGCCATCTCCGAGTCGTTAACGTTATTTCCAGAGGGGTAGAGAGAATAAGAGTCTGCTCTGTCAGTATAGCCCTGAAAAGGGCTGCAGGAGTCAGAAAAATCGTGTTCAATCCGTGGTTTCCGAAACGGGAATCAATGTATCAATAATCAATAATCCCACTTGATTTCCGAGTAACAAAATCTATTTTATAGGGACACATCTACTTACTGACTATACAACAGTAGCAATTAGTATTTATACATCAATACAATTAGCATATTGCATTACTTCCACAACAAGCGATATAAACTATTAAGAAAACTCCTGAGTGGTCAGATAGAACTGTGACGTCACAAGCGGCGACTGGATCTTTAATGCATAGCTGCCATCAGCAAAAGCCGTTTTTCAACTCCACTCGTTTTCCAGGTTTGTTAACATTTTGTTAATGGCGGCACATTTTGAAATGCCCACATCGCTTGCCGTACACACACACACACAAGTAATACCATATTCCTGGATTACTGACAACATTGGGATGTCATGTAAGTTATCCACAACTTATCAAACTATTCTTAGAATTTAGCTATAACATACAACAAAATTTACCTCAACTGCTGTATTTTGTGAGAGAAAAGCAGGTAAAAGTTCCAGGAAATCCTCCTGAAATGTACATGGTCTCCAAGCTAAAACCTAAAAATAGAAAATAATAATAAGCTATTTTGGGAAACAAAATAATATAAAACATTAATTCAAAAATGTAAGTATAAAAGTATAAATTACTCTAAAGAATGAATCAAACACTATCAAATTCTGAAAAATTTAAAAACATGAAATGTACATATTTTTTTTACATTTCTTATGAAATTATATTTTTAAACCGAAAAATGGATATGAAAATAATGAAAGACTAATTTTTTAAATTAAGATTTTACTTCAAAACAGAGAATATTTTTTAAAGAAATATATAAATAATAAAATTATCCTTTTAGAAGAAAAATAATACTAGATGGAAATTTTTGGCCTTGAAGAGAAATAATTTAATTAGTTTAAATATTTTAGGAAAAAAAATCAAATAAATATACTCCAATTTGCAACATTTAAATGGGAAAGGGATACACACAAATGAAAAACATACATATTATATTATATGAGAATAAAGTGAGAAAAGTTCAACCACTATATATTCCTTAGCAAGGTACTTTTTATTAAATGTTTTTTCAATTAATATCACAATAGTTAAATAATTCTATCAGTTTTAAGTAGCTCCAGAGTTAAGAATAACTGTTAAAAACACAATAGGTTTGAATGTTAAGAAAATCTTAAAGTGGCCAAAGTAATCAATAATACAAATTTCAGTGATTTTTAAAAAGTATGATTCTGGTGAAACATATCATCTTTCTCATAAATTTATTCAAACAAAATTATCAATATCCATAATTTTACCTCTTACATAAGAATATACGTTAACTATGAAGAGTTTCATATTACTTACAAATGAAGTTAAAAGATAGTAATAAAAATTAATGAAATGTTTTCTTCTAAAAAAAAAATCAATACCAATGTATTTGGGAAAAACACAAAGTATTTCATATCTAAAGAAAACAATTCATTGATTGCTTATAGTTTCTGTTTTAAATTCATTATAAATTATTTTTTTAATTTTTTGTAAAAAAAAAAGGTTTTTATGTAGAGAAATTTCACTTGATTATTATATTGTTAAATATACAACTATTACAAAATAAATAAAAATTTATGATATATGTTAAATTAAAAGAGCAATTTTAATCAATATGAAAATTCATCTCCGATTATATTAAAAAATATTTAGAAAAATTACTTACTTTAAAAAACATTGGAAAGTATTTTTCCAATATACTGCTATGGTAACAAAGCTGAGATAAATTCTCTTTCATTAATTGAAGAATTTCATAAGTTATGTAATTATCTTTATAACACAAACTCAATAAATCACAGAATAGATACACATAAAGATTATCAGGCTTGTGCATAACTAAACTGCCTGAAAATAGAATAAAATACCTATGAACATTTCACTTGATACATTTTTTAAATTTGTTTTAGTTTTAGAAAGAACATAAGTCCAAAATGAAGTAAAATAAAATTAATACTTTATAAGAAAATCCACTAATTTTGCATTCCTATCATCTTTTAAAGAATTTCAATAATTATGTAATTATAATTTTATAGGTAAACATAATAGTCGTGTAGTGGATGTATTTAATAATTCTTCTAGAGTTTTTTCAGTCTTCAATGTTATGCATAATTTTTTTCATTATTATATAAAGGTTTCATAATTTTTTTCTAAAAAACATTAAACTAGGAAATTAGAAAAAATCTCTACTACTTTCTTTTTATTTCTCAAATACATGATTTAGACCAGGGGTGTCCAACAAACGCGTGTGGCCCGCCAGTACTTAAGTTGCAGCCCACCAACTCTTTTTAAAAAATTTTTAAATATCAGATTTTTAAATTTTTTGAGGAGAAATTTATATATATACACAATGTATTTGCCTGTTACCTGTTCTTTTTTTAAAATAAATCTTTTTTGATAATAGAAAGGTCATTTAGATTAAAATAGATTTATATTTTATCAAACAGTTATAATTGATTTTATGAAAGTAAATTACTTTTTTTTAATAAATTTCGAATTGCATTTTGCATATCTCTTACTATGGATGGTACATGATTCTCTGTGTGAGTGACTTTTATTTCTCCTCCTTTTCTGTTTGGAGTGCCCAAAAAGCAAGAGGCAATCAGAGATGGTTACAAACTTATCACAAACAAAGATGCAAAAAAAGGGGGGAGGAAAGAAATGATATTTTATTCTAAAGCAGACTATGCAAAACATTAATTTATTAAATATGGTCAATCGAAAACTTGGATCAAATTACAAAAATAATAGAGTTAATATCTGTTAAGAGTACATTTAAAAAACACACAATCAGAAATAAAAGATTCGTGAAAATATTCTAACAGTAGCAATAAATTGAAACAGATTGCATTATATATTTTGAAAGCAAAGCTTAAATTTAATTTTTTATGTATAAATTATTTATATACATATTGCCAAAAATATTATTCAATTTTATTCTTAAAAATAATTGCTACAAATTCTAACTAATTTATCAACAAAAAATGCTTCCATACATTTACATAAAAATCAAACATTGTAAGGCAAATTTTTTACATTATAATATAAAACAAATTTCAGCTGAACAAAAAGGTATATAAGAATTCATATTCAAATTACCATGATTTATGAAGAATTCCATTGCACTAGCCAACACAGCAACATCTTGTGCTTCTGGATCTTTACTAACAGAGGAACAAATGTGATCATAAATACGTCTAATTATAGGGAAAATGGAATGAACTATACCAGAATCCATTAAGCATATGATGTTGAATAAGTGAATGGCTTCAACAAGACACTTTAAGAATATGGTAAAATAAAAGTGATTAGACAAATAACACACTAAACATATTAAATAATTTTAATGCTTGTAATATAAAAATGTTAATGTATATTTACTTCTAATTAATTCTTTAAAACAAGTAGCACTTAATATTACATGAATTGAATTATAATGACTCTGTATTTATTTATGAAGAATTGCTCAGTTAAATGTTATACATTAAAATAACAAAAAATAAGTTTTGAAAGAGTACCAATATAATTAAAACCAAATTTAAGGATAAAAAAACCATTAATTTTCAAAATTATAATAACTTTTATACATTGCATAAAACAAAAAGTGACTTTATAATGAAAATTACTTTAGAAACATACAGCTTTTTGGAACTGGGCAACTGCATCAGATGCTGCTTCTGTTAAAAAAAATAATAAATTACATAAAAAAAATAAATCTTTACAAAAATAAATATTAATGTATGATATCATGAGTGTTAATTCATTACATTTCAAAAACTATTTCTGGAGTAAAAATTTAAATGTATTATACCTTTTTACATTATATTAATGATTTATGTTTTGAAGAAAACTTGTAGAAAAATTTAAATGATTGAACATTATAACATAACACAATTGATCAATTCAGTCTTCAGTCAAAATAGCAATACCTCATATAATAATATATAGCAATTAAGCCTACTATTATTCTTTAATGGTTTTTATACTGATTAACAAAAGAGATTTTGCATTTAAAAAAAAATTGCAAATAGATCCCATGAATTTAAAAATAGGCACATAATTGCTTTACAGTAAAAAGATTTTTGCCACTGAATTTGGTACAATAAGTTTAAAAATTAATATAAAACACAGATTACTTAAAGTGATATATATTTGGAAACAAAAAAAGTTATAAAAATCAATTTATGAAGAGATTTACTCAATCTGACAAATGTCAAGGAATAAATCCATTTTTAGAATGCTTAATAAGAGATTAAAAAAAATGAAATGATATATATTTAATAAAAGTACCGTGCATTAAATATTAAACAAAATATGACAGATTTCACCACATGGAAAAGCAAGATTTAAGAAATTGCACCGTAGAACAATTTCTTAAGTCACAAAAAAAAATATCCTGTCGAACTGGACTTATAACTGGTAAGTTATTCAGCAAGAAGTGTGACCTTTTCACACTAATACACATCTGATATAAGTTACTCCTGCTATTCTACAGACCATCAAGGAGAGAATGGTGATATTGCCCTATTTCTTTTTCTAGGTGATTTTAAGCTCCTGCATATAACATGACTTCTTTGTAAAATATCAACCAAGATCATTTCAAGCATTTTCAATGGAATTTAAGACCAGTTAATACATGGGAGCATAGCATGAGACCAATATCTTTGCTTCCTAGAATATCAAAGACAACCATTGTCCTGTGTGAGCATGCATTGTCATCTCTGTACAAATAATTTGAACTCACTACACCTCAAAAAAAGACAAACCTGGCCCAGGAAAATCATGGTACAATAATAATGCAATATAGAGATATTTGCATCGAATACATGTAACAGTATATTATTACTATGTATAATGCCTGCCCACATCAAGACACCTACACTGTATTAATATGTTTTATGAACATTCTGATGTCAGCAAAGGGGTTCACCTCTCATTCCAGGAGTTGGTGTCCAGAATCACTTTCAATGAGAAGTGGAATTCATTGGAAAACATGATTCTGGTGGAATCCTGGTTGATGAGTTGAACAAATATGTTCTTTACACCAGCATAACTTTTACCAATGATGGTATGCTTGTGATTGAACAGATTTAATAAGCTCCTGTGGATACAAGCCAGCTTGATATCATTTCTGAGAAACCATTTTGGTAGATGAACAAGTGCTAATAGGGGTTGTAAGCTTTGAATCAATTTAATCTGAAGTTAAATGCTTATTCCTTTTTACTATAAAGGATATATTGTATTTACTCAAATCTAAGCTGCACTTTTCTTCCAATATTAATGCTACTGAAAATTGGATGAGGACTAGAATCAAAGAGGAAAAAAATTTGTTGGATGGGGTATTGAGAACAATTAATTACAGGTTCAAGTATGTATTTAAAAGTTCATAATACTGATAAAAATAACTAATTATTAATTTCTTACTGGCTGTCATTTTAAATTTACTTTAATTTTGAAAAATTGAATGTTGATAAACTATTTTAAACTATTTATTATTTTTCAAAAAAACTTGTTGAGAATTTGGGATGCGGCTTAGATTCGAAGAAATATGGTATGTATCCTTCACATGACCATTTTTATCTTTTGTGACCTCTTTAATGACAAAATAATACTTTTTGACGCATTTATTATTTTGGCAACTTAAGTGACAATTTCCATAGTTTTGTATCATCCAACTGATTGTGTGCAAATCATATTCCCTCAAATAATGTCTTCTGAGCATTTTTCACTTCATACTTGTTAGACAAGATGACATTAAACTGAACAACTTTCAAAAACTTAAATTATGATTTTCTGCAGCTACATCACCATTTAAAATTTTGACTGAATAAATAACTAATGTTAATGTGTAACATCTTTTATAGAGATAAAAGATGAGGCCTACAACTTTCTTAATGTTTATTTTAACTAAGACTAGTCAAATCTCCAAAACACAATGATGAAATTAATTTTTCCTTAGCAATTGTCAAGCAATATATTTATAAAAGAAAATATAGCAAAAACTGATTCTGAATCAGACAGTATACATAACTCATCTGATATTAAAAACAATTTTTAATAACCATGATTTGGAATATATGAACATTTTAACTTGACAAATTATAGTCGTAATAAAACTAAGTAAAACAGAAGAATAAATTTTCAAAAATTTTTACATACTTCTGTCAACTTGATCAACAATTCGCATACAATATTCTCTAATTGATAGACTGAGTTTCTCACAACCAACACTCTCTACAAAAGAATGCTTGCTTTTTGCTGTAAATACAAAATTTAATTTCTGATATGTTTCCATTTCATATTAAATTAAAAAAAACTTAACTAATGAATAACTGATTAAATGATAAATGTTACTTACATCCTTTCCCATCACATTCACTTGTATTCCACAGAAACGATCTCAACATGGAAAAAGCCTGAATGTTTCGCATAAAATCTGGATTGATAATGGAAACTATAAAAAAAATTTTAAAATGCAGTTAAAATGTTATAAGATGGTGTTTTTGAAATTAAAAAAAAACGATTAAATTATGTTTCTAAAAAAGGATGTTACTTAAATATTCCTAAATTTTGTACATTTTGAGTAAGAAATTTCAGTACTCAAATATCTTACATTAAAATAAACATAAAGATGTTTACAATCATAAATTTAACCATCAAAAATTAAGCTTTTAATACAAAACAATAAAAATATACAATTATTTTACCAACAATACAGATTTGTAAAAAATTTATAATTTTAAACAAAATTTAATTTAATTCATAGGGGACTACACATGAACTATAAAATACTGAATTTAAATTTCATAACACCATTATATTCATTTTCACATAATATTGAAGGGGGGAAATCAAAATATTTTATCTTTATCAGACACAAAATACTTTTCATTTGACATTATTAAAAAACTAATTTTGAATAATGAATTTCAAAATTTCGATACTGTCATTTATGAAAATGAAAAATATTTTTAAAAAAACTATACACAGACACTATGTACAGAACTATAGTTTTTTTATTAAAAAAGTTTTTAAAAAAACTATACACAGATATATTCAATTAAGAGTCATGATTTTTAATAAACAGTTAAAGTTAAACTGCTAGGTTCAAATATAGATATCCATTTAAAATATTATTATACATTCATATACTCAATGATCTCAGCTGAGCTCTGCTTGGCACCTCTTACAATAAAATAACAGACAATTTTGGTCAGTTCAATAACAGACTCTCTTCTCAACACAACAACACACAGCTAGCATTTTTTCAATTAATTTTATTACATCAAAGGACTTCTCTGCTGCATCCAGATCGGCTAGGCATCAGCCACCCCCTCTACTACTCAGATCTGTACAATTTTTAAATTTTCTATATTTCCCAGCACTTTAAGTTAATTTTATTTAAATATTACCAATTTGAACAATGACTATTTTTAGTTATTCTTAATTTTAAAGTTCAAGTTTCCTGCCTAACTATCTTACTTTACTACATGGCAATTTTGAAAGTAATTTACGGGCACTTAAATTCTTAATGATTAGAGATTGGAAGATTTAAGTACTGATACCATACCATACATTATAAATATAACATTTGTTACTTTTAATACCTTTAACATTAAGCACTTATAATCATTTTATGTCTAAAATATATATAATAAAAAATTACTAACAGACTAGAACACAAATAGTTTTCTTGAAAAATACAATTAAACAAACACAGAGTACAAATTTTATTTAAATATTGGTTTAAAAACATGTACCAAAAAAGAGTTGCAATCTTACCATAATTTAATATGGTAAAAAAATCTTGAGTGTTTGTTCCATCTATTTCAGTAATAGATAAAGAACTAGATGATTTTCTGAAACCTAAATTTCGGCTTGAAGGCACAGCTGGATGTATTATTAACCATTCAGACATTAATGAGCATACTTTCTTCATATTATCTAAATAAAATTAAATGGCATTTTTCAAGCATTTTACACACAAAAAAAACTAACAAATGAATATTATAAATTTAAATATTTATTTCAAAATTAAGATTATTAATGAAATAATTCACAATGATTAATTAGGCTAATGAAATATATGCTATGAACAAATCACATAAAAAACAATTATTGAGTTCCCCATAAAATTCTGCAGTATACATTTTTTTTATTATGTGGGATTGGTGAATTTAATTTTTTTCAAACAAGTTAAAATTTTTAACAAGATCTTTCTTCATATTTTAAAATATAACTACTGATATTTACATCTGCTTCCTTCACAAGCCTTTTGAAAGTAATAAAGTTTGTTTTTAAACTTCTATAGAACGTAATATACAAACAATTAATATAACTACATACAAATATTTAAAAATAAGTAACTGTTAGAGGGTGTAATTGGACATTATCATATTATTTAATGTATTTGAAAATTAAATCAATTAATCAATCAAAAAGGAATGTATTTCTAACACACACACAGCATATAAATTTTATTCATTTTTTAAATTTAATAAGAACATAATTTACTTAGAAAATTGCATAGAATTTAACCAACAGGATAAAAATCTTATTTAAAACTAATTCCATGATGTAATATGTGAACCATTGTCATAGCTCTATGTTACATATATATTTAGGATTTAGAGGAAAAAAGTCCAAAGGGCGCATTTCCATTTTAATTAAATACCTAAACTTAGTAAAATACAAGATTTGCAATTATCCAGAATGAATGGAAAATATCAAATTAAAAAAGATATATCAGTTAAAACATTATATATATATATATATATATATATATATATATATATATATATATATATATTTAAAATTTAAACAGTATTTTAAAAATTAGCATTCACTCATTTCTTCTTGAAATAAGACAGAAAACTTATTTAACTCGTATTTTCAATACCCTTTTGCTGAATGGCACAGCATAGATTTTACAGGAGTAATATTTCTAAGCAGATATTATCTTCCTGGTGTTCAGAGTAATAAAGATTTTAACACAGAACTGTAACTCAACACTCCCTTTTGCAATCTTAATACTGAATGATTTCATCCTCATTCAATATTTCAAGTCCAACAAAGTAATTTAAAGTATTCAAAGCTGTAAGTACTGTTTCAAGCACTGACTTCAAAATCAAGAAGTTATTCACCACTTTCTGTTAATATTTACAGTTACAAATTTTTTAGAATCAACCATCTTATTGAATTGAGAAGCAGTGTCAAACACTATTAGATTCTTCCAAAACGAAAACAAATTATAACTGCCCTCTTCTAGAAACTCAAAAGAAAATCTAAATAATAAATGTTAAAATAAAATTGAAAAAATTTTTAGCTTCCGACAGCCAGATAAAATGCTTCCTGATTAATCTACTCTTAGATAATCACGAGTCCATATTATCTTCAAAATATTTGTTTATGTATAATGCTTAGTAAATATTTCAAATTTTACACATATTAAAAGCTTTTTCCTTTTCATAAAAAAGTGAATCACAAACTAACAATTATATTTATTCATGTTAGAATAATAAATTTATACCCCAAAATTATGAATTGTTGGATTTTTACAAAAGGAAGTACTACACAACTTTAAAAATGTAATGTATATTTTCAAAGGCAATAGATGAAATAAAAAAGGCCCCTAAAATTAGGTGTCATCTTGAAGGACATATAAAAGTTCAATTGTAACATTGATGTAAGTTCTTTGCCTTGTTTTGGATTGGCCCAGGCCCACTTCAAGCCCTAATCTTATTTCTTGTACCTGCCACTGTTGTACCCATTCTGCAGCATTTTCTAAAACTAGCAATATTACGCTATTTCTCTCTTCATAAAACATTTTATCACAGACATTTTTAAAGTACTATTTTCATTTTCTCTAGTATCTTTTACCATCTGCTCTGTTATAAGGAAAGCTGCAGCACAGTTGTTTAATTAGCTAATCTACTTCATTATAACTTGAGGCTAGCTTCATATTTTCTTCCTTTCTTGGGTTTCATGATAAGGCATGATTATACTTTACAAATTTTATGTTGATTATATTTATAGTACCATATTTTCCTGTATATAATCTGCAGCAGCATATTACCTGCAAAGCCCTTTTTTCGAGTAAAAATATTAAAAACGTTGTATAATCCGTAGCACCATATAATCCATGGCAATTTTTATGGTGAATAATCCAAAATGCATACTGCTGATAACATAGTGTCAGATAAATAAAAAAATACACAATATTATTAAAATTATATGTAATAAGCTGCACAGAATTTTTTTTTTTTGTAAAATTCTTTTTGTCAGTGGATATTTATTGTTTCCATAATTTCCGAACTTTCAATTTGAATATCTAAAGTTTAGATGTCTAAAGGCTGTAATTTCTTTGTCAGTCCTGCAGGTATTAGTCACAGATGCAGACTTCAGGCCATTTTTAACATTCTCACCAAGATGTGCTTTATCAAGTCCATAATTAAAAAGCTTTGTGTGTGGGGGGTGCATTTTTCAACATCAGCCTTGTTTTTTCTCCACAATATTATTTTGATTCGTCAACGTTAACCAATCTTGCAGTTTCAGATTTCCTACTTCAGTAGCCTTTTCTATAACATTCAGTTCTAAATCAGCCGTGTAATTTACTCGCTTCTGCTTCAACATGACAATATATGAACTTGAATATTTTCAGGACAAAACAGCACAGTTCAAGACATAATGCAAAATGACATTAGCACCTAGCAACTATAATATCTTTCCAAGAAACTGAATTCATTCTGAACCTAATTGGACAAAACTGATTGTAACTGAAGTACATAAATCGAGTCGAAAATGCTTTTAGCACCATCTGTTATTTATTTTATGAAACATAAATACTATATCTTCCAAAACTTTACAATAAGCTTTTCTAATGAAGAATGTTTTTTTATCACATTATCTGCGGTGGCGTATAATATGCAAAATGAAATTTTAAACTTTTTTTTCACATAATCCGTGGATTATATACAGGAAAAAACGGTACAAATTGTTTGAATGCACAGCATAACCCTACAATGAAACTTGTTAATGGTATAAATGATTTCATGATTCGGCTAGTGTTTCCATAGGCATTGCTGCCAAATGCAAGAAAACAATTTATCCCAGATGATGATAGCTGATCTAAACTAAATTCATAGGTCCTGGGTAGTTTAGGGGGCATCTTATAAAACAAATATATGCTAAAACTATAAAACTTTTAACAAAAAAATTTATATCTCATCTCATATGAACGTTGCTTTATCTACAGAAATACATGGCATTTGCTTTTTCAAGGTCAAATTAATAAAACTAAAATCATGCAAAAACTTTTTTAATTATTTCAAAAATTAATTAAATGTTATAAAAGTTAAACCTTTTATAAATAATAGCACATTAAAATATGCTTGCAGAAAAAGAATAAGAAATGAAAATTCTGCTTATATTTAATAAAATTATTCATTAAAAGCAGGAATTTCTAATGTAAAAAAAATTACTTATGAATAAACATTTTACAAGATAATGCATTTTATGAATTTTTTCGATAACAATTTTTGTTTAGATGAAATAATCAAGGAATAAATATTATGGATGCAATGATTAAAATGAATAACATTTATTTTGTTTTAATTATTTTGATAAAAAAGACATTGTAGTACAGAAAAAGCAACATCTGCAAGTGAAATCCTAACTTTCTAATTGTATTTATTAGTATTTCAATTATAATGATTTTAAAATAAAATAGACAAAAAAAAAGGAAAAATCAAATTAGGAAATATAATTCTTACAAGCAAAGCAAGAAAAAACAACCATTTACAATAAATAAGAACATTAAAGTTAAATATTGAACAAGCATTTAAGGAAAATATGACATATATTATGTGATCTTTTTTTATTAACAATGCACTCTAAAGGGCTATTAGTGATAGCTATTTCATAATTTTGAGCCCTGGTCAAATGATAAGGACAAGATCTCAGCTGGTATCTCATTCTATAAGCTTCCTTGCTATGGTAATATAAAGATTTCAAGCAATAGCAAATTCAACATGCAACAGCCATCAGTAGGTCTTCAGTGACACCAGTACTTCAACCTGTGACTTGATAACACTGCCACGAGTTTGCAATCATAACTACTTTGTTACCAGACGCATGTGACATATATTGTAGTAGCATCAAAACCAAAAAAAAATTACAAACATATATTAATCATTATATGTCTTGTACTTAAGGTTTAACTTGTTTCAAATTTGAAAACATAAAACCTTTTCATTCCTATTCATTTAACTAGGAAGTGTATCAATGATAAAATTTTATATCAAAATCAAGCAACACACTTTCCAGATGTTACAACAAAAAAAATGCAATGAAGATTACACAGCAGACAACAGTATAATGTGTTTTTACAAATATTCCCACATAATAATATGCTATCAACAACTACACTTGAATGTATCATTAATATTATATTTATTTAGACTATTATGTACCTTTTAGAATCAACAATGTCCCAAAATCAAAAATTGCTAAAGGAATTCTTAATAAATACTAATGACAGTTGTAAATTTATATTTTAATAGTATACCATAAAAATATGTGATTGGGTATCTAAGAGCTCAAATTTTGCAAAGATAACAATAATTTGAATACAATTAAATCTTCATTGCACTAACACTTTTATATCAAAAAATCATGAATTAAATTTTAAAATATGGATTTAAATTATTTACACTGATGCCAACATACTTATTTTTATAAGGCTAAAATTATATTTTAACTCTGAATTTTTTAAAATTTTATACATTCAAAATATATAACTTTCATGTTCTATAATAATATCTGAATTTCCATTTATCAAAATTAGTAGGTTTATTTATTCCTATTACTATGATGGTGAAAATTGATAAATTATATCTAAAAATACTGATAATAAATAATTAGGCATTTTAATTAAAGTACAGGTTACAGAAACAAAATAATTATCCTTAAAATATCAAAAACGTAACCTTGAGTTATTGGAGTCTTAGGAGAAGCTACAGCTGTTGAAACAAATCCTAAGAGTTGCCACTGATATTCCACAGGCCAATTTTCATTGCATAAGCACCTTAAGAAAAATCTGATGATTATTTCAAGAAAAATCATGAATGGAAACTTTTACAAATCAAATTAAAGCTTAACTCACCAAACAAACTTTTGAATAAGGTCTTTAGTACCATGATCAGAAATATCCTTAAAAATACAAAAATAATATATGCTCATTTGAAAAATTCACACTAAATTAAAAATGATTAAAATGAAAATTATTTTTACTATTAAAAGAAAATAATGTAATCTTTTTTCTTTTATAAAATTATTCGTCATTAACATTACTTTTGTATACTTTTACACATGGTTAAAAAATGTAAATTATGTCATTCAGAAGCAAGAAAATATGATACTAAATATAAACTTCATTCTATTCAAACTACAACAGTTCAGTTATTTTTAAAATTACCATATTCCTCAGATATATATAATAAAATTTGTAAATTAAAACATTAAGCTATGATTTTAAATGTTATGCGTACATTTAAGCTTGAATATTCATGCATATGTCACATAAACTTGAACAAAATCATGTAGATTGGATTTTAGTTTTATAGTTATTGATTGATCCTCGCAAAAAGTCATCATTCTTGCAAGGCTTCATGAAACAATCTACCAATTAATTAAATACTTGCCTTTAAATCAAGAAACTTGGCGAATTAGCCTTGTCACATTCTATTCATAAATAAGTTAGAAATAAATTTTTCCTCCATATTTTGCAAACCAAAAAAAGGATTTTTTTGAAACATTTTAGTGACAAAAATTTGGTCATTCAGAAAAAGCAAGAATTTCTCTTTTAACTTTTACAAACTCTGTTCTATTTTTAACTATTATAGTTTAAACCTTAAAAATACATGTGAAACGTTATTTATAATACAACATGATATATTTTTAAAAAACACAAGTCCAACTACCAGTTTATTGATCACAACATTTCTATATTACTTATCAAAAATAAAGTCATGCAACAATTCAATTTATTGCATATATATTATGATGAAAAATATATATATACAAAAAATAGCAGTAGCTAATGAAACTCTTTCCTTTTCAAATCCAAAATAATAATTTGATCTTTGATATCAAAAAGTTTAGGAATAATTATATTACAACAGCTTAATTTAATTTATAAGAACTGCTGAAATATCACAAGGCTTAAGAAAATCACTTATAAAGCTTATAAGAAAATTGAAAAGCTACTTATTTTGATAGGGTATATTTAAATCTCATCAGATCATTATTTCAATGGGCTGAAAATCAAATGATATATGCGATCACATGTTCTCCATTCAATTCAAAGCTCACATTAGACCAGTACAGCTTGTAAAATTCAAACAAAATTTCAAAATCTGAACATTGGGTAAAAATATTCAAATATAAGAATGCTTCAAAAAAATTTCAAAATTTAAAAAAAAAATTATTATATATGTGTATTTTTAAATCAAGTGCTTTTTATTTATTTATGTGTGTCACTATTGATGAGTAGGGATTGCAATATTGGACCAAAAGTTCAATACTGGTATTCGGTATTTTTTAGACCTTAATACCGGGATACCAGTTTTAAAACTGGTTGTAGAAATTTTAGAAAAAAAAAACAGGCATTTCTTTGTTTCATCTGCCAGTTTTACTAGAGAATGTAAGTATCACAAAAAATAATTTATAACTTATAAATTATAGCAGTATATAAAGAATCACAAAAAAGTAAAGGTACATCTTATTTATTTAAATCACACAAGAAAGTGTAAATATCAAAGTATTTACCTCTAAATACCTTATCTTCAAATAAATCGATTTCTCGTCAGATGGTTTTGGATATAGCTGATAGTGATTTCTGTATTGTATTTTGGTTTGTTGAAATTTGTTTAGTTATAGCCAATTCTAACTTTTGTTCAAGAGACAATTCCTTTCCACTATCGACATTAGTGCCATCATCATTTTCGATAACTGTACCAAATTCTTCTGAATGTAGATAAGTTTGAGGGTAAAAAATTTTAAGAAAAATTTACTATAAACTTGCTCAAATTTGTATTGGTTAGTATCTTTTCTTCTTTTTCATTCTGTGCAATTAGTTATTCATTATTATGGGTAATCAAAAATGAATATATATCTAATGAATCTGAAAAATATTTTGAACTCTAAAATATGATATGAAAATGCAATGTGAATAATAAACTCATTGATTTAAAAAATATTGAAATATTACGCATTTTCTTCACAACTACAACCTTGTTTTCACAGATACAAATATTAGACTATGAATCCTGTGTGTGTGCATTATCACTCTGAGCTGTAATAGGATAGTCTTGGCTTGCCTCCTTAGATGATTCACATATTTTATCACTTCTCTTGATGGTACGATGCAACTTTATACTCACAGTCTAATTAATTTTGCCCGTTAGGGAAACAAAATTTTAAAAGGTATACTATTTTGCTATGTTGGCGATCCCTGAACATATAGAGAAAATTTTAAAATTTTAAGAAAATACCGAAAAAAAACGGTATTTAAACTTGAGAATACTGATATTACAAAATTGTACAAATGGTTCAAAATACCAGTATTTGGTGTCCCAGTATTGCAATCCCTATTGATGACAAATATGCACTTTTTAAAAGAAAGTTTCTGGAAAAAGCAAAAGTTGGTAATGGCAAAGAGCATGAACTGATTGGCTGGAAACACGTAATTAATTATCATGTGACTATGATGTCATATGAATTTAGCCCATTGTGCATTTTTCAAATGTACAAAGTGAACTCATACCCTATTTTTTATTACATTTACAGATACTTATAGATATTTTCATAAATACACATGCATTTCTAGCATCTAAAATTGTATCTTTCCAGATCTCAAATAAAATCAAATTCAAGACTTAATACCAAGTGTATTTAGGATACAAGTAGACACAATTGATAGTTAAAAAATCTACATTTGAAAAATAATAAACAATACCTTATGATGCGTTAAGTTACATAGAAGTAATAAAAACTAATTTTTAAACATACCTGTACCAACAATACAGGGAGTGCATGAACCAAGTGAATGCCAATTTCTAAAGTGAGAATTTCTGATATACTTTTAATTGGAGACAATTTCTGCAAAATAACTGTAGCTAAATGACGTTGTGAAATGGTAGCATCAGGATCAACAATTAATAAAAGTAATGAACTGAGAATGGCATCAATATCAGTATCTCTGAAAAGATTATAAATACGTAAGAAAAAATTCCTGTTACATTGTAAAAGGAAAATACAAAGTAGTTTTATTTTTTAAAATGCTACTATTACTACTATTTTTCTAATAAGAATTACAGTAGTCCTGAAGACTCAACACTTGAAAACCTGGCAGTTTGAATAACTTAGCCATATCCTTGAAGGTTAAAAAAGTCCACTATTATTGCTACTATCACAATTAATAATAAAATGCCAGAAAATGATGAAAACGTTAACATTGAGGACACTGTACAAATTCCAAAAAAATCGCATAGTGAGGGACTAAAAACTATTGAAACTATTTTTCAGTATTTTGAGCAACAAGGTGCATCGACTTACTGCTCTTTCATGATGAAGCAGCAAAATGCAGTACAGAAGACAACAGGATATTATGTATTTCTTTAAAAAAATAGCCAGTTTTTCCAAAATCAGCTACTTAATTTTCATCATGGTCAGCTTTATGTTTTCATAAAGTATTTTTCTTAAGTGTGTCTAATTAGATAAATTACTGCATACACTGTATTAAATGCTTTTCATTTTCATGTAGTAAATACTCTATGTCTTCATAAAATACATACTTTTCTTTTGTTTAGGGTATTTGGGCAGTTTATCTTCTGTTGAATTTTTATGCAAACAATACATACAAGTTCAGTAGTACAGTATTTTTTGAGCAAACACTCGTACTTATTCTTTTCTAATCCCATCTCGATAACCAGAAATTTTCACAAACTTGACCACCCTTTAGTCTACATTAAGCTGAGTTTTTGAGACTCTACTATATTAAGATTTAACATTATTTAATCAGAAGATAAGAATATACTGTTTTAATTTTTACTTATTTTCATCAAGTAATATAAGATAAACATAATGCAATTTGTATATGAAAATTATTCTTTATATTTATGAAATTCATACATATTTTTAATGATTTGATATCTTTTAACTGTTCTGCACATCTTTATTTTTTTAATATTTTATAGAAATACTCATTAAAATTGCTAAGTAAAATAAACATAAGAAAATTTGAAATTTAAAAAATATCTTGTCTTTTCTAGTCATGCATAGTTTATACCATAATGCCCATTACAGAGCAATTACTCCCATTACATCCATTACAGAGCAATATTTATTACCTTTCAACATTCAGAATTCAAAAGTTTATAAAATATACTGTGATAAATTGCAAGAACATGCCTTACTTTTTTAGTTTTGTTCAGTAAATGAAATATATATAAGATTGAGATGTATTCTTACAATAGAATTTAATTTTGAAAAAAGAAATTGTAACTATATATAATTTATTATGCATAAACTATACTGAATTTTTTTTGTAACAGATAATATAATTTGGATAGATCATGCAATTTATAGATAAATTATTCTAAGAATTAGATTTCATTCTATAGTTTTAAATTTGCTTTCCCATACAGAACACATAGCAAATCTATTAAAAAATATTAATTGCCACAAATACAACTAATATAATAAAGAAGAATGCAAACACAGCAGATCTGATAAGTAGGTCTTATGGCTGCAAGAGCCACAATAGATAAAGCTACACCAAATATTAGTCAATCTACTCTTCATATAATAGTTTAATATACGACAAATTTGGTGGCATGTCTTTTCCTTTGAATGAAACAGGTTATCATTAATCATGATCTCTCTACTTACTATGAAAAACCTATAGTAATAGAAATAAAAATATACAAAGGAAAAATACAGGGCAAGAAAAAAAATAGCATTTAAATCTGCTTACAAAGATAACACATACAATGAATATCTCCAATACAAATGCAAGGTCAGAACAAAACCCAAAAAAAAGAAAGAAATGGTACATACTTGTGATGAACCTCTATCAAGTGTTGAGGATGACATATGAGTTGGCACCCTATTCTTCAAACTTCCATAACTCACTAACCTGAGAACTTTGAGCCTCAAAAGATTTAATATGCAAAAATTCTCTACACAACAGCATTAACACCAGAACTCGGTACTCACAACTTCACATCATCATCCATGGATCACGATAATGACCACTCAGGTACTGCAGTCACAATATACATAAGTGAAGATAAATATAAGAGTACTTACACATATTATACAGTCAACCAATTTTGTCAAGTAAAAAGATATTACCAATTCAAATAATTATAGCAAATTCTGTCATCATTATTATTGTTCCCTAACGTGGGCAAGGATGGTTTTCCTTTATTGGCTGCCTATTGCGACATCTTCGAATTGAAGAATTTGGTCAACGGTATAATATCTAAGTACAGATTAAAGTTTCCTTACAATATTTGATTTAATATATATTAAATTTATTTCACAAATCTTAAAATTTATACAATATTTTCCCTTTGCATAACTATCATACTCCTAAACAGCAAATCATACCTCAATATAGTGAGTATTTATTAAAGTAAATTTTGAAAATGGTTACGATTTAATATCTTGGCTCTCTTGTGATATTTACAACCTTGATGATGATATCCATCTTTAAAATTTTAGAGCACAAATTTCCTAGGAGGACTGTACATTAATAATTCAGCATTTGTTGTTCTTGTGTCCATGGATTTGGCAAAGAAAAACACTAGACTTCCCCGAAGGACACAATTCCAATTCTGAAGTGTTTTGGTTATAGAGGATCTCCTGCAGTGAATCCATGAGCAGAATAAGAAATACTAGCTAGAGCTCTTAAGCAAGAGCTTAAGAGCTCTTGGAATGCAAGCTGTGCACTTGAAGATATGTTTTGATGTGAGCAGTTGGATTTCTTGGCAGTTTTTAAACTGTATCAGGATGCAACAGTATTACATTATTTTATCAGAATTAATTTTTATGCTCTTGTAGTGATGAGTTCTTAAATCTTTCAATTGCTGATGTAATCAGGGACAAGTTTCCCTCGAAGGAGCCTGTAAACCCAATAGTGGTGCATCTCTCAGTGGCAAATGGCAGAATGCCTACCCTGGTTTTCCTGTAGGTGGTAGACGGGAAATAAAATACCTTCTGTGGACTAATAGACAGAAGTCCAACCTCTTTGGAAGCAACAGCACCAAATTTTTTCCATGGATAAGTGCAATTCATCAAATGTAAATTTGTCAAGCATGATCTATAACTTTTCAAAGTGTTTTAAAATTGTATTCAAATATATTTACATATCTCCCAAGTAACCCAAAATGTCATTTATGAATCAGGTTAGAAGAAATGCTGGTATTTACGTACTATTGCAACAATGCCAAGGTTTAAAATAACTCGCCAAGTTGGCAACCTTGATTTCACATGTGTCGTACATGTTGAATTAGCAACCAAGTGCTTTGTTTCATGTAATGTCGTCAAAGCAGTTGCAATAATTTGTAAGTATTGAAATGTTATCAACTGTCTTGCATTTTATTTACCAAGTCCCAAATAATGTCTAAACTTTTCTTGAATGTCAATTTAAGACTGTTTCACATTAAAGCATATCAGCACATTTCTTGTATACAATACAAGACATCTATTGCATGATAAAAGTTAAAAAATAACAGCAATCAATTTTGTATGTTGATAAATAATTTCTAATATGTATGATGCGCGAACTTAAATAAATACATACCAGCATGCTGATTCCATACATAAAAAAATTAATTATTTAAAAAACTGAAAAAAATTAATTGATGAAAATTTTTGTACTTATGTATTATTGCAACTTATTAACTTGACTCAGTGGTACGATAGCTCATGATGGCCAAGGCCTATTGTGCCCAGCTCAGTATACACGACCATGGGCCCTAAGGTGCATAAGCAGATGTTTCGGTCAGGTGGTCAGTCTGACGCAGAGCCCCCAGTGTTAAGCTCCCAAGCAAGCTTGGTACTCATTTTATCGACCCATTGAAGGAATGAAAGGCTGAGTCAACCTTGCCCAGTCCAGAGTTTGAACCTCAGAACTGTGGTGTAGAAACGCAACACACTAACCCCTCAGCCACTGGGCTTCACTGCAACCTATTGGTGACGTAAAATGAAACAAAGCACATGATTGCCAATTAAGCGCATACAACACATGCGAGATTGGGGTTTCAAAACTTGATGAGTTATCTTGAATGTTGGTGACTGTTGCAATAATACGTAAGTACCAAAATTTCTTGTTTCAAAAGAACAAGTTCAATTTGATTAATGAATTTAAAATCTATCATTTGTAATGGATTGCATTTTGAAATAACATTTGTAATATTATTAACATGAAAATTTTAATCACAGTGTCATAAATTTGTAAGTTATCAAAATTTTTTTATTGGGCCACTTGTCACCTGTAGGTTGGGCGACAATGAAAATTATTTGCTGAATATAATATTAATAAAAATTTATTTCTCAAATCTTTTAGCTTAACTTAAAATCTAATTCACAACAATACTAAAAGTGGTTCATTTCTTATATCTCTTTCGTGTCTAAGGATAATTTGGTTAGGTTTGAATTACGATGATATTAGAAACCACAAAAGGGCTTTTGGTTAGGAATCTGGAATTTTTTCAGCTCTGGTCAAGTGAGGAAGTCAATACCTCAGCTGGTACCTTACTCTCCTAATTAATATATTAATTAAATAGAAAAAATGTCAATGTTTTCAGTTAAATTCAATTGATAATACAGGTAATGCATGAAAATTTCTTAATGAAATAAGGGTTAGAGCAAGTATAGTTAAGGTAATGTTTAACTTTCAAGAATTAATTTTCTAAATTTAATAATTTCTTACGATTCTAAATCATGGTCATGTAAGGCTGTATTTAATGTCTGCAAATACTCCTTGGTCATAGTTTTGGGTGCATCTTCAATCACTTCTCGCAGTGACTTCATAATTACAAGAATTTCAATCTGATTACTTAGTTTCAAAATTCTTGGCAGAAATTGAAAAGTACGATTGGAATTGAAAACATTCCAAGTGTAACAGAGTTGAATTCTTTTTCTTTATTTTAAATTTTACTCTAAGCAACTAGATGTGTCAATGATTTGTTTACGATAAGTCGAACATGTGAGCATATGTCATAAGTAGGCGATGCGAACTGCACATTTCCAAGCTAATTGCAAATGTTACAACTAAAATTTGTGGAATTAAAATCTTTGTGGGAAAGAAATTGTAATATTTTAATTCAGCGTTAAATTTCTATTCTTTATATAAAATTGTTTTTATTCAAATGCCACATAGAAATTATTTTTCTTATCCCTTACGTAATATCCGGGTTTCATAGCACATGAGAATGATGCCAGATGCAATTTTAACTTATATTCGTTCATTTACTATGTAGACCGGCTGTTGTTTTGCTTCATACAAAAGTGTTCATGTTTCTAAAGGCGTTTCCTTTGGATTTGTTGGATAGAAAAGACTTTTCTGTGATCAAACATATATTTTTTAGACTTGTGTGTGTTATTAATGTAAATTTTTTCTTGTCTGTTGGCTAGATTTTGAGTGTTTGTTTATGCGCAAACTTTTCATATCTAAGCCTAACCTATCATTCAGCGTGCCAACGTGGTGTGACTTAACTTACTGAGTGTGGAAACTGTGAAATTGAAATATTTCTACTTACGATTGAATATAATATATTTGATCATTTGAAAGAACTATCAAAAGACATTTATTTTTTCTTTAGTTCAAAATTATAAATATTTTTTGTAAAGTGAGTTTTATATCGTAACTATTTCATAATGTCTTCTACTGGGTATAATTTAGAAGAAAATAGTGCTGATAGGAATGTGGAAATATGGAAGATAAAAAAGTTAATCAAAAGTTTAGAGGCAGCCAGAGGGTAAGATTTAAGTGTTATTTTTTTTCCATCTTGTTTTCAATGACCTTATTTATGTGTAATTTTTTGTTAATTTTGACTAATATTTTTTTTAAAATAAAGAATCTATCTTTAACAAACTAGAAACAAAATATTAATTCTGAGTTATTAAAAAAGATTCATGTTGTTGAATGATATCGTTATCCATATGTTAGCTTTATTCAAGTACTTCATATCAAATTAGACCAATTTCTTCATTTTTATAGGAATGGAACTAGCATGATATCCTTAATTATTCCTCCTAAAGATCAAATTTCTAGAGTATCAAAAATGTTGGCAGATGAGTTTGGAACTGCATCCAACATTAAAAGTAGAGTGAATAGGTTATCTGTATTAGGAGCCATTACTTCTGTACAGCATAGATTAAAATTATACACTAAAGGTAAGCATTTTTTAACATTTAAATGTACAAAGTTTTTAGTATGTTTATCCTGGCATATTTCATAAGTTTTGCTTGAAACTGCATGTTTTTATTGCTGTATTTTGATAATTAGGAATTGATACCTTAAGTCATAAAAACATCTTGTAGATTTTGTATGATTACATATGAGAAAGATAATCAGTTTCATCTACACATTTAATAGTATAAATCTGTTCATCCCTTGTTGATAATTAAGAAAAAAATTTAACTTTAAATTTTGACTCGTGTCATATACATATTTGTATTATTTATTAAGCTAAAAATATATCAGTTTAATATTAAAATTATAATGTACCATCATATTCTGTGTATTAAGTCTTCACTGGTATAGTGGTGTAAGGTATACTCCCACATTGTGGGGGACCTAAAACCTGACTGCTGAGGGGGGCCTAAATATCCTCTGTTACGCCACTGAGCTAGTACTAAGTGGGCAATATCCTGTACTAGGTAAAATCCTAGCAGGAGCCACTGGTGGGTTTTTTTTTTTTTTTTTTTTGGCACCAAAAATTTTTCACCAAATTGAGAAACACAAGTTTTTCAAAATGGCATCAGAGTTAAAAAAAACTCCTTAAAAAATCATTTGTGTCAGAGGGAGAGGGGGGGACAAAAAGCTCAAAAATAATTAAATGAACAGTGTTTCCTGAATGGCGTCAAGGGCGTCTGAAAACCATTGGTAGTAAATGTTGTACATTAAAATAAGAATGAAATGTGCTTTTTGCAAAGATAAAATTGGAGAAACCAATGAAATTAATTTTAAAAAAGCACTCTAAAACCTGTGTGTAGTACATGATTTACATTTTTAAAAAATTTTAAAAGGCACTTATACCTTACTCTTGCTTCACATACCTCACGACAAAACATATAAAAGTCCATACAACGTAACAGTATTCTTATTGACTTTCAAGTCATTCACAATGAACATATTCATGCTCTTGCCGAACCAATATCTGGTCAAACACAAGATAATAGTCATATCAAGCTTGCTTTCACTTAACCAAGTGCCGTTTCTTACACTCTGAATGACATCGTGGAGATTATCTTTCAACTGGCTGCGGCAATGCCATTCATAGCCGTCAACCGTTCCCTTTCGCTCTTGCAAACTCATATCCTTTCTGCACTTAGGACATTCATACAGTGAAGTAATTAAATTAGCTTTCATACACCATTCTAACATATCTTTCTTCCCCTTTTTGTCCAGAAGCACTAAGAAACCTGTCATAGCCTTAATTTCCTTCCACAAGCCATTCTTAAAAAAACTGGTGCCATAGCAAACAACCTTCTCAAGCAAAGTCGGGTCAAAAAGATTCTAACGTATTCCATCAACAGCTAAAAGAATTTTTCTCCTATAAAGGCATTTTTAGGGTTGCCATTTTTTTCGGGTGTTTGAAAATCTCATTTTTTAAAAATGAAATGGTAGGATTACCATATTGTAACCTTAATTGCCAAAAAAATTTGACAACAGAGGTTGGTCCTCCTAGGATTCAACCAAAAATGAATTGGCTTGTACACAAATGAGTAATTTTAAAATATGCTTTTTTCTATAGTAGTGGTCTTCAAACGCTTTTGATTGCATATTCCTAAAACAAAAGCAATTTTATCTAATATGAATCACTCAGAAGCCAATGTGTGCAAGTTCATTTTTTATTTTCTGACTTGTAAATTTTGATAAAATCTAATATATATTATAAATGTGAAAGTTTGTGAAAATCTTTGTGGGTCTTTCATGCAAAAACAACTCAATGGAACTTTACAGTAATATAGCTTATACACATCAAAATAACACATAGGCTATAATTTATACCAAAACCATACCATATATTTATGCAAAAACAACTTAATGGAACTTTACAGTAATATAGCTTATACATCAAAATAACACATAGGCTATAATTTATAAAAATTTGTAAAGTGTCCAAAATATAACACTATTTGTCAAGTAAGAAGGAAAAAATTCTGCCATCTGCAAGCAAAAAAGCCCATGTCAGCATATATCTATCTTTTGTTTGTGAAAAACTTTTTGTTTTGGCTACGCAAGGGAATCACTTCTAATTAATTCCTGTGATCAGAATGCCTATAATCAGATGTTTGATATTTTGTTCATACTTTCTTATTCTGAAATAATAGGTCTATCTTTTTTGAGTTGGAAACAAATATAAAAGAACGCTTGTGGCAAGAACTTCTCACCATAGGTTTTCGAATATTTGTCTCAGTCCATCCTTCATTTTCACCATATCAAAAACTAACATAAAATATTATGATATGCTGCCAGTAATAAAAAAATTGTATTCTCAAAATGTATTATTAAAATTTGGCAACAAGTTAGGTAGATAACAAAGTTATACAGGATTATTCCCTATAAGAAATTATTTTAATGGACCCAATATACATATTTAAAAACAGACAATGTGTCACTTAAATGTAGTTTTATTTGATATTTTGAATATTTAAAGTTTTAACTGTTTTTACTTTTGTTAAAATAATGAAATTTATATGTTGAAATATTTAAATTTGTTCATTTATCCAAATAAAGTTTGATATAAGTTCTTCAAAATCATCTCTAATCTATTGTTTAATGAACTAATATATAAGTACTAATTCTTATATTGATTTTCTATAGCTATTATTCCTGTCCAATACTGAAAATATAACATTTGACAAGTGGATGAGAATACTGTTATCTAAGTCTTGTCAAATATTTTATAAAACTGATTTTATATTCAGTTAATGAATTATTGAATTAATTTTAAAAAAAGTTGCATAATTTTTTCAATCAACAATTGATTAGTTGTCTTTTTTTATTTATTTTTTTAACTGTTGGCTAAGGTAGCAGTTGTTAAACTGGGGTCCAGGGATCCCTAGGAGTCCCCAGGGCCTTTATTGGGGGTCTACAAAGGGGTATGTAAGGATTTTCCTATTTAACAGACTGAAAAGCCTTGTGGAAAAATTGAAAGATGTGCTATCCTTGACTAGATCATTAAATCCCACTCTCAAAGAAATAAGTTAGTTTTAAAAAATCTAAAAAAACACGCTTTTATAGTGTGTGGATCAAACTAAAAAGTAAAAAAAAATAAAACTATAATTTATTCTTTGTTGAATTTATCCTTCAGTTTG
This sequence comes from Trichonephila clavipes, assembly GCA_019973935.1. Lineage (NCBI taxonomy): Eukaryota > Metazoa > Arthropoda > Arachnida > Araneae > Nephilidae > Trichonephila > Trichonephila clavipes. The sequence continues at coordinate 244,316 of BMAU01005882.1, read as the reverse complement.
ATATTTGGAGCGGGAATTATGTGGCTGTGTGTGTGTGCGCTGGAATTAGTCTTGCTCTTTAATGGGTCTGAAGGGTATTTATTCTCTCCATTTACGGGGCCACGGATGAGTCCCATATTGTTATAGTTGAAAGATTCAGTCTCTATAGATACAGATCTAACTAATAAAAGTGTGTAAAGAAGAAATATATTAAATGCCAATCGTATTATCACCTTTTAAACGTATTGCTACAATGTTAATTCGTATCATCATTTCTAAACATATTGCTTTGTCAAAATTAAAAATGTTTAGCAGTTAAAAGATAAATTATTTTTTTCACCTTCATGGGTCTTTTTTGTTTTATTTCCATTTTCAAAAAAACTAGACTTATATTATGGCAAGGAAAAACATAAAGAACACTTTTTTATTTGTATTAATCACAAGCCTATTTGTGGTTTTAGGGTTGCACCTTAATCATTTAGTCACCAAATCTGGAAATAGCATATGGAATTAGTCGTCAAATCTGAAAATGGTTTCTGCAATTAGTCGCCAAATCTCAAAAACCTTAATTTTGAAGATCTTATCTGGACAACGAAACAAAATTATTGTATTGCCATCGGTCCTTGATAAGTGTGTAAAATAAGTCTGTATAAGTAGCAATGACAGTCATGAGATTATTGAGGAATCTTTAAATCCCTCAATCATATCTTGGTAGTCGAGAAGGTGTTCTCAAAATCTTGCAGGGTCCACCTTGTCAGGCTGATACATAAAGAGACCTGCTGTGATCAAAAGTTTAAGAACCACTGCTTTAAGGTCCTTTTTTCCCCCTTATTAATTGATTTGATTCTTTTTCAGTGCCCACAAATGGACTTGTGATTTATTGTGGAACTATTGTTACTGAAGAAGGCAAGGAAAAGAAAGTGAACATAGATTTTGAACCTTTTAAGCCTATCAACACATCTTTATATTTATGTGACAACAAATTCCATACTGAGGTAAAATATTTTTAAAATAGTCACAATATTTATTTACGCTATGAAAATAATTATGTGATACTCTATTGAATTTGATAAACAAGTATGTAAGTGAAGTTTAAAGTGAAAATTTTTCAATTGCATACATTTTTTTTAAAATAATGTTGCATTGAGAAAAAAAAGTAGATTGTTACTATAATATCTTTAATCACATCTGTGAGGATTTATGTTTATGTATATATATAAAAAAATATTTTTTATAATGGACATTATTCAGAGCTACCCGTAGCTCTATCTATCAATCACAATGGCTGCGTACTTGATGTAGAGATAAATGATGACACATGAGAGGTAAGGTTCTATGAAAAAACTTCACTGTAGGTGTATTTATGGTGCTTTAAAAATGTAACAATGAAATATGTTTTATTTACGTTTATTTCCCTTGTGTAGAATTTGACCGTTGTTTGCATAGACTACACTGTGCATTCTCTGTACTTCATTTCCTACAGCCATACACAGCTTGTTGCGAGGAATATTCTACACTATGTGATGTATGAACAATGGTTCCCATTGATGATTGCAATTGCAACATCTGTTGTCAATGTCTGGTTCTTCGAACTTCTTAATCATTCCATTCAAAACATTTGGCAATAGAGCCCCCTTCCGTAGCTTCTGTCAAGCTTTAAAGCTCAGAGTTGCAGGTGGTAAAGATCATGTAGCTTCACCAATAATGTGAGTGGCGTACTTATAAAAAAGAATCAATGTCATTTACATTTACTTAAGCTTTTACTACTTTTCCTTCAGATTGCTAGGCATTGTTCAGTATATTTTCTTTTATTTGGTTATCCATTAAGGATGTTAAGAAAACGAGTAACATTTGAAAAAGATTTGAAATGTTAATAATTAACAGTAAGTTTTTTATCTAGACTACAAACAGATTTTAATAATTGAAAATGGCTATCCCCCTCATTATTTAAGATCTTAGTTCTTAGTAAAATTTTAATAAAAAATCCCATCTCATGCAAAATTGAATATTTTAGTTTAGTTTTTCATTAGTCTTACTGATAAACAACTGTACAATTTTTGGAATGGTTTAGGATGACACCTAAACCATTCTCAAAGTTGTTCAGCAATAAATCTTGTGGTTGTCTTCTATTGTAAAAATTACATATAGATGTCCTAAACATAACAAACAGTCCCCTGCATAAACTTAAACATGCAATTTTTTTTCAGGCTTTGTCAGCCCTTTTAGCAGATGATAATAAATTTGGCTTTATTATTATGGATGGTAATGGAGCTCTCTTTGGGACTTTGCAAGGCAATACCAGAGAAGTTCTGCATAAATTTACTGTTGATTTACCTAAAAAACATGGTATGTATTTTTTACATATCTATTTTAAGTATACTCATATTAGTTGTGTAAATAATATATAAATTTGTAAGTTAAATTTGAATTCCATTCTGATGTACAAAAAAATAAATTTGGTAATTTCAGTTAAAAACATGTTACCATATGTCAGTAATTCTTTTCTAACATATGAAATAAATTAACTACTCAAATTATGATTTCTTCAAGTTATTTAATTGCATATATTTTTCATTGGGAATTTAGTTTAATGTACGGTTTTAAGGTGCAACACAACTTTTCCCAATATTTTTCAGATGAAGGTGATCAATTTATCTATGAATTAATTAAATTAGTAATTATGTATATTGTAATTACTGTGTTTTGTTATAAATTGTTAAAATAAAGTTTTAAAGATATTTTATACATGTCTTAAGAAATTTTACTTTTTTTTAATAGGACGTGGAGGTCAATCTGCCTTACGTTTTGCACGTTTGCGCATGGAAAAGCGGCATAACTATGTAAGAAAAGTAGCAGAAGTGGCCACCCAGCTCTATATTTCTAACGATAAACCAAATGTTGCGGGTCTTATTTTGGCTGGTTCTGCTGACTTTAAAACTGAACTTAGTCAATCTGATATGTTTGATCCTGTAAGTTGTAGTTTACTTTGTCATTTGCTTTGCATAAAACTAAACTGGGTACATTATTAAAAGTCTTTGTTATGTAAATAATTTGATACGTATTTCTGATATAAATTAACAGGACACAAAATGCATTCTTCCTCTGTTTGTCTAAAATTGCATTCTTTTAATTATCAAGTTAAGATTTACCCGTTTTTATAAGAAATGTACATTTTAATTTTGGCAATATGTTTGAAAATTAAAAATATCACATGAGCTATGTCATAAGGTCTACACAAAAATCACTTCAAACTACACATCTTCATAGGTTTCAGCACCTTTTTTTTTATCTTTCTATCTGTGCTATTCTCCTGCATATATCTACAAATTCTGCTTGTTATTGTTAACATGTTAAAATGATGACCAGGTTCTTCTAAAACTTTCTTTAATTAACTAGCTCCTAATTTAATTTTTTTTACAGTAGAACATCGTTTATCCGAATCAATTGGGACCTGACACCATTCGAATACACGATTGTTCGGATACCCGAACGCGATCCATGCAGTATATATAACTGGACACTATACGAGCTATCAACTAACCACTAATTTAATTTATTCAACTATTTGAACAATGATTGAACTTAGCAATTAAAAGGAGAAATAGTTTAATGTTTCAGTTTTGAATCATTATCTATGATCAAATTTTAAGAAACTGATGTTATTTATATTTTGTTTTTCAACCAATTTATACCTATGTAATAATTTCATTGCAATATATTATGGCTCCATTTATTTAGTAACAAACATCTATTTCATTAGTGATACTGATTAATGTTAATAGCTTTGATAATTGCTTGTTCTTATATAATTAAATTTAATGTACATAGTAAATTTTGTATTTTCATGTATTAAGTATAAAGCAATATTCTACCTTATATATTCTATATTTTAAAAATTGTATGTATATGTTCTTTATTTTTAGAGGTTGCAAGTTAAAATTTTAAAACTGGTTGATGTGTCCTATGGTGGTGAAAATGGCTTTAATCAGGCTATAGAATTATCAGCAGAAGTGCTTTCAAATGTTAAATTTATTCAAGAAAAGAAATTAATAGGTATGTCATAATGAATTGTTAAAATTTCTTATTATATATTGCTTGATTTGTCTTCAAAAAATTTTAAATTATGATGAAACTATATAATGTTTCATTATTAGAAATTTTTGATATATTCCAAAATATGACATTAACAGTTAAAGGTTAACACTGTTAAATTAAGAGTACAGAGTTGACTCTGAAAATTAAGCTTCAGAAAAATATTTCTTCCTTTCTCAGTAAGATGGTACATCACATTTGCTGATCTGGTTTAGAAAAAGGGAAATTGTATATTGTTGCTGATTTTAACAGCTTTTCAAAAGTACTGAAGGTCCTTTCAACAGGCAGGTTGTTTCATAATAAATAATTTATTTTAAAGTAGATAAAAAAAATTTACTTTTTTAACAGGAAATTGGTTAATACTGTGAAATGTGTTTAGCTCAAAAACACTAAAGACTAAATGTTGGTTAACACGAAATAATACAAGGTTCCTGACAAACTACTGTGTATTTTCATGCACTTTTATCTCTTTATCATGAAAAAACTACACTTCAGGGAATGAATAAAATACAAAAAACACCAGCAACAGAGATAAGATTTAAGAGGGATATGAATTGAAAAAGAAGTGGTTTCACGTGTTTTGTATAAAGGAAGCTTACTTGGCTTTAAAATACCTTTGAAGAGCCTGTGATGCAAGCTAATTTTGTTCATCTAAGCTACTTTCTGCTGCCCCTACAAATTTCACACAAAAATGTCTGATCTCTGGCTTTGGAATTTGGTGATGAGTATACTGCTGTGTGAGTAAAAAAATCATTGAGCTCAGTTTGTGCCCCCCAATTTAAAAAAATTTACGAGCACAATGGCAAAGAACTGTAGGGAAAGCATACTTCAATTTAATTAAAAATTAGGATGGAGCTTCCCTAGGCTGTTGAGCAAAAGCAGAAGATAAAAATCTGTCAAGATTCTGATTTTGCTAAATTTTGTATAAAATTTCATTAAGTTCCTGTGAATGTTTTTGTTTCATTGATTTTTATTAAGTACATTATATATACATATCTATGTAAGTAAAATGTACTCTAAATAAACTTATTTTACAATATCTTTCAACACAAAAAATATTTCAGTTTCCTAAGTTTTGTGTTAAACAATTTTCATTGTACTTCAAATCTACATTAGTTCACATTCACATAACCATACAAATTTGTAGTCACGTTATGGCATACCAGTGCAATGCTCAGGTACTATTAAACTTTTATACATTCCAAATGTTACTTTGTATCATCCTCATAGAGCAGGGATGGCGAACCAGTGGCACGTGTGCCTTTTTTTCTTCATTTTATTTCAAAATGAAGGAAAAAAACGTTTACTCTGAAGTATTACGAAAAACGTGAGTGATCGGTCGCGGAACGGCTGGAAGCACACTTGTTTGTTACTGTCTTGCCTTAGTTACGTCGTGGACTACAGTTGCTTATGATGCATAATTTGTCTACGCATAACATAGCGTTTCGTTGACACAACTGTATTTTAAAGTTTATTTGTGTTATATTTACGATTTTTAATTGTTATTTAACATGGCTAGTTCAGCAAAAGAACAAGAAGTGCAAGATAGTAAGAGTAACAAAGAATTTCAAACTTGTTGAATCTAGAAATATGACAATTAGTAAAGGCAAGAAAAGCAGTGTGTGTATTGTGTTCTGGAACAGTGGTATGCAGAGCATCATCTGTGAAACGGCGTTTTGAAATAAATCACAAATCCTCTTGTCAAAAAAGTGAGCCACAACAATGATAATTAATTGCGTATAAATATTTGGCAAAGATGACTCCAGTTCAGCGTTTATTCTACTAAAAGATACGTCTTACAATTCTAATATAAGTTATTTGTCACCCAATCTACCACAACAGATATCACACTAATGTTATGTTAATTTGAATTGCACGTATAACAAAAACATTTACTACTATACACTGCAAAAGGTATTTTTTGTAGTGAATTAAGAGTTCTGAGTTAGTATTTAGTTGTATAATTTTTCCAATAATCACAAGTCAAAATTATTTAACGGCACGTCCATATCGCATTAAACATTTCTTTAGAAAAAATGGCACATTCATCCATAAAGGTTCGCCACCCCTGTTATAGAAACTAGAAAGAACCTTGTAAAGTTGTCCTGTCAAATAACCAACTCTTTTTTTTTAGAACTTTTTATAGACATCTATTTTTATCACCAATGTTACCCTTGTTTAACTTTGTCTGCAGGGAAGGTACTGTACCAATGTATTAAATAGATCAGAATTTGTACTTGAATCATTTATGAACAAAAAGTAAAATAAAAAAAAAAGAATTTTTCATTACCATTGGAATATCGGTTTAGGGTGCTAATTAGTTGATATGCAAGACTATAACACTCTTGAATTTAAAATGCAACAATTTAATTTAGCTGAGAAAGCCTTAAAAACAAGTACCCGCAGCTTTTGTGTGGTGAACCTCTCCCTGTCACGTTTCACAGATTCTTATTGCACTAACATGTTGCCATTCCACAATAGATGTATAATTGATAATTTTGGTAAATAGCATGGTAAAAAATAATTATTTTACACAAAATACATATTAAGAATTTAATATAAATTAAGTACAACTCGTAAATAAACGAGTAATAAAAAACACAATTTGCTGTATAATAAAAAATACATTTCTATCCAATTACTATTTGTTTATTAATATTAAAGTTGGTCCTTCCACAGAAACAAGTCTGGAACAGATGTGTATTAATGTAATAGTTGTGCATGTTTATATTTTCTTGAATATTTTTATTATTTTAAAATTTTAATTTGTGTGGTTTTATTTCTATTTTGTAGGAAGATATTTTGATGAAATTTCCCAAGATACTGGAAAATACTGTTTTGGTGTTGAAGATACACTGAAAGCTTTAGAAATGGGCTCTGTAGAAATTTTAATAGCTTGGGAAAATTTAGATATAGTGCGATATGTACTAAAAAATCATGTTACAGATGGTAAATAAACTTTTGTTTTAATAATTATGTATGCATAGGCATGTTGGTTGTAGATTAATTTATTATAATATTTTAAAATTATTTTTTATTTGCAGAAGATAAAGTATTACATTTAACACCTGAGCAAGAAAAGGACAAGACTCATTTCACAGATAAAGATGTAAAGTGTTTTTTTTTTACTCGGTTGAAATTTTTTAATGAAATCTGTATAATTTTAGCAATTGTTTAACCCTCTGACCGGAACATGCGCCTCTTAGACGAGTATGATTTGCTTTGATGTCTGTAGATAACTCTGGTGGGATTTTCGGGGTGGGGTGCCTTGACATCTTCAGTTGGACTCTACCCAGTGAGAGGATCATGTGGTGGGGGGCATATGGCGATTTTTTTTAAACTTGCAATATGTGCAATTTTTTTTTTATCTATCACCTTCTATTAGACGGATATTCCTCTGTACGTATGTTTTAGTGTCCCGCCTTGCAGATAGGGCAGCGGTAGTCCAGTGGTCAATTTATCGGATCATGGCAGGCATGTCATGAGTTTGAGCCCAGTACTACTAAAGACCCACCGTGTAGGGCAGCAATGTACGTTAAATCAGTCGAGAGCTGAAACGTCTCCCGTTGGTGTGGTGTGGTAGTTAAGAGAGGGGGATGCCAGATCAGGTGTCGTCCATGTCACTTGACCATGGTTCAAAATTACGTGATCGATCCGTCACCAAAAGCTCTCATGTAGCTAAACAGTGCAACGTTAATATTCACTCACTACCCGCCTTGCAGATGGATTAATCAGCAATTTGCATTTTTAAAAATTATTTATGATTATTATAGAAGGCAGCCATGAAAAAAAGAATTGCCATTTTTGTCCCTACAAAAATGTGCAACTTTTATTTTTGCTTGGAACACACACAAAAAATGTGATATTAGTATTCTATAAAAATGTTTTCTGTTGTGTTCCTATTATTTTATGCATTGTTAGTTTTACTTTTGTTCCATTTTTTTATTTTTGGTAGTATTATTTTTATTTACTTCTACATGAATATAAATAATTTGTAATCAGTTATTATAAAAATACTAGTCACAATTATTGTGATAAAAATTTGTTTAATATAGTATGCTTCATAAAGACTTAAATATTAAAAATTGTATTTTCGTTTATGGCTTTAAATTATCTAATGTATATATCTTGAAAAAAGTTGCTTGTTTTAACCCCACACATCTTATTTGAGCCGTAATCAATTTCATGAGTGATAAGGACATTTAAAACAGTCGTTAAGGTAATAAAATTCAAAAAAAATTGTGTAGCCGTTTGTCAGATGGAGATGTTCCTCAGAGCGGCAAAAGAAATTAATGTTCTGGCCAGAGGATTAAGACTATAAAACTAATAATAATATTTGTGATATTAAAAGGATTGTTTATTAAGTCAATTTTTAATATTCTAAATGGGTAAAAAAAATATCAAAACTATATTGTATAACAATAGAATATATATTGCTTTTTTTTGTATTTACAGACTGGAGTAGAATTAGAACTTGTTGATTCCTTGCCTCTTCTAGAATGGCTAGCCAATAATTACAAAAGTTTTGGTAAGTTAGAATTTATTGTATGTCTTCCCATTTAAATTTAATAATTACTTACATATCATTGTTAATTTTTAATGATGAAGTCTTTTTTTAATTCTAGGTGCAACTCTGGAAATCATTACAGATCGTTCTCAAGAGGGATCACAATTTGTTAAAGGTTTTGGTGGAATAGGAGGTATGTGTGAGAGAAATTTTAAATTGTTTTGTATATATTTATCATATATTTCTTCTTGGCACATAAAACATTTTTATCTAAAATTGATTTACATAAAGAGTAGAAAATGTGTACTTTATGGGGTATTCATGCAGTTTTTCTGTAAGTACAATTCAGTGTATTTTAAGAAAATTAAAAGTGAAATAAATTATTTTTTTCTCTCAGATTTTCTACATTACTTCAGGTGTTCTAAATTTTTTCTGAAAATAGAAATGTTTCAATAAATTGCAGGCATTATTAAAACATATTTATCTTTTTCCAGCAAAAAATAGTAAATGACTTAAATTAAGAAATTAAAAGTCAAATTAAAAATTATGATTTAAATTATCAATTTGAAAAATAGAATTTTGTATAAGTTACTTTTAAAATCAATTTCATTAGTTTAATTAAAGAATATTGAAGATTTCCTTCTGAATTAAAAGGCTTACATATTTTTCATAATGAATATTTTTAAATTACTAGCATAAAATTTTTTTAAGGAAAAATGCATTTTTAATTTATTTATTTATTTTGTAGGTATTCTGCGGTATAGAGTCGACTTCCAGAGCCTTGATATTACAGATGGCTTAGATGACTTTGACCTAGAGGATTTGTAAATTTTTTAACACTTGATGCCAAGATTCTGCATCACTTATATTCTCTTTTCAACTTGACTTCAAATCTGAGTTTGTTGAAAAGATAACTTTGACCAATTTTTTGTACAGGAGCTGAAAAAAAATTAAGAATGAATTTAAAAATATTTGGTTTGGCTTTTGGCATATAAAAGGAGAAAAAAAAACGTTCATTATAGTGTGGTGTTTTTTATTATTATTATTGGGGTGTGGGATATAAAAAAATTAATATATTAATTTCTAAATACTCAAAATATATGCCAACAATTTCCATTTTGGAGGATTATTTGCATAGTTAAACATTGTTTGTAAGCCATAATGGCTTTGTGCCTGATTTGCTTATAAGAACAAGCTGGTGAAAGACTGGCATACAACAGCTGAGCTCAATTACATTGAAAATAAATGATGCAAGTTGGACTTGCATCAAGCTGATTTTTTTGCCCTGTTTATTTTGTACTCATTGTATTTCACTGATGTGAAAAAAATTTTACTTTTCATATTTTGTAATAAAAAAAACTTTTTCACACTTTATAACCATGTACTTTACCATATATATCTACATATGCTTCACATTTTCCCCTCTTTCATACTAAATTGTTTTCTAATACTTAATCGTATTTATTTGTAAACATGAATGATATTTTCTCACTTTTGTGCTACTAAATTGTTCCACGAGTTACCTGTTTATTGATTTATGATGGTTTTCATGGTTATTACAAATAAGTTGTTATAATCCTCTTGCAAAATGTCAATGCATTTATAGATGTGAATAAGGTTTTGTAGATAGTTACTTGTGAGCTGAACTATATTTTTATTAAAAACTGTTGTACTGTTTCTCAGGTGAGAATGAATCAGCTTTTGTGATATCTTCAGCTGAAATTTACATGTAAACATGGCTAGGTCAAGGTTACTACTTTCAACAATCTAGAAATTCAATATCTGTAGTAAATTATCTGAAACTGTTACTTTCTAAAACATGCTTCAATAGAGGAAAAAAGAAGCATTTAATCATCTTATTCATGTTTAAAACTGTATCGATTGTTATCTCCTCAATATGTTTAAAAATATACTATATATATTTTTTTTTAAAAGAATGTATATTGTCTTTATAATTTTTTTTTAATTAAGATTCTTGCTTTCAACTAAGTTAGTGCTGAGACAACAAAGTTAACAAAATTTTGCCAATTTCTCGGGTACACATTGTGAGTTTCGAATTATATTCCTATAAAGGGTGAACTCTCTTAACAATCAATGGATAAATATTTTAATTATTTGTGTGCATGACCTAAATCATATATTTACTTTTCATGCTGTTATAAACTTTAATGATCTTAAGAGAATATATATATATATAAGTTTTTAATAATGCAATTAATGTCAGTGGTTGCTTTTAATTACAAAACAGTTCAATGCATTAGTTCTCTTTGGCATGGTACTCCCAAAATTTTGAATCGGTGTGTGGATTTCTCCCCCCGGTTGCTTCATGTATGTGCTTGTATGCTATATATTGAATGATGAAAATTATTAGCTGGAAATTCATTTCTACAATGCTCATTTATGAGTAATATAAAGTAATTACTTTTGGGAAATATATATTCATAATCTAATTTGGTAAATGTATGACACATGGGAAATGTGTATCACATATTTCATGAAAAAAATTGGATGAAGCTGAACAGACATAAAAATGTATTTCTTTTCTTATTGAATCAACTGTAAGGGTATTTTTTAAATTTGACATTGCGATTAACTTCAAAGGAAAAATCTAATGTTATGTGTATTTCAAAATAAGTAACAGGGAAATAAATACAAGTTGGATACTACACACTATGAAATATATTTAAAAGAATTTATAAAATACACATGTTAATGTAGATATTGTACATGTTGGGTGTCATGAATTGTGGAGCATGCTTGAATTATAAATTGTTGCATTTTCTAACAATTTTCATGAAATCTTAAATATTTATATTTGCAGAATATAAATCAGGAGTGGCCAACCTCTTTTTAGCAAGAGTGGCACTATACCATTTAAAAAAAATGTATGCCACTTTCAACTTTTCCAACAAATAAAAGTAGGGTGAAAAAATGTTACTTATAATGGTTTTTTTTTTAAAAAATAACATTCTTTTAGTGCAAGTCGTAAGTAGTGGAAATGTAAAAACAATATATAAATAAGACAAAAGTATAAACTTAAATTTTATTGTTAATAAACCTTGTGCAAGTTCAATCAGTTAAGAGTTCGATGTAACATAAAAATGAGTAACTTGAAGCATTTAATTCTAAATAATTATTAAACAGTCAGTACTTAATATGCTTTTGAATTAGTAATTCTTTTACCAAGTCGTCTATATTAGGATTAGCCCTTGAAGAACCTGATAAAATTAGGTTGTTTAAAGTGTATATCGGCCAATTTTGATTTTATGTTCAAAATTTAAAACATTTATTCAAGTTTTGAGGGGGTGAAATAGTCTGTGACAACCACATTTAAATTAAGTTGTTTATAATTATCTTTTTTAATTTTTTACAAAGTCGTGTGTTACAGTCACAACTCCGCCATGGCACACGGGTTGGCCACCCTTGATATAAATAATGAGCAGTGGTTTCCATCTATCAGGTTGAAATTTATTTGGGAAAGAAGATCTTAAAAGTTTGTGTCTGCTGAAACTGTGAATTTGCCTTTATGGCAAGTGACGCATTTTTTAGATATTTGGAACAATTTTTTTTTTTTTTTTTCGCATCTCATTTTTTATGTAGAATATGGCTGTCCCTTTTTCTTACAAAAACACTTTCAAATCTGATCATTCCTTTTTGATATATCTTGATTCCCTATCTTGGAGAGTTATCTATTGGGTTGGCAACTATGTTATTGCGGATTTCACTCATAGATGGCTTCAGTTGAATTTTTAGGTTTGCAGACGTAGTACAAATGTAAAACACATTTTGTTATTTGATAGTTGGCAATTCAGCTGTTAATCAGTACAAAAAGTATTTTGTTCGGTTGCGTAGTTTTCGTTTGGAGTTCGTTGAAAAATCAAAAGGAACATTTTCGTCATATTTTGCTTTTTTTTATTTCCGCAAAGGGAAAAACGCATCGCAAGCTCATAAAAAGTTATGTGCTGTTTATGGTGACGAAGCCTTAAAAGAACGGCAGTGTCAAAATTGGTTTGCCAAATTTCGTTCTGGTGATTTTTCACTCAAAGATGAAAAACGCTCTGGTCGTCCAGTTGAAGTTGATAACGACCTAATCAAAGCAATAATCGATTCGGATCGTCACACACGTGAGATTGCAGAGAAGCTTCATGCATCACATACATGCATTGAAAATCACTTAAAACAACTTGGCTATGTTCAAAAACTCGATACATGGGTTCCTCACTAACTGAAAGAAACGCATTAACAGCTGCGATTTGCTAAAGAAACGTAATGAAAATGATCCATTTTTAAAACGACTGATAACTGGCGATGAAAAATGGGTTGTTTACAACAATATCAAGCGGAAGAGATCGTGGAGCCGGCCAGGTGAAACAACATCAAAAAGTTTTGTTATCGGTTTGGTGGGATTACAAAGGAATTGTCTACTTTGATATCTTACCACCCAACCGAACGATCAATTCTGATGTCTACATTGAACAACTAACGAAATTAAACAATGCAGTTGAAGAAAAGCGGCCCGAATTGACAAATCGAAAAGGTGTTGTATTCCATCATGGCAATGCAAGGCCACACACATCTTTGGTCACTCGGCAAAAATTATTGGAGCTTGGTTGGGATGTTTTTCCACATCCACCATATAGTCCTGACCTTGCACCATCTGATTACTTTTTGTTTCGATCTTTACAAAACTTGAATGGTAAAAATTTCAATAATGATGTCAAATCGTACCTGATTCAGTTTTTTGCTAATGAAAACCAGAAGTTTTTTGAATGTGGGATTATGATGCTGCCTGAAAGATGGCAAAAGGTCATTAATCAAAATTGGCTATACATTACAGAATAAAGTTATTTAAGTTCCATGAAAAAATTGTCTTTGATTTTCTAAAAATAATCCGCAATTACTTAGTTGCCAACCCTTTATAAGTCGTGCGTTAAACTCTTCCTTCCCCACTCCTATCAAAATGAGTATGATACTGTTTACTTCTCAGACATGTGATATGAAATCTGATTTTAAAATTATTTACCTATGATACGCTAACTTTAATTGATAAAATCTCATGTGGAAAAAGAAAATTCATAACAATTAATACCAAAAACATGAAGTCTTTAAAATAATTTAACACTGAACTAATCTATTTTTAAAAAAGAAAGTTTTTGCAATTTAATAAAATAGAATTCTAATTAACAGATTTAGCAACAAGATATTGAGTAAGGATTCACTATAATATTTAGTATAACGTTGAAACATTTTTAATGAGTTTTTATATAAATAAACTTGCAATAATTTTTTTGGATAATTGTATCGGCCTTCTCTGCGAATTCTCTTCGCGCCCCCTTCCCCGGTTATCTGTTAATTTCCTTCCCAAGTGCCATATTGTAAAACTGGGTAAAGGGAATCTCGTTTCTGATATTACAGTTTTATTTATAGCTGCTTTTTTGAATAAGCATACAAAGTAAGGCTTTTTTAAAAAAATATAAATGTAATTCAGTATCTTAAGGTGATGGCGGGCCATTAGTTTAACACCTTACATGACATCTAGATGGCGCTGGCTATTGCGAAATTTTTGGCACAAATATTTGTCTCAAGATTCCCAAGATGGGCAATAAATTTCTCTCTCGGGTAACCTTTTCAATGAAATTCTCCCCTTCAGCGAAAGGGAACACGAGGGGAGGGGTGACAGTCGTAAAACTGGTAAAATAAATGTTAGCTTTTTCTTTTTCGGGGGAGGGGGTTAAAGCAGCAGAGTGAATCTTGACCATGAAAGACTTCTCATTTCTGGACATTGGTCAATCGTCAAACTTTTTCAACTCTTGGAATCCCTAGAACTGTTACATGTTTTCGAGGAATCCCCTTCCTCGCTGAAGGGAATATATCTTAAAATAATATTTAAAGTATATAGATAAACATATTTTTGATATTATATGTAAAGACAATTTAAAAAAAATATTATATTTTTTATTAAAAAAATTTATGATGTAATTTTAATGTTATTTACTCATTGATAATATAAATTTGTGATCCAAATGTCACCTACACATGCATTATACTTAGTAACTGAGATATGTGTTCACAATTTTTTACACAAACTATCGACGTATAAGCTTTTTGAAATTATCTGCAGTAGCATTTCATATTCCGTGTTCAATTCGTTTTTGTTTTTGTTGCCAATCGCGTTAAAAATATTTTTCACTTTCTAAATACATTTTTGTGAATGGCATGAAAATGTTCATAGCTGTGTGAGAAATTCTGCGTATATGGCATGAATTGGTACCCTAAAATGTAGGTCTTCTAGCTTAAATTTAAATTTTAGCATCGAATCTGTTCATATGTCGATAAATTTTTTTATCTTCTTCATTATAGGTGTTTTTTCCCCACAAATGTAAAAGGTTTCAAAACATTGTACTAACTAGTATAAAATTACTTCGTGGAACTCGGGATAGCAAACAATATTATATTCACAATCTACTGCATAAAATAAAGTTTTAAAATTCATTTATTATATTACAATAAAAGTTAAAAAAGTTTTTCAAATTATGTATAAATAAAATTTTTAATTTTAGCCTATGAGATCATCTTTAGATAATCGTGGCTAAACGAATTTCATGAGAATATAAATCCATTTTGCATACATATTTGTAATTTTTCTTTCCCATTTTTTTTATTGGGACTCGTGGAACACAGTTTGTCGATCAATTCTCTAGATAAATGATGTACAGAACGAAACTGTTTAATTTTTCCTGAACAAATGATTTTTAAAGGAAGAATAGGTGGATTTAAAGCAATGAAAAATTAAATTTCACGTTTTAATGAACTAACAGTATGATACAATTTTACTTTTATACAATAGAACAGGGGTTGGCAACCTATTTCACGAGACGTACAATTCTCAGTGGTACTCTGAATTACTCAACAAATGTGTCAATTTTTGAGAGGATGGAAGATGATAAATTTATAATGGTCCTTATTATACGAAGATCTCCAGAATTATGGACAATTTCGAAAAAATCGGAAAGAGATATCTCGAAACATAAATTTACAGCTATTTTGTGAATTATTGGATGTCATTGCTGGTGAGATTTAATTGTTTGAAAAGAGAAGATCGCGTGCACTCTGCTCTCCGCTTTTGGTTGATTTCGAAAAAGGCAAGAACTAAAAATTCTCTCTGTGTGTAGCGCACTTCCTTCAATAGAATCCTCCCCTTTCTCTGCAGGGGGAAGAGGGCCACAGTCTTTACGACTGTGAAACGAAATACTTGTTTTTTTTTTGGGGGGGGAGTAAAATAGTGTAGACTCTTGACCATGAGAGAGATCTAAAATGGCTTTCTTACTTTTTCGACTCATGGATTCTGATAATTTGTTATGAATGCTTTATTCGTTTCTAACTATGGAAAAAATCCTATGTATATTGCAATCTAAATTTTAGGAGCTGCTCTTGTTTTAATGTAGATTTTACCGTCAAATGTCTTTTAAAATGTCAATAAGTTGTTCGCTCTCCTTGATTATAGATGTTTTTATCCACAAATAAAAAAAAAAAAAAAAAGTTCATTTTCCATTACAAAACGATTTAGTTGTGCATAAACAATGTATTAACGTGAATAAATTTGTTTTGTTGGTCCCGGTACAGTAAACAATGGAATATTCACAATCTAGTAGGCACTACATATAAAGAAAAACGATTTAATATTCTTTTATAATGGAATAATAAATGTTTCTAAAAGTATTACAAAATAAAGTTCTTATGTACAAAAAAAAAAAAAATGTTTCAGAAATTTCCAATTAGGTATACACTTACACCTGTATTACATTATTAAAGGTTTAAGGGAAACAATTTTGAATAGAGTTTTCTTTAAAAAAAGTAGTTTTATAAATGTTAAAAAGTTAAAGGTTATCAATTTTGATATTTTTCTAAGATAGTATGCAGCTATTTCATTAAAAAACTGGTTAATTATGGTTTTGACCATTATTTTACATATGTTTGTAAAATAATTTTCAAATTCAAAAAATATTTTTATAAGAAATGGTACGTAAATGAAAATAACCAACAAGTGTTTTCCGGTCCCCTCTGAAGTGAAATTCCCATGAGATATTATACAACGTGGGGTGGATGACCAGAGTACTTAGCTCTTCCGAGCTATAACCTCTCGTCATTAGGATTTCGAGTGTTATGACTCTTACATTTTTTTAAATAATAGTACTTAAAAGTAAAAAAAAAATTAAGGACAGTAATAGAAATAAAAAATTTAAAATTAAAAGAATGCATTAAGTGCTTGAAAAATACCATGAGATATTGACCTCATCACATGACGAGATGCCTTTGAAAGGACGCTCTAAACGGTATTGTGGCTAACAGAACGAACGGCAAAGTAATTTATCATATAGTGATTATACTGAGTAACAGATTGTTTTTAAACAATAATTTATGGTAAAATAGCTTTGTAATAATTAGATTGACTTAAGTTTTCTAGTGGATAGATTCAATATCTCCCCTCCCCCCCAAAAAAAAGGTATAAATTGCTCTTAACTGATTATGATATTTCCTGAGAAAATGAATAGAAAAAATAAGAAATGTAAAATTTTTTAACATTTGAAAATCGAGCAATTTGATTCACAATTACGAGATAAAAAAAGCAAACATTATTAATTATAACAGTTATATTTTTCCTTCGTTTATAAAATAAATCATTCATTTTAAAAGTCTTCCAAAATTAAAAATTATGAATATTTGGGTTTAAAAAATGAAAACACCGTTTAATTATTTAGAAAATTAAGTTTCAATTTTTTAAAAATTAGTGTTTTTAAAAGTTTATTCAGCAGATATATATTTTTCTGAATGCTTTGCTTTCTAATTCAAAAATGAACTAGTAATAAAAATCAATATTTTAATTATAGTATTAAAATAAAAACTCCAATGAGCAATAAATATATGTTCATATCGTAATGCCCAACATATTTCTTTTTCCATAAAGAATTCATAATAAAATTTTACTACTTAAAAATTTTTTATCATATATTTAACTAAAATGGTAAAATTTGAATTAACATTAATTCTAAATTTTATATGTGTAAAATGTAATGCGCAAAGAAAAATCCCAACTTCTATTATGTTAAAAATTTAGTCAAGAACTTGATCACACAAGTTATTGAAAATGTTCAATGGCAGAAAATACTCAAAAATTTAAAGATAGAGAGACTTTAAAATCGCGATATTGCCATATTTATTCGAATCTAAGCCGCACTTTTTTTCCCGATACTTAGGCTACAAAAATTCTGGTGCAGCTTAGATTCGAAGACTGAAAAAAGTTTTTAATGCTGGTAAAGTAAATTAATTATTCACTTTTTATTAATTCACCTTTTTTTTTTATTATTTTTTTTTATTTCGTTTAGTTAGTGATGGAATATAAACGTCATATTGATCAGCTACACGAGGGCTTTTGGTGACGGACCTCGTAACTTTGAACCATAGTCAAGTGACGAGGACGACACCTGAGCTTGCACCTCCCATCTCCTAACTACCACACCAATGAGAGGGCGTTTGAGCTCTCAGATTTAACATTCATCGCTCCCCTACACGACAGAACTTCAGCGGTACTAGGCTCGAACTCATGACACGCCAGCCACGAGTACGTTACCTTGACCACTAGGGTATCGCAGCCACTTTTCATTCCGTAAATATATCATATATCGATAATATATTTTACACTATTTTTTTTTCACACAAATGTGCTGAGAATTTGGGGTGCGGCTTAGAATCTGAACATAATTAATTGAAAAAATAAGTTTCTGTTAATTAAATTAGAAAACAATATTTTGTGTTAATAATTGTTCCAATGGTTTATGGTAAAGTTTTACGTCAAATATAAAATCGATGGGGAAAAAAAATTTGTTAGTTAAAAAGAAAATAATAATATAATAATAATTGCATTACAATAATTAGATTAAAATTTTAATTTGTGAGCAAGGAGTAGTAATTTGTGTTCTTTAGAGTTAATTCACAACTTTCGATCAAGTATAAAGTAAGTATATTTTCATTCTTCGTTAAGTCATTTCGCAGAATTTAAATATTCTTACAGACATTCCTTCAATAACAGACAAAAAAAAAAAAAAAAAAAAAATCTAAGCTGTATAATTATAAACGATTTTTTAAAGCACACATGCAGAAAATATTTAAAACTTTCCTAAATCGGAAAGTTCGTCAGATTTGAGATGTTAAATCTCTGTACATCATAAATCTTTTCCATTGTCCACTATTTGTCACAATTTGCAAGTTACCATAATTTCAGCTGGCGACTATATTTCAGAAAGATATCGCCAAAAAAAAGTATTCGTAGCCAAGAATAAATTCGCTTTTCAAACGATGGTGGTGCCATCTGTTTGAGATAGTCCTAACTACGCCAAAAATAATTCAGAATGAACTTAAAATTTAAAAAAAGTTAATTAAGAAAAACATAAAACTTAATTCTGGCTACACTAGTCCAAAGAGGGAAGCTTGCTTTCTTATATACTATTTAATTCTACTCTAAAAAAAAGTTTTTTTCTGTTAAAATGTCTTTTGCGTTTCCACCTCCTATACTTTAATATAGAAAAGTCAAATTTCATTTTGCAAAAATGCTGAAAACTGTGTAATTTTCCAAACAATCAAAATTCAAAAAACACTATCCTTTAAACAATTATTTTCTTTATATCCATAAAATTTTTTATTATTATTGGAGCTTTTTCCTGTCCACAAATGTCTTTGCCGTTTCATCCCTATCCTTTAACATTGACCGAAAACAGAGACTATATATATATATAAAGTTATAAAATAGTCCTTTAATAAAAACTGCTTTCACAGTATGTGTTAACTATGGAAAGTTGGATACTATCTAAAATGCACTCATACGATATAATAGAAAATTCATATAAAATTTCGACTTTCTTAATGTAAACCAAATATTTAAAAGAAAATTGGTGTTAAAATAATAAAAAAAAAAAATTTAAGTCAATTTCTACTTAGATCAACAAAGAAAAATTTTAGCTACTTTTTATTAAATGGTAACAATTAATAAATATGTATATACATAAAGGGGTAATTAAAGTATATTTTGTCATCCAAAACAATTGTGTATATAAAATTTTAGTTCAACTGAATGCTTTGAAACATGAGGAAAAGTAATCTTGACCCAAGTCGGCAAAAATGATGCCAACGTGGCTGTGTTCGTAATTCTTTGAATAATTAGTTTTAATCAATTACTTTTTATTAATTACTGTATTGTCATCCTCAATAATCCCAAGATTGCCTCTGCTACTTAATAGACTTTTTATATATTTAAGAAAGCAATGCACATATAATTAAAAATATTATAAAATACTAATTTAAAATAGAAAAAGTACTAAATTTTTAATAATGGTGCAGCATTTTTATTACAAGTTCTGTTATATTAGGTGTAACATTTGAAATTTGCCATCTTAATTCCGGTTCTACTATACGAGATGAATAACACCTAAAGTAATTACTTAATTTTAATGTTATTTCTTTATTAGTATTCTTAACTTAAAATTTTTAATATATTAAATGCAGCTAAGGTAAAGTTGAACACATGTAACTACCTAGTTTTCAAAAGACAGGAGATAGAGCTTCCCTGCTGGGGGAAGCAGGTTCTCTTAAACTTATCTACGAGATGAATGCTATTGGCTCAATAGGAATTCAGTTCTTAATCTTTGCACATGCCTTTCTACTGTTTTTAAACTCATTCAATCAGCGTTTCTCAAACTGTGGGGCGCGCCTCCTTAGGAGGGCGTGGTAACTCCGCAAGGAGCACATTGAAATGTCGTAAACAAAAGATTATTTTTAAAAAATTACTAATTTGCTGAAGGTAAACAAAATACACTTTCTAACATAATAAAATACACAGATTGCACTAGCATAAAAAAAACTTATAACTGTCAGTACTACACAATGTATTTTATAATTATGAGGGGATGAAGTCCACTAGTTAATTAAACACATTTATTAGACAAAACAAACATTTACATACATAACTAGAGAACTAATAGTTAGCATAGAATTGAAAGGGATCGGAGAGCATGCTCGTACATCCTTACAGTTCCGAAACTTGGCCATTACTGAAGACTGTTCTGTCCGCCAGAGGGAGCGACAGTCTCTCTACTGTTAATATGGGAAGAGTCTAAACAACGAGGGGTTACATAATTAATTTAACAATATTTTAAAAGCAAGTATAATAATTATTAGTGACCCCTTGGGCTTGGCATGTATAGAATTATAAACACACATTAACAATTATCTTGATAATAATCCCTTAAATACCGATAAAAAGTTACTCGATTCGCTCCCCAATACCACCGTTTTAGGGGGAATAAATAAGCAAAAAACCTCTATAAAAAAAGTAAATACTGTCAAGGTCCTTTTATTGCAATCCAAAGCCTTCTAAATAATTTTATGGATAGTGTAACGTCATGAGTAGCTAACCATCAATAAATCGTCACAGCCTAATTTGAAAATAAAAGCATTGTTTATTTTCTAAACAATTTGTTAGTGAAGCAATAGATTACAGTTCATATGCCAAGCCGAGGTGCAGTCAGTCTATATTCTATTCTCAACGCCACCGGCGTTCATCGTCTTTCCACTTCAATCTCGGACTAAGCCCTTTTCTCTATCCAGGGCCGGGTTCCTCTCTCTAGTCACTAGTTTTTTTTCTCCTGGAAAAAAACCCCTTTTAAACACCAGGGGTGAGTCCACAACACGCCCCTCATCCCTTCTTATCTATTTGCGTTAACACACCAATACCCACCCGGGCCGTCTGGCCCAAGGCGCCATAATTCCTTGTCCAACATCTGGACACACTTGTCCTTCACGCCACCTGTTTCTATTATCCCCTTCCCTCAACACCAGAAAAAAGACGACATGATTCTTTTAAGACAGGCTTTGCCTATTGTCAATGGGGCGCCGGCTCTCCTTTACCATTATGGCGACCCGTCTGGATGTCATCACTCCTAGAGTTCAGACAATAAACAATAACCCCATGGCCACGTGCACTGGTCATTTTACAACTGGTGGATCTATAAAATTCAGGGACAATCGATGGGTGTGAGTTCACAACAATTGAAGACGTCGTACTTGTCATTTAACAGCTGGTGAAGCTATAAAAACTTATCGTTAATTGAAGGATGGGGATTCACAACAATCAACGACGTCAGAACTCCTTCCCCCTGAAAAGGTCCATTTCACTGGACTGCTCTGGCCTCAGTTTGGTTCAGTTCGTAACATTTCACTCCGAAAGGTTTTCTTATCAATGAGACCGTCCAGGACAGCAATCCAAGTAACATATACAATCACAAGTAAAGTAAACAAATAAATCTAAAATTCTATAAAACTTAGACTTTACAATAAAATCTTAAATTCCGAATCTTGGATTATTTTTCCCATTCCTTAAAGTTACATCACACCTTAAAATTTAGGGTTTTAAAGAAATTAAATCAAATCATAACATTTCACTAATTCTAACGCATCAACTCGCTCGTTCAATTGTGTTAAACATCTGTGAGCATACACATTACAAAGAGACACAAACGATTTTCCATAACACATAATTTCCCTCCACCTTACACACACACCAACACTCATACTCATACAAATATTAATTCACAACTAGCACAAATCCTAAGAATTGCTCACTCCTATCTACTTATTCCAACGGTGTTTCCAACGATATTAAATAAACAAAATAAACACCTATAAATTCCAAGCTTTGCAAACAACATTAAAAAAAATTTATATTAAGAAGTTTAAACTAAGACTTTTTAAATTTAATTAAAATATGGCTATCGGTAAGCATTCTCACAACCATTATAACAAGTTATTCACAATTCATGGTATTGTCTTCCATTACGTTAGTTATTGAGGAAAATTAGACACTTTAATTGGGAATATAATTAACAAACCTCATTAGCTCATGCAATGAATTTAATAAATCTACATTATGACTGACTTCCGATCCAACCCTATTCAATCATTTTAATACAAAGTCAATTTGCCTTTCCCAATTTTTCCAAATTTGCATCAAAATGTCTATATCAACCATTCGTGATACATCAATCTGCTCTAACCATCTCAAAATCCGAGTCGTTAAATTACATGCATAAGAAGAAGCACATACAAATTTAAACCTCACTTTTTTAATAATGTACATGCCAACTGGCATAACGCATGCGGCATACTTCGGATAACTCATCATTAGAGAACGACAAAAATACCACTTCCACAAATCCAGTACAGTGACCCACGATGCCGCGTTGTTCTTTTCTACCAAACTTTCCCTTTTTAACAAAAGATAAATCTCGGCTCGCGTCACCTGGTTCAAAAATTCCTATACGTTATACATTTGATACGCGGGTACGCGTATCGGTTCACTCTTCTTAACCAAACAACGGGCAGAGTACGGTTTGACTGCCCCATCCCGTTTACACCTAAATCTAAAAGATACTCTGTATCCTCTCGTAGTGAATTAATTAACATCTGGGATGAACAACACGTTTTGATTCTAAATGGCTTTCCCGTAATTAAATTAATATCCTTCTGCCTTAAAACAATCATCCCAGGATCTGGTGGAAACCCTTCTTTCTTTTTAGCGTTAATCATTCTTAAGTAGCTACTTCGATCAGGCGGTAATTTAAAATACAATTGACTTTCCCTTAAAATACCCTGAAAGTGAATATCCATAAATAGCTTTACCGAATAGAGAACCATTTTCACCATAACCAAATTTGCCAATTCTCGCTTTCTACGGTACAATTTTATTAAATTAAGACGATAAATGGTACTGCGATCTCTTTTTCCGGGTAAATCTATCTCGAAATTAAATTCTGAACCAATGTTAGACCTATTATCCGTATCTAAACTATCCTTATAAATCTCCCTTGGTTCTGAGAGAGGCAATCGCATTGCTAACCCGTCTTCCAAGCCTTTCCGTACATCTGCTTTACACATGCTTTCTTTTACCCCATTTAACTGCCCTGCTATCTTAGCCGTTGTATGATTTCGAAAACTTTCCCGATCCACTGTTAACTGCTTTTCACAACCCATTAACGTCCCAATGGTACATTTTTCCTCGCAGATAATCTCACGAATTAATCCTTCAGGGTTCGCCACTCCCTTATTTCCTTTCAATTCAAAAGAGCCCCTCCAATGTTATCCGGATTTATAACCCGCTGTGCACCCATCGCCACAGCTTTGACACTTCCTTCAACTATCCCAGCCTTCACTTTCCCTTCACAATCACTACTTCTATACACATTGAGTTCTTTCCCTTCCTCATTCTTAAATATATTATTCTTTTCTGTTCCTCTCCCTCTTACTTCAGACGGGGGAAACGTTCGTCCATCTCACTGGGGGTCACAATTCTCATTTTCAAAATCATAAGACGTGGCGTTCTCCACGCTTTTATTAACTACCGGGTTAATTAACGGCCTACACTTATTAATCGGTTCACTAACTTCTGCGGTACGGTTTCCTGACAAATAACAAGCATTTGCGAGATTGTTAATCCTATTCCATGCCTTCAATTCATTTTCATTCAACTTATTTCTAAGTTGAGCTCTCAGTCTTTCTAACCCAAATTCCCTAGCTAGTCTACGTTCCTCGAATTTCTTAATTTCCCGTTTTTCACGTTCTTCCCGTTTTTCCTCCAAAATACCCTCCAACAAACATTTAGCTACTTCCTCAGTATAGTATTTACTTTGACAAATTCTCTTCTTAAATTCCATCTTGGGTAGTGTAATATCAACTTCTACTTCTAATTCTTTTGCAACTTCTAACAATACGTCTTTTCTTTCTCTTAACAGAAACGTCATGATGCACTAATACACACAAAACCAAATCTAAACTTAATCGTTACAAAATATCACAAAGACTCAATGCAACTTAACAATACACTAGATCTACACTTAACTATATTTTGCACATATGCGCAAATGTAACCAACACCATAAGCTACACAACAGTGTACTCCAACTCAACAATTATAACTACCGTATACTAAAAAAATTTCACAAATCTATAACCACAACAATACCCTACACAATACTGTGCCAACACAACAAGTATAACTACTTTATACTAAATTTCACAAATCTAAAACCACAACACTAATATTGCACATTTATACACTTCATACAAAACTTAAAAATCTTTCTGGTCTCTTATTGTTTACTAACTTTACCTAGTCTTTATATTCCTTATTCAAAACATTTTACATACAAAAACAATACTCAGTTGCTGCCCCGAAAATAATCTCAATGAAAAGACTCACCTCCAAATTTGTAGAGGACAACACAGGAGCATTCAGGAATTCTGGCACTTGACACTTGGAAATCTGGAAAACGGCACTCCTAACGCAGGCAAACAGATCCTCGTTGATTCCGCAGGCAGGAATGGGAGACGCTTGAATCCTTTACTTCTCACAGCTGGGGACACCAGGAAAACATCTCATAGCAGGCAATTCCAAAAATCAGGCGAGCACACTTCATCACTAGCAGGAACGGGAGACACTTGTATCCAGCACTTCTCACAGCTGGGAAGAATTAGCCGTCATTCAACTCGTCTCATCACAATCGCACACTGCTGGCATTTTTTTCTCTTCACTTAAAACTAAGGATTCGGGCATCTATTTACTTAAATGCCGGATCACCACCGCTGCCACCAAATTAATATATATACATTAGCTGTAACGTCGTGAGTAGCTAACCATCAATAAATCGTCACAGCCTAATTTGAAAATAAATGCATTGTTTATTTTCTAAACAATTTGTTAGTGAAGTAATAGATTACAGTTCATATGCCAAGCCGAGGTGCAGTCAGTCTATATTCTATTCTCAACGCCACCGGCGTTCATCGTCTTTCCACTCCAATCTCGGACTAAGCCCTTTTCTCTATCCAGGGCCGGGTTCCTCTCTCTAGTCTCTCTAGTTTTTTTTCTCCTGGAAAAAAAACCCTTTTAAACACCAGGGGTGAGTCCACAACACGCCCCTCGTCCCTTCTTATTGGCAGGTCACAAATGTCTCTCTCGGCCTCCCTCGTCCTATTTGCGTTAACACACCAATACCCACCCGGGCCGTCTGGCCCAAAGCGCCATAATTCCTTGTCCAACATCTGGACACACTTGTCCATCACGCCACCTGTTTCTATTATCCCCTTCTCTCAACAACAGAAAAGACGACATGATTCTTTTAAGACAGGCTTCGCCTATTGTCAATGGGGCGCCGGCTCTCCTTTACCATTATGGCGACCCGTCTGGATGTCGTCACTCCCGAGTTCAAACAATAAACAATGACCCCATGGCCACGTGCACTGGTCATTTTACAGCTGGTGGATCTATAAAATTCAGGGACAATCGATGGGTGTGAGTTAACAACAATTGAAGACGTACTTGTCATTTAACAGTTGGTGAAGCTATAAAACTTATCGTTAATTGAAGGATGGGGATTCACAACAATCAACGACGTCACAATAGCAATGCACACAGAAAAGATAGTACTTTGACAAGACGTATATGTACGTCTGGGGCAATTATCGCTTTCGGTGAGCGGGGTGTTTATATACACCGGTAGCACTAAATAGGTTTAAGTCGTATTGTAGCTTTAGCAGGGCCGTTCCTTGGGTATCGGCCGCCCTCGTGCAAACACCTAGAGAACTTTTCATATTTTGACTAATACTTAACGTTGACGTTAAAAACTCATCTACTTATGTAAGAATAAGAAGTAAAACCCATTAATAATAATTCAAATAAAATTTAAAGTGCGAAACTTCTTTTTTGGCCAGGTAATGAGTTATAATATATAGCTACAAAATACTTTAACAAAATAATAAACTAACAAAAATATAACCTTTAAAGTAAAAAGCATTTTATAATTATAAATGCAAAACGTCGGAATTTACTCAAAAAATAGAATATAATAAAAATAAATACTAAGGCACAGATTTCGTGACAGAAATGGAAAGTATATATATAAATCAGTCCTTCTACTATAAGACTAAGAAATAACCTATACCGTAAAATCCGGTGTATAACGCGCACTTTAAACTCAGAAAATAAAATCGAAATTTACGGGTGCGTTTTATAAGTCGGGTATAAAAATGAGAGCTTTAAAAATACAAAAAGAGGAGAGCATAGAAAAAGATAAGACTTTTGCATATATTGAAATTCTGTTTCTGTGAAAGAAATGAACTTAAATGGTTGTAATTCTGAAAATACACTATTTTTTATTAAAGCTTGGAATAATACTAAAAAAAAAAAAAAGGAATTTCAAAACAAGTTCATTGTACACATGCATTTCAGGTTTTTTCGTAAAAAAGGGTGTGCGTGTTATACGGCGAATATAAGTAGGGGCACGTTATACGCCGGATTTTACTCTAACTATAAAATAACTTATGTGGCTTTCTGAGAAGCAAAAATTTGTTAATAGTTTCGGTTAAATCAATTTTTTCTGAGATAAGCCCTTCTTGTGCCATATTATTCCTAAAGAAATTTTTAATTTACTGAAACTTCTTTCACCGGAAGCTGCAGAAACAGGTAAGGTTAAAAAAAATATTAATACTAGAGCGAAATTGGGAAAACAGGGAATAAGATCATTTTTCACTATAATTTCTTATACCTCGGTTGGCTGTTTTCTTACTAGGAAAAATATCTTTGAATGAAGTTATTTCATTGAAGAGCTGTATACCGTCTATATCTTCTTTTGGAATTTCTTTTTTATTTTCTCTTATTGTTCCAGAAATAGTTTTTTTTTTTCAAAAGTTCATCAGAAAGTGGATAAGATGTGTACCAGTTTTCTTCTTTGAGAGGACGTTCTTCCCAAATGTGATTTTGTGTGTCTACACATAAGACATTTATTTCCCTCTTCTAAATCTGGATCGATTTCAGTGGAGGAATCATACTTGCTGTTTACACTCTTCGTCATTTGATTTTTCCTCATCATAACCGTGAAGAGAATTTCTTCATCCGAAAATACTGTTGAACTATATCTGTTAAATACTGTAACTATTAAATTACTTAAATATCACATTTCTTCATCATAACTACAATAATACGCCATAGCATCAGGAAGATTTAAAACATGCTCATGCATTCAGAACTGTAACGGCGATTCACGCGCAGGGAATGACATACCCGAACAGAGGGTATCCAAAAATAAATATTTAGGATTCGCCTACAGGCTAAGCCCCCTCAAAGGATATGACCTTGAAGTCAGCTACACGAGAAACTATCCATTTTCCAAAAAAGGTTTCCAGAGATCCCTTTACTTTTTCTTACTATCAGAGAACACCTCGCTGAAAGTAAGATGCGTACCAAGCCGGGGAGTGTCCAAAGTGCCAGCCTTTGCCAATGAGTCTGCTATCTCGTTAATAATAATTCCGACATGGGACGGAATCCATTGAATATGGAATTAAAAGTTTGCAGATAATTTGTCAATCAACCTTAAAATAGATATTCCGACCCTGTCACCAACCTCCTTCCAATTACTTAAATATTGGATAGACGAACGGCTATCACAGTCAATATCCACGCGCTTTTAAAGTCGGGTTTGGCAAGATCGTCAACATGATTATAAATGTAAAACTAGTCTTTGAATATTTATTAAAATAAGGGAGTTAAATATATAAAATTCGTAGATTTACGTTACATTCGGAAATCACTTAGCTGTGATTCAAGGATTTCAGCGTCGGGTATGTGAATCTTTATTATTACTGGCTAATGTTCGCTAATTGTTTCCCTCTTATTAAGTTCTAACCAAATAGTTATTAACGTATTAAGATTTTGGACTGAATAAAAATTCTTAAATTTTATAAAGTTGCCGAGTGATAATTTTCCCTAAACATTGATATAAATTCGTTTTCCTTTCAGTCCGTTCTCACTACTTAACAGTTCACATTAATAAGAATGCTAAAAACATCCGAGTCTTTTTCAATGGTTTTGAAATCTTTCTTTAATTTCAAGATTCAAATTTTCACAAGACACATCTTAATAATTTTTTTACAAGCTTGTCTTTATTTACTGCGTCTATTAGATTTCACCTCAGGAAATAAAACAAGTCTGTTTTAGGTAGATCAGGGGTTACTCAACCTTTTTTCCCACCGGGCTACATACATACGAGAAGTATTTCACGCGAGCCGCAACATGAGCATAATGGGGGAAAACACTACAAGACCAAAACAGCGTTGGACAAAACAAAGACGATCAAAATATTAAAACTCTCATCCTTTTATTTTAATACTTTATTAACCCTTCTATCAGACACACACACACACAAAATATTTCCTTTTATGCATTTTTACTAAATTAAGGGGTAGTTTCGATTTTCTTTAATCTATGTGCAAGCCTCTGTTTTTATTCTACTATAAAAAAAAGCAAATGGATAAAAAAATAGATAGATTTGATTGCTTCATTGACAGAATTCCCCACTAAATTTTTAGTAAATTGTTATTAAATAATTAATTTTTTAGAGTGTAGGGGGCCATAACTGGGTCACTCAGAAAAGGCCACCAGGCTACATGCGGCCCACGGGCCGCAGCTTGAGTATCCCTGAGCTAGATGATTAGCAAACAAAGCAATTTGTAGCTTTGAACTCCGAAAGAGCCTCAGATGTATAATTCTAGTTAATTTTTTTCTTTTTATTTTAATGTTAAAACTTTTTTGTGTAATAAATATCATCTGTGAAAAATGCAAATTTTAAAAGACATACTGCCTCGTCCAACAGTCACACATCACAAACCATAGTTTGTTATGGAAGAATGGCACTATCTCGTCTTTCAGCTTCCAGACCCACTCGAATATGCGTCTTTCTTCTTACTTTCATGTAATACAAGTACATCAGAGTATTTAGATTGTTTGAGAGTACGCCCACGAAACTGACTAATTAATATTTCTGAGCTTCATAATTACATCAAGCAAATGCCTCATATATAAGAAAATTTTACAAAATAGATCTTGATGTATGTTTCAATGTGAAAAGATGACGTTATTCCCTGGGGGGGAGGGTATTGATTGAAAATTTCGAGAAATATAATTTTTCCCCTGTTATACTTTGTGCTCTATTGGTCTGCAAATACTTGTTATAGGGTAATTTTAAAATTGGAAGCCAATCCAGAGAAAAGTTCATTAAAAACATCAAACCCTGTTGTTCTCTTTAACAATAGCGTATGTATGTGGGTTCCACAGTAATAGTAAAATAACAGTAAAGTATATTTTACATTAACTAATATGCAATATAAATAGTATTAGCTGTACAGAATAATTTATATCGATACTTTCCACCATAATGATGGAGTAAATATTAAACTAACCAATCTTTGAGTCCATCTAAGAAGGGAAATGTTTATTAATACTTTCGATTTTATAATTCATAGTTTGTGTAGATGCGTTTACAGTTCTAAAATATCCCTTTTCTGTAAATCACCACAAACTTGGAGCATATCGTGTTAAAAAAAAACTACACATCAGTTGGAGATTTACTCATTTTATCAACAACATAATTTACTTACGTAGCTGCTTTCTGAGAACTCTGTCTTCTTAAAGATATTTTGCTGGCCTGATAGCTTTTTTCGAAATTCTTCTGTTTTCCTTTTATTTCAAATTTGAAAATTATTCTGTAATTGAAATTTATATGCTTGGAAATGAAGTACGCGAAATATTTGTGTCTTTGAAGACTAAGCCGGTTTTATTGCCAATGAGATACATTGGTTTATCCGATAATACTGCGAAAAAACATTTCCGAGACCATTCATCCTCGAAAATACGACTCTCTGAATCAACTTTACGTTTTTTTTTTAGTAAACATTTTGGAATTGAAGCATTTTACGACTATCCACAATATAATTTGCGCAAGAATTTACACACAATAATGTTCAGTTTCGTAGATATCACTTGTGCAAAATGGAGCTTACATGTCTTTAAGTACTTGAAGACATGGAAAGACTTTATAGTTCTTTGTTGTTGATATACGCACGTTCTGACTCTTAGAAATTCTGGATAAATTAATTTTTGAATCTGCTTTATAAAAATTTTTACAATCATATTTTGCAAATGCAAAATTTGGCAAATTTCTAAGAAAGTGTTCATTTATGTGGAATGTACTCAAGAAAATTTTTTTCAAAAAACATAGGAAATAAAAATTTATATGCTATCGTTTTAAAATCTATGGTAGGCTGGGTAGGAACTCGAAGGGCCGTAGTTTAATTTTCCCTCTACTGATCTAGACCAGGGGTATCCAACACGCGGCCCATGGGCCGCATGTGGCCCACCAGTACGTAAGTTGCGGCCCACCGACTCTTTTTAAAAAAATTTTTAAACATCAGGTTTTTAAAGTTTTTCATTTTGAAATTTATTTGAGGAGAAATTTATATATATATATATATATATATATATATATCATGTTTTGGAGAAATTCTTGGATTGACAGGAGAAATGCAACGGGCAGCCGTTTGTCCTATTACATTTTATTTCAATATTCAGTAAAGAAGTCTGCACTTTTTTTTTAAGCCATAACAAAAACAAGAGCTCTTTCAGCGTTGATCAGCAGCGAGTGAGTCCTTAGTACACGTGTCTTCTTTAAGTCTGGCGAAAGTAGAAGTCAAAGTTCCTATGCGGGAGGTGGGTTGAGTTGTCCTGGTAAGAAGTTTACCCCAACTGACACTTGAGAGACTGGGGATTCATCATATATATATATATATATATATATATATATATATATATAT
The DNA here is from genome assembly GCA_019973935.1 of Trichonephila clavipes. Taxonomy (NCBI): domain Eukaryota; kingdom Metazoa; phylum Arthropoda; class Arachnida; order Araneae; family Nephilidae; genus Trichonephila; species Trichonephila clavipes. Next base: position 212,995 of record BMAU01005882.1, on the reverse strand, counting down.
ATATAAATCTACAAGGTATTTGCTTGTTTTACCTGCTCTTGTTTTAAAATAAATCATTTTCGATAATAGAAATGCCCTTTAGATTAAAATAGATTTATATCTTATCAAACAGTTACATTTCATTTTACTATAATAAATTACTTTTTTAATAAATTCCGAATTGATTATGCATATCCTTTACTATGGATGGTACATGATTCTTTGTGTGTGCGATTTTCGTTCCTTTTCCTCCTTTTCTGTTTGGAGTGCGCCAGAAAAGGAAAAGGCAGTCTCAGAGATGTTTTTTAAAGTTTAAAAAGATATTCAGGGCGGTGAAGATAAAGGGCAACGTATACTTAATCGTTTGCGAACGACAGCACTATCAAATTTCAACAATGAGTAACGAAAGATCAATTCAAAAGGAACACCTTAATTTTCAAGAAAATGGCAACTGTAATATTTCAAACATTATTTGTGTGATCATTGTATTATTATATTATTTGAACATTATTATATTCTCTATGTCTGTATACATGAAAAATAATAAAAACAATAATAATTCATTCTGCATTAAATTTTGCACTCCAATAAATATTTTTTTGTTTCCTAATCTGATATAAAGGTACATAATTTTATATGCGGCCCGCGAGATTATAATGTTTTTCCGAAGTGGCCCGCAAGGTCATTTGGGTTGGACACCCCTGATCTAGACCATTGGTCTTCAAACTTTTCGAATTTCGGAACCCCTAGAACTATAAGGTGTTTTCGGGGAACCCCACTCCCCCCCTTAGAACATATCTCACTAGAATATTTAAAGTAGATCAACATTTTATAGTAACATTATGTAAAATCAGTATAAAAAAAGTTTTGTATTTGTTATTAAAAATGTTTAATAAAATATTAGGGTAATTTCTTTTCTTTTGATTTTTTCTTTTTTTTTCTTTTTGCTAATGGAATTTCGATTTTTTTTTTATTTGCCTCGTGGAGCCTAAAATTATTATAAAAAAAAGTTTTGTATTTGTTTTTAAAAATATTTAGTATAATATTAATGTAATTTATTTATTAATAACATTAATTTGTCCTCCAAGTTCTCGACCCCTTCGAGAATGTGAATCTATTTTCCATAAACATTCATAATATTTTCCTTCGATTTTTTCTTTTGCTGATGGAATTTCGATTTTTTTGCCTCGTGGAATATTTATTTATTTATTTTTTGCCTCGTGGAACCTCAGGGCTTGTTGGAACACAGTTTGAAGACCACTGGTTTAAATGAACGTTTCTTTCTCTCTCTCTCTCTCTCGGATTAAAGAACTTCCCTCCGTGACCATTTTTGTAGACGAGTTGAGGTCACCTTATCACTTCGAGGTCTTTTTACCACCATATTGATAAGAGGGTGCACGTGGGAATGAGTCATGCTTATCATCAAGCTGAAGAGCAGGGAAATGTATAACGTTGAGCTGTTCACCTCACATACTAACCATATTCCTACAACAGTAACGTACAAAAATGTAGGATTTGAGGGTTCAAATTTTCATCCCCCATAGACCAACAGACAGGCCCGCTTTTCCGCTTAGGCCTAGGGTGCAAAAAGTTTGGGGGCGCAAAAAATTGGAGGAAGAAAAAAATTAAAATTACAGAGAACATACAACCGCCTAGTGTTTATTAAAAACCCAATTATATTCTCTTTCATTTTTATATCTAAATTATCAAATCTTCGTTTCACTATCGGCCAAATTATTGGGTAAATCTCACTTGGCTTTTCTTCCCAAATCATATTTTGTTTCATGTATACGGTTATTAAATTGTTCTCAAAATTCAAAGTAAAATCTTTAAAGCAGCATTTCTCAAACTGTGGGGCACACCCCCTAGAAGGGCGTGATAACCCTACTTGGAGTGGAGGGGAGGAGCGTGAGAATATCGCGAAAAAATTAAAAAGTTGATAATTAATAAGTTCATACAATAATGTATATTCTATACTGTAATTCCATACGATTATATTAATTTACTGTACTTATTTACAAAAGGATGGGCGGGGGGCGTCCGTGATGCCAAAAGGTAAGAAATGAACAAGAGTGACCAAACCATATTACTCTCTTTCCTTACGGCTGTCGGTTGCCAGTCCGGGACACAGCGGGTTCATAGTTGGTGGATAATGGAAAGATTCTCCATTAAGAAGACAAAGAATAAGACAGTTGAGGGAAAATAACTCCCGAACCAAAACTGGCAAGGTAAGAACTGAGGGAGGGGGTGCTCTGGAAATAGTGGGAGGGGACGCAACAATTTGAAGTGCCTAGGGCGCAGGGGAGGTTAAAAACGGCCCTGCCAACAGATTTAATTTTTATCATAGAGATTACTTCTTGACGCTTTCGTCTGTGTGTTTTTTTAGAATCTAAACCCCTCCAACCATAACAGAGGTCTATGTACTCTACTGTCTTACACAAGTGTTATTAAATCCCCTGGGAGAAGGCGCGTACTCGATACCAACGTCAGGGTATGAAGGGGGTACCAACGTTGGGGTGACGAAGTCACCCCAAGATATCTCTGGAACTATTGTACCAACTAACTTTAAGTTTGGAAGACATGTTCCTTTCATGAAGAAGAGATCTATTAAGAATGGATATTGCGAAAATCGACCTTCAAGGGACGTTACGAGGGCTTAAGTGACGTTATAGATAAATATTCACGTTTTTGAACTACTGTCGAACCTCCATATTAGGAACCTCTATACTGCGAATTTTTCTATACAGCGAAATTTTTCCTGGAACCAAGAACATTTCACGATTTTCTTCGTAGGATAATCTCCCGATAGCGAAGTGCATTTTCTATATAACAAGCTTTTTTTTCTTGTAATTCAATTTTTTTCTTTCTATTTTAAGTGTATCTGGATATTTCAAGTTATTTTCTCGTTTAACACATTTTATGGTGGTCATAAATCTTGAACTGATTTTATAAGGTGCCTAACTCGCCGAGACCAATAGAATTCTGGGCGTTTCATCTAAAAAATGCAACCTTTACCCCCTATTGTCCAGTTCATTAAAAACAACTTAGATATTCCCTTTCACCCTCAAAATAGTTGCCTCGTGTCCTTCAACTAGTCTGCGTTCATTTGTAGTGTTGATCAGCCGTACTGGTAACTTCGTTTCTTGTAGCTCGAAAATGTCAAAACGTAAGGGCTTGAGCATCAAACAAAAAAAGTTATTTCTTCAGGAAGTGATCCGTCAAAAATAGGGATATTGCTTTAAAATTTGGTATTCCTCCAAACAGCTTACAGAAAATCGAGATAAGTTACAAAATTATGAATCATTGAATTCTTGTTCAAAACGTTCAAAAACATGTGTCTATCAAGATGTCGATGAGGCAGTTTTGAAGTGTATACACACAATGCAAGATGAAAATGTTCTGATCTTTTCAATTTGCGAAGGCATTGGGATACGACCAATTTCTAGGTAGTAATGGATGGCTAGAAAAATATAAGAAAATATACGAAAAATACGCCTGAAGGGACTTTTGGTGCATTGCAAAGAGAACAAAGTGACTTTTCAAACAAAAAAGAACTCAAACAAAATTAACACATTTTATGAGTAATTAAATTTAAGAACGCATGTAATAATGTTTGTTTATAATTTCTAGTTATAAAATAATGTATGTTTAAAATAACTTGTACGCTTAAAAATAGAAAGTGTCCTTAAAATTTCTTAATTTTAATATAAAATTATTTTCTTAATATTAAAAATATAGTATATTTCTCGACATTCTTTTTTCTTCTTTTCCTAGCAGTTTTTCTTTCTTTTTTTGATGGATAAGATATATAAAATAAATACATATTACTTTACAAAAAGTTGTGAATAAATACTTTTTTTAATACATAGTATTTATGAATTTAAAATTTGTTTTATGTAGTTTATAAAGAGTATTGAAAGATTAACTTCTACATAACAAATTTTCCATGTAACGCACTTTTTTTTCGGGATTTAGCGACTTCGTTAAATAGAGGTCCGATTAAATTACAGAGACAGAGAAAGATGATCTTTTACATCCTTGTGACTCCTATGAAATCCCCCATTAGGCGTTGATTTTCTCAAAACCCGTTCTTAGCTATTCAATGGGAAAAAAGCATGCCGGCCCAATTTGAAGTTTGTATGTCTAATATTTCTAAAACAGTAATTGCTCTATATGACATCCTTGCGGCTGCCTTCGGGGAGGGGGGAGTCGATTTTTACAAAGCCGTTCTCTACTCAAAAAAGGAAAAGAAAAAAAGAAAGAGAGAGAAACGTGTTTACCAAATTTCAAATTAGTAAGTCTGATGGATTCAAAAGGAGGATTTTTGTCTATAACACCCCCGCAACCCCCTGTGAGTCGATTTCCGCAAACCCGTCTCAACTCAATGAAATAAACATACCAGCCCCATTCCAAATATCTAGGTCAAATAGTTCTGAAACGGGAATTTTTGTCTAAAAAGCCCCCACTCTCCCCTTGAAAGTTAATTTTCACAAAACTAGATCTTAGTTCAACAAAAGAGACATGACCGCCAAATTTCAAATCTGTCGGTTTAATACTTCCGGGGATCTCGCAATGAACGTGAGTGAGTCGCTTTTTTATATATATTATTTTTTTATTATGTATTACGCAGACCAGGGATCAACAAACCACGGCTTCTGAACCGCATGTGGCTTTTTTCATGGATGCTTGTATCTCTCTTTAGACTTCTGATTCTATATACTATAAAAAAGTAATTATGTGTACGAAGAATTATTATTTCCCTTTTTCTCCCTTTTATACCTATCTTTTGAAAAAAACCGCTTTTATTTTACTTGAAAAATCCAATTTAATTTAAAGTCAGAAACGGACAGCTATGAAGCAACAGCATAAAATAAAATCAATAATGTTTGATACATAGAAAAGATTTCCTAAAACCTATAATGCAAATCAGGGGAAAAAAACTAGCATTTGCTGCTCTCGCAATATTTGGCTCTAGATATTAATGCGAACATTCTCTTCCATGAGAGAGAGAATCAAATAAAAAATAAACTAAAGAGCAATTTAAAAAATAATTTACAGCCATGCCTAAAATAGAAAACAATTAGCTATTTGTCACTCATACTAAAGTGATACAAGGTCATATGTTCGCAGCCTTAAGTAAAAAATCTTGCACTGATCACTGTGTCTTTTGTAAAAAAAAAATTATATATTTTCAGTAAATATCGTTTAATATAAAAGTGAGGGAACAAGAATATTTTTCCTGTTAAAAGAATTTCGTGTTAAAGGATATTGCAAAAAATAAATAAAAACATATATCTCAACAAAATTAAGTATATTAGAGTTTACTTTATTTACATAGATTTTTATATATGCATATATTTAATAGAAATCAATGAAACAAAAACATTCCCAAGAACTTAAAGACATTTAATACAAAATTTTAAAGTTTTTTGAAAAACAAAACATGTATTGAATTTTTGGAAAATAATCCGATATTTTTCATTACATTGTCAACAAATTGTTCGTTGGCGTCCATTTTGTTATTCATTCCCCCCATTGGAATGCGCGTCTAAATAACTGCGTCTTCTTTCCTTGATATTCCTCATTTCGGATGGCGTGGGAACAGGAACTGCTTTCCTTTTCGTCGTCCGAATCTGCATCAATGATATTTTTTGAATTTGAACAAACTCCCCAAAATGTTTTTGTCTGTCATAATTGGAGCTGCACACACATTATCGTCCTCTACTGTAAAGAATTCTTCCGATAACACAATAGAACCGTCCAATCCGACTGGTGTTTTCCGTATTTTATTCGTTCCCAGAAGAGAAATCTTTTTATGTTAAGCGATTTTCGTTTCGTGTTAAGAGAAAAAAATGTATGAGAATACATAGTAGTTTGTCGGGACCATTGCATGATTTCGTGTTAACCGATATTTCATCGTAAGCGTTTTCACGTTAAATGTTTTTTTCTGTATATATAAACATCTTGATTAGGGAATCTAAATTAGTGGTACTTAAAAATGGGTAGCTTAATAGATGAAAAACCAATGTCAATTTTCTACGAAAATAAAATAGTCTACATATTCGGCCAATAAGGATTCAAACCTTTACATATGCCAAATCACAATTTTAATTATTAGTGTAAACAGGAAATTTCAGAATAAAGTGCTCTGGGAATTGTACCATAATTTTTACATGAAAGTTTAATTTTCAACATTTGAATATTTTGACCTTGGTCGTTCCTGCTCTGACTCGTAGAAATAAAATGCATTCCACAGTCTTTAATTTTTGAAGGAATGAAGAATATTGGTGTGCATAAAATTTTTATTTAAATAATATTAAAGAAATGTTAATTTGCCAGTTCAGATGTTAATTGCAATCGCAATCTGAAGAGGAGGATTGAAGCATCCTCTTATTTTGTATATCTGTGACAACTTAGTTCTTTTCTCTTGAAAGTTATCCCGTTAGTGTGGAGTGGTTGTTTGAGAAAGGAGGGTACCAGTCCTGGTATCGTCCTCGTCACTTGGCCGAGGTACAAAACTACGAGGTCCGTCACCAATAGCCTTCGCGTTACTTTACAGTGTGACATTAATATAATTCTCACTCGCTTGAAAGTGCCGAATCCTGGTGTAAGCAAATGATAATGAAGGAATTCATTTTGAAAAATCCCTTGCGTTTGTTACACACAATATATATATAAGCATCATAATAAAATTCTTTCTTTTTTGAAATTTTGATTGAAATAATATCGTTCAAAGCCTCCTTTCCTTTAAATGATATTAAGGTATCCGACTACGTTCGGAATCGTGATTTTGCAAAAGCGTATAAATGGATAATATTTAAGATATTTAGTGTCACTTAGATTAGAAAACGTATATAAAATTGTTTTAAGAATATTTTTACAGTAAAAAATTATTTAAATACACTATTTTGGCAAAAAAATGCACGTAGAATGACCCATTTTCAAAATATTCCCCTTTTATGGAAAAAGCTTCTATTATAATAATATTTTGCCTGTGTATAGCTCAGACCTCTGTACAGATGCTGAACTAGAATTTTTGAAATATATAACTTAGAAGTAGATTTATCCCTATTTTACTTCAACAAATGAAAGAAATTTTAAGAAAAAAACGCCTATAATTATTTCAATTGGTGGTAACTCTGAAAATAATGTGAGTTTTTCAAAAAAAAATCCTAGTTCAGACTCTCTGGGGAAGTCTACTTTATTTATATAAGCAAAACTTTATTATTATAGATGCATTTTTTATAAAAGGAGAACGTTTTGAAAAAAGTTTATTCTAAGGCATTTTTCGCAAAAATATAGTATTTAAATAATTTTTTTTGTCATAATGTCCTTAAAACAATTTTATACTGGTATTCTAATCTAAGTGAAACTAAATATCATGAAAATTATCCATTTACGCTGTGACGTCTTACGCGTCTTTTCTTTAACAAGTCCTTTGGGTTCTTTGGGCCAGAATTAATGGCAACTCTTTTCCAACCAAATCCAAGAAACGAGAAGTGAAGAGATGCAAATAATATAGGATAAATATAGGATCTTAGACTAAGCGAGATGGCAATGTAAAGGAATGTTAGACAATTGACGTGCGTTGTGGCTGTGGATGATTATTGAAGTTCGTCGTTTAAAGATTCAAGTTCTACGTGTCGTGGATAAACATATTGGTGATCGATTGGAAGTTAAACGTAAAACCACATACCTTTGTAGATAAAGACAAGTTTATTACAGAATAATATAAGGTAGGATTGATTACTTATTATTATTATATTTGAAGATTAGGCGGTTCACACACACACACACAACACAATTATTGAGATAGGTCTGAATTGTATTGTGTGTTGCGTATTGCGTCATCGTAGATTCTCTCACTAATTTATATTATATTTGTTCAAAGTTTAAGTCGAATATCTTAATAAAGTCATATTAAGATAATGTTTGATTCTAGTTCTTACGATAACCCTACACCTCAAGCTCACGCTGATACTTCGAGGGATGTATTTCCAAGGGGAGGTACATCACAAGGCGCTCTTATAAAATCACGGTTCCGAACGTAGTCGGATACCTTAAATTCTATAATAATGAAGTAAATTACCTTATTTTCTCGAATCTAAGCCGCACTTTCTTCCTGATGTTAACCCTAGTGAAAATCGGGCGCGGCTTAGAATCGAAGGAAAAAATATTCGTTAGGTGGAGCAATTAAAGGTTCACATATGTATTTAAAAGTTTATAATGTTAGTGAAATAAGAAATAATTTACATCTTCTTAGCTCTCATTTTAAATTCGTTTGAATTTTGTAAAATTGAATATCGATAAACCATTTTACACTATTTTTCATTTTTCACAAAATTGTGTTGAGAATTTGGGGTGTGGTTGCTTAGATTCGAATAAATACGGTATTTTATTTTTCAAAGTGCCAGCTGAGAGTTTTATAACCATTTAATAAATTAATACTGAATTATAATGAAAATGAAAATGGATGTTTGTTTGTACTTGGATACTAAACTGAATGTAATGCTAAAAGAATTGAAATTTTGTAGGACGTATTTTACTCCTTTTTTTATTTTGTTTAAATTTCATTTTTTACACGATTTTAATTTATATTCCTTTTTTCATTTATTTCATCTTATACTTGAGTTCTGAAATTTTGCAAAACTGTCTATTCTCGATGTAAAAATAAAGTATTTTAATATTTTTCAAAAATTTAATTAATTAATTGTTCGACTAATTGTAATGAAACTGTCTCTTTCTATTTTTAAAAAAAAATTTAAGACATGACAGTACCCTAAAACAAATAAAAATGAAAAATAACCTAGTAAAAAAGTTAGAGCCTTACATTTTCCTTTAGGACTTTGCAAACTTTAAATGCGTTTTTCTCAGACTTTTAATTTTGAAGATGTAAGTGTTTTCTAATCCATAAGGCTTTTTTTTCTGCTCAAGAAAGAGTCTTGAAATTTTTTAGCAAGCATACTAAAGTGTTCTATTAAACATTTTGGGTTTGAAGAAATTTTGTAAAAAAATTAAACCGAGAATATATATGAATAGTAACTATACCTAATACAAAAGTGTTGAATCAATTAACAAAATTACTAACTTAGCAAAGAAATTAAATATTCACAGTAAGATGACAACGAACAATTTTAGTCTTGACAAAATATGCAATAAAGTTATTTGCAAACAAAAATACAGTATTCACTTCGTACCAACACACACACACACAAAAACCGGGACAATTCCACAAAAACATAAAAACAGTATTGCATGAATAAAAGAAAAAATCAACATTTTCGCTGACAGTGTTAAAATATCGACATAAATAACAAAATTTTTTAGATGGTTATGAAAATACATTTCTGTAAAAATTCCACAAACTGAATTTTTTTGGTAAGACCTATACAGCTGCAATTTTCAATTTTGGATATACTCCTGCTAATATAAAACGAACAAACATTCCAAATTATGTACAGTTGTCCTCGTTTTAAATAGTTTATTTTACATTAACATCACTTCTGACAGATCATATAATTTTCAACACTGGAAAAAATTCATGTAACATAACTCAAATATTAACAACACGAATCAAGCATTGTATCGAAACAGCTTTAAGTAGATAACACAAATAATTTTACCTACATTTGTTTCAATTATATAACTGCTTTTAATTTGAATAATAGATAAATGTAGACCTTCATAATAAATAAAAATAACTTTTTGTTTCTATTTCTACGTAAAATGGTCCAACAACATTGTGGAGTAACATTTTGTTTCTCTTGTTAAAAAGCTTACTTATTTGACAGAATACATAAATAAATAGTTATCTATAGATATTAATATTTCTTGGCTCAAAAAGTAGAGATATGCAAATTCATCTGGTACTGGATGTAAGTTCTTTGTAAAACCTGAAGTAATTGAATGTTTATAAAAATATTTGTTTGTGGTATTTGACTCTTTGATAAAGAAAAATTAAATTAACCAAGAAGAATTCTTAAAATGTGTTACAAAAATTTCAACACACGTACATATATATGAGTGTAACTTCTTTTTTTTCTCTAGTAGAGCGTCTAGAGAAATACCTTTGAATGACTTTAAAAAAAAGAGCAAGCCCTGGCTTATAAAAATGAGAGTAGAGGTATACGAGTGATTGTTGCACATAAAGTTGGTCCCAATGCGATTTCAAACATTTTACGAAAACCAAACGGTCATGGATGCGTAAGGAAGACAGAGCAACCCAAAAAAATCGAATCCTCATGATGAAATAAAGGTTTCCAACAGTCAAAACACAAGCAGCGCTAACATGTTTCGGGGCAAACTATGTGCAACAGCATAAAAATGTCCAAAACTTCCCAGTTCAAAAAGACAAAACATCATTCGAAGTTCTCAACTCATACATTGCCAATAGATATGGGTCAAAAATCACATGTCATGTACCACTAATTGAAATTCTACCATATTCTAAGATGGGAGAGATGATGGTCATCAATATTACTGGCATAATCTTAAGTCTGTTTTCGCCTTATGTACGAGAGTAGGAACTTAACGCGGAGCACATTTTCGGAAAGAAAAAATGCCATAATTTTTATAAAAACTTGTGGCATTGTAATTCATGCATTTGTTTATAATATAGTGTTTTTAAAAATTCAAAATATTTTCTAAATAATTAGTTTTTCTTTTAACATGTAAAGGGATGGCTCATTTTAGCATTATCCATTACTTTATAGGAGAAAAAACGCGAAACACATTTTATAAAATAAAGAATGTGTCAACTTGAATAAAATTGTGTAGTAAGATAAAATTATAGTGATTCTCAACAGGACAGTGAAGCCAGACTATAATAATAATGTTTGAGTACTTTTATATCCGAAAAAATATTCCGAATTCGGGTCCTATTCTTTAACATTAGCCGAAGACAGCCTTAAGGATGATAAAAGGTTTTACTCAACTCGTCAAATGGGAAGAGGAAGTTTCTGGTATGATTAACCGCGCGCGTTGTCTTTGGAAGATCAACCATTAAAATTATATGCAAGTGCTGGAATCTGAGTTTCTTCCTTATGCATCACAATTAGGTGGTACATCCCTTCATACGGCGAATGCTGCGAAAAACTAATTCTTTTCAAACATTATTCGAGTTTGTTGTGGCCAACCAAAAGATCTTGTAGAAAATATCTGGGCAATGCTCGATCGACAGATGTATGAAGAAGGAAAACTGTATAAATCCATTCTTGAGCTTAAGAATACATGTAATCATGTTTGAGACAGTATCTTTCAAACTGAAATCCAATCACAGTTGATTCGATACCAGATAGGGTTTTTGAACTTTTCAAAGCAAATAGAAGAAAAAACATGTTCTTAAATTACTGGTTTTCACGTTAAAATTACAATGTTCTTTTGCTTTTTTACAAGTGTTTCAGTATGAAAAGTAAAAATAACTTTTAAAAGTTTATAAAATGTCATAAAAATTCTCATTTCAACTATTTTTATGTTCAATTAATCAAAACATTATGTTCATAAGAGAATTTTTAAACAATAAGAATTCATTTTTTTAGTTTATTATTGATTGAATGGGGTTATATATACCTGTATGTGTGTGTGAAATGAATTTCCTAATGCGTGAAATTCATAAACATGTTTTTCTTGGTATGAATTTATTTTAACACTCTCGAATAATTTTTTCAAAGTTTAATATTTCTGTGTCTTCCTTGTACAAAATCTAATTTTATTTAATCAAAAACTCCCAAAGATAATTGTTATCTTTTAACGAAGTATTATTTATCTGCAAAAAGTATAGGGCTTCGTCGCATGCATTGGCGAATATAAACATCTCTTATGGGGGGAGGGGTACATTCTAAGAAACACGTAGACGTAATACATTTTTGTATGTGTCAATTGCGTGTGATTTTGAAATAACCTAAGTAAAATTCTAGTATAAGAAATGTACAAAGTTTTATGAGTTAATTCACTTCTGTTGAATCAAATAACCGTTAAGAAATTTAGATGATATTGGCGTCTATTTGTTATGTAGGACTAAACTAGAAATTGAAGTTGTTTAATATTAATACCATTAACATGGCTTAATGTCCCCTTAATTCATACCGCACTCTCTTTATCATGGGTCTATCCGCGTTCTTTCTACTAATAGCCCTCTTGAGGAATAATGGCTCCTTAAAAAATTATTCTATTGAAAACTTTCCTCCGAAGAAGATGTGATAATGTAGGTTAAGACTTGTATTTAAAGATTACACTGCCGAGTTAAAGAGAAAGAGAGGTTAGACTGCTAACGGATAGCAGTGATTGATTAACATGAAGCTAGGCGTGTGCACATCGTAGCTTATTTGAGTAATATTAAGATTGACGATTTGGTCAATTAGTGATTAAATTGGAGGAGGTGTATTGGAATTAGAAGGTGTATTGCCTGAATGTAAAGAATCCGATTTATTGTTAAAGTCTTCTAATATCTCGTCTACCTCGCTATTGCTTCCCAGATTTGGTAATTGGTGCATTTCTTAACTTAAGTTATTGAATTTTTGTTGATAATTGTGAATAAATAGAAGTTATTTTGAATATGGATAATCTTCCTTCCAACTCTCCCACACTAATGGACGGCACGGGACGTCCATTACATCATTAAAAAATATTAACCTCTTAAGGTATCCGACTACCCTAAAACCATGATTTTTTTCAAAAATTGACATTTTTTTCTGACTTTATTTTATAGACCATTTTATTAGCTTAATAACAATACCAAGTATTTTATTTTCCCTCCACTAGAACAAAAACTACAAGTGTTTTAGTAAAATAAATGCCATAACTTTACACAAGATGTCAATCCTTAAAATGCGTTTTACTCGAAATGTGTTTTTTTCAAAAACTCAAACGGGAACAGTGATTGCTCAAAAAGTTTTGAAAATAATTAGCTGAATTTTTTACTTATGTTCTGCATAACAGTAGAAGTGTTTTGATTTTCAGATTTATCAATAACTGTTTTATTTCAAAATTTGCAGTCCTTTATGTGAATATAGTCAATGTTTTTTTAAGCAATTTCGTATAATCACTAAGATAAAGTGCTCTAGTTTTTGTAAAAATTAAAATATCTCTTATCCTGAAGGTCACTTCACGCAGGAATAAGAAAGTAACACATCAAAATTGAAAAATTGAGAATTTGTTCATAAAATCTTTGTACAGAGCGGGCCCCGTTTATGTAATTTTTCGTACATTTTTACTAGTTTTTTCCCATTTTAATAATAGTAATTTTTTTTTTTCTTTTACCAATTTTAGGATTTTTTCCTTAAAATATACTAAATAAACATAAAAATCACAAAAAAATCTCCATATCTTCTTTTTTCAAAAAAAAAGTTGTCTCAAGTAGTCGGATACCTTAAGACTGCAAGAGACCCTGGGTCTAGACTCCACCAGGGACCTATTTATTGTTAAAGTCTTTTAATATCTCATCTACCTCGCTATTGCTTCACAGATTTGGTAATTGGTGCATTTCTTAACTTAAGTTATTGAATTTTTGTTGATAATTGTGAATAAATAGAAGTTATTTTGAATATGGATAATCTTCCTTCCAACTCTCCCACACTAATGGACGGCACGGGACGTCCATTACATCATTAAAAAATATTAACCTCTTAAGACTGCTAGAGACCCTGGGTCTAGACTCCACCAAGGACCTATTTATTGTTAAAGTCTTTTAATATCTCATCTACCTCGCTATTGCTTCACAGATTTGGTAATTGGTGCATTTCTTAACTTAAGTTATTGAATTTTTGTTGATAATTGTGAATAAATAGAAGTTATTTTGAATATGGATAATCTTCCTTCCAACTCTCCCACACTAATGGACGGCACGGGACGTCCATTAATCTTTAAAAAATATTATCCTCTTAAACCTTCTAGAGACCCCGGGTCTCTATACAAAAGTAGACTCCCCCAGAGACCCTTTTAAATAGACAATATGCGGCAATGTGATAGCTATAGGAACTTGAACGAACATCACGCGAAGACGATCGTTTTGGTGTGATCGGCTAAGTACTCGCCTTTTCATTCGGAACGGAAGGTTCCCAGAACGAACATTCCTTCATTGGTGACCCTGGCCGTGCAAAGAACCGCACCCTTCACGCGCCGCTGTCGTGGCGCTATCTATCCACCGCAACAGCAACCAAACCGTCAAACATTGACGCAAAATAAGCCATTACTTCTCGAAGTCGTCAAACAATGACGCAATTAAACCGTCACACACATGACGCAATTCTCAAGCCGTCACGCATGAAACTGACGCAACCCACCAAGTGACGCAACTGCTCACATGCTCGCCACGAATATGGTATAGTTCGTTCGCCTATTCGCCAAAACACTGGCAAGGAAGCATGCGGCGATGTGATAGTTATATGAACTTGTACCAACATCACGCGAAGATGATCGTTTTGGCGTGATCGGCTAAGTACTGACATTTTCATTCGGAACGGAAGGTACGCAGAACGAACCTTCCTTCAAATATATATCAAACATTGTCAAATACTCGCACAAATAGTGACCCGTGACAAATACATATGCATGACTAATTGTAAGTACAAACTGGCTACCGCCTTTCTATTTAATGTGTAATGAGGATGGATGAACGAGACCTAGACACATGGGCCATGGGTATAACAGAATAATTCAGTCTAGCCACTGTTATAGTTCGGAATTCTTGGTTGGAACATATGTCCAGGAATATCATTTGATGATTAAGGGGTGTTGGAAAGCTAAAATCCTATTTTTTTTGACAATTTGAGATTTTTACATTTTCAAACTGTATAGATTTTAACCTTTCTAAAAATACTTTACTTTAACCTTTAGGGTATTTAGAAGCCCTTAAAACGTATTTTTAAATAATCATTGAATTTGGGCCACGCCTATTTTAATGGCGAAAATTGTAAACAAATTACTTTGTTTTTGCTTAAAAGTGTAACGACTAATATAAACCAAAACATCTACCTTTTATTTTAAATTGAACCTTTTATTTTTTTATTTCCTAGTCGATTAGAAGTCTCACTGTATACATTAAAATCAATTTATCTCAAAATGTAAATTTTAATGTGCGATGTACCTTTTCTGAGAAACTACTGATCACAGGTATATAAATTTTTTATGAATTATTTATAATGATGTCTAATATATACTAAAATGAGCTTTATGTAAAAAACTCAAAAATTTAATTTTGACAAATTTTTTAAGTAAAAAATGGGTCAAATTTCGCAATGTTTGATAAAATATTTCATAATTTATTAAAAAATTCAAAATTAGCTAAAAGCTCATTTTAGTATAATGAGAGAGGAGTACTTTAATAGTATGAAAAATTTCAAGCATGTACATAAAACAGATTTTGAGAAAAGGTACATCGAAAACAGCCAATTTAACATTGTCAGTATAGAGAAAGAGAGAGGTTTCCAACTCCCCTTAAAGTTATTCAAATAATGATTTTATTAAGGTTGAGTCGAGAACGCGAGGTGTGCCACCTCCCCCAAGGCTGAGTTAATGAACCAATCATCTTTTAAGCATCAAAATTTAAAAGGGGGGGGGGCAATGAAACATAGTATCTTCAGAACAACTCCAAATGACCAGTTTAGAATATTTTTTAGAAAAGCTACTTTTTAATTATACAAATGCCTTTATATCCGTCAGCCAGTCCTAGGATGTTTTTTTTTTTTTGCTTGATTTTCCTCATGAGTTCAATACAGTGGCGCACACAAAACGGGGGGTCCGGACCCCCAAGCCCTTGATATTTTTTCCGATTGATTATAATTCTAAGTATATAGTACGTAAACTTTAATTAATTAGTTGTTATTAATGATTAATTTTATTAATCAATGCTAATTATTTATTCAATAATTAGTTTTTTACTGTGTTTTGTTCCCGCAAATCGACAAAATCAAAAGGAGCATGATACAAGAATTTTGAACTTTCGACCCCGGACCCCCCCTCCCTTGAAAAATTCCTGTGTGCGCTACTGGTTCAATGACTTACTCATCTGCGTTTTAAGAAGTTGAGTTCGTTTCCGCCATACCACTATATTTAAAATTTTCAAGAAAGTGTACGATGAAAGTGTTCAAGATGGCTTGCCAAGTTTTGAAAAAAAAAAAAAAAAGATAAACATTTGAAACACCTTAAAAATCCAACTAGGCCAAGAATTTTTTTAAAAAATGATCTTAGCTTAGAAAAAATTATTTTTGAAATTAAGATATATCATTTACCAATGTTTGGTTTCAAATACCTTACGTAACGATATAAATATAATACAAAAATGATCAAGGTTTTTAGAATTTATGCTATCCTCGAATTTAATTAACACGAACTCAAACAGAGTCTTAATCCACACTTTTAGAGGCTATGTTAGGTCTTCAACTGCGTTCCACGAAACCCTAGGGAATTTTGAAACTTTGACAGGGGTTCTGTAAGTGATCCCTATTTGCTTAGTCAAAGCGCCAAAATTTTATAAAAATTTTTAATTTTTGTAAAAGATCGAATTCTTAAAGGCAGTTTACTCGTAAAAATATATTTACATAAATAAATATTTTATAAAAAAAATAAAATATTGAATGTGCATGAATGGATAAATCAGATAGCTTGCCAACGAAGGACAAGGATCGGCATATTAGCAGATTCTACATTAAAGTATAAATTTAAACAGGAACAGCTCCTAAACTTTAGGTTGCAAATTTACTGAAGACGCAGAACTCTTTTCTATACTGTTATAAAAATTTTAATGTTATCCTGAACAATGCATTTCCCCATGGGTGTTCTCCCTCAAAATTGGGGTGGAACCGAGCAAAATCTTACAGCCACCTGCATAGTGCTTAAAGCTACAGGCGCAAAAATCTAGCCCTTAGCCCCGCGATGAATTTCGTGGGCCTTGATCTGATGTTACTGTCGATCAGGTGGCATAAGTAACAGCAACACAATGTATTTAAATTTAAAATATTTCTCAACGTGTGTGACAACAAAAATAAAATATAAAAGGAAACTAACGCAGAATATGAAATGCGACTCTAGTTAACTTCAACAGTGGCGTAACGTACACACCCGCATTGCGGGGGGCAAGGACTCTAGGGGCCCAATGCTGGACTAACGCAAAATACGTATTTGGGCTTGGGGCCCAAAACCTGAGTTTGCAGGGGGTGGGCTAATATTCTCCGTTACGCCACTGAACTTCAATAATGTATGTAAAAAATGCAAGCTCATTTTCGAGTTATTAAATATATTACAAAGGTAAATGACACATGGAGCACAAATTAATGAGTAAATTACATTAATATTAAGTCAAAAGTTTTGTAAAAGAAGTCCAATATTTTATAATTGTCTTCACTTAAAGTACGTATAACGTACAGATCATACCAAACATTATTTTAGAATGTAATCTTCTAAGACTTTTTTTTATAGGATTCCCCTAAAATACCTTATACAGTTTCAATTATTCTGCGAGCCGACAAAGTTTGAAGACCATTATTGTTGTATATAGTAAGATACATTGTTTGTTGCGACGGTAGAAAGATAAATTTAACTTTAAAAAAATATTTTGGAAATACCAACAGCTGTTGAAGCTTTCAATTTGAATGATACACGTTAAAACGTTTTACTTAACAATATCAGTCGTTTCATTGGTTATTTTTACAGAAAGAAGTATAAAATGACAGGAAAGAGGAGTTCGGAAGAGGTAGGTTGGACGCTTTATTGTTTGGGGAAGAGAAAAAGAAATAAAATAAAGAAAAACAGCATCCAAAAAAAAATAAGTAAATGCAAGGATTTTCCAGAGTAGGAATTCCACTTTGATTAAAAATTGTGTGATGCTTCTTATGGATGCATTGCTTCCACCCATATTACGCAATGCAAACAATTTCGGAAAATCCACTGCGTCCGGCGAGCCAGGTAGGGTCGTGGTTTTAATTGGTTGGAATACGAAACGACTTCGGGGCGGGAAGCCATGGCTTTGATTTACTATCGCATAGAATTCTTAATTCGAAATGCTTCCTTTATTTGTTTCCATAACTCAGTAGACAAGGTTGTCGGTAAGACACGGATTTTCAATTCAGCTTCTTAATGTTTGAAAGGTAATCGGTAAGTTTGTATTATTTTCAAATGTAGTAACTATACTCAAATGCATCACGTAATTAAATTATGGCTATTAGTTTTGCATGGTAAATACGTTCATAAAAAAACAGTGAGAAAAGTAATATAATTAATAGTAAAAAGATAAATGAAATGAAATGAAAGCATTTCATTTAATTCGAAAAACCTCTTTAAAATGTGATAAAAACTCAGATGTAGAAATGTTTAGATGTATATATTTAAATTTATGCAGTGGCGCACACAAGAGGGGAGTCCTGGGGGTCCGGACCCCTCCCCTCTCAAAGCCCTTGATTTTTTTCCGATTGATTATAATTCTAAGTATATAGTACGTAAAATTTAATTAAGTATCTGTTATTAATTAATGCTAATTATTTATTCAATAATTAGTTTTTTTACTGTGTTTTGTTCCCGAAAATCGACAGAATCAAAAGGAGCATGATACAAGAATGGTGAATTTTCGACCCCGGACCCCCTGAAAAATTTCTGTGTGCGCTACTGAATTTATGTACTTAATATACATTTTTATAAATTTGATATATTTTATTCCTGTACTTATATAACACTTACATCCTTAACACTAATATTAAATTCACACATATTTCACTCAATAATTCAAACAAAATTTGAAACAAATACAGAAAAAAACTTTTTTTGTCCCATAATTATGTACATTTTAAATAGGTGAATTGCTTTACGAACTATTCTGCGGTATTGACTTCTTTATCAGAAAATTTGTTACTTATTTATCTATATTTCACACCATTGTCTTATTTTATTTATTTGTTTTGCTTTTTTGTGTATTTACAAGTTCGTTATTTAATTCTTGGGGTTTCCAGCTAAATAAATCTTCCGATATGATTGGTATCTATGATACCTAAATCTTATAACAGTGAGTGAGAATTATATTAACGCCACTCTATAAAACAACAAGAAGGCTACTAGAGAAGGAGCTTGTTATTTTAAACACATAGTTCAAGTGACAAGGACAACACCTAAATGGGCACCCCCTTTCCTAACTACCTTACCACACCAACGGGAGGACATTGAGCCTCGACAGATTTAATGAGCATCAGCCCCTCTACACGGTGGTTTTTCAGAGGCCCCAGCACAGGAGCCCCATACACTCTGCCCATGAGTTCGTGACCACATCCACTAGGCCAGTGATACTCGACCTGCGGCCCACCGGGCCTTTTTAAGTGGCCCGGTCATGGCCCATTGCTCTGAGAAATGCATTTATTTATGAAAATTGGATGGGAAATTCCTTAAGAAATCAAATACATCAATTTTGCTTTTTGTTGATGTCGTATGGGTGCAAATTGATTTTTTTTCTTCTGATTAATGATAATAGACAACAGTGGAGTAGCGACCATTTTATGAGTGGAATTAATTTTTAACTATCTTTCATACCTTGCAAGCGAAAAATATTCAAAGAAAATAGGTTGCTTCAAGACGATTGGGAAGCTGACTATTTTGTAGCGAAAAACAAGCATGGAACAGTAATTGTTTGCTTTGTCACGAAAGTGTTGTATTTACAAAATACCAATAAACACACAGGAATCGCGTTTCAATGACACTACTTTTCCTCGAAAATCTCTTTCAAGAGGTGATAAATAGGCATTCTTGAATATTCTTTACAACAGCAAAAAAATGTCACAGCGGTAACAAAGGCACCCTATGAAGTTTGTTATATTATTGGTAATCATATGAAACCGTTTACTGATGCAGAAATTGTGAAGGAATGATTCTTAAATGCTTCCAATTTAGAAAAAATTCAGTGGCAAAAAAATAAGAAATATAATATTTTAATATTTCGATCAATTTTCCTCATTTTAAATTTTCTATGTCATTTTGGTCTTATAGCATCCCCCCCCCTCCCATTAATCCTCATGTTGCGACCCGCGTGAAATAGGCATCATATGTATGCGGTCCGCGTGAAATAGATAACATATGTATGCGGTCCAGCTTGAAAAAAGGTTGAGTCCCCCTGCACTAGGCTATCGCTGCCACCATGATAGAAGTAAATCAACCAATAATGTAAGGCGACGTTTTCAAGAACCACTTTATTTCAAAACCCTGTAAAAAAGAAATGGTTGTGTACCAATTTTAAGATACATGCATAATTTAGATATAATTATTTTTCATGTAATTCAATACGCAAGTTCTAGTAATTACTTTTAAGGTTTCACCGTACCTCAAAAATGTCAAAAAATATCACGTTTTTGCATTTTTTTAGAGATGCATGTGGTTTAAAACCTCGACTCCAAATTTTAGATGTGATGAATGAATAAATGTGTCAAAGGAACTTTAAATTATCATACATAGTTTTATACTTAATATTTCCCAGCAGTTTTTTTTTCATGTTTTATAACTACCTTTTCGGCAAGCGTGTAGTGTTTCCTTTTCTTAAACAAAATTTAAAATATATCTATGAAGAAAAATTTTTAATAATTAATTCAAATAAAGATTACAGTTAAATTTTTCTAAAGGAAATATTTTCTCTTCCTAAGTAAGTATCCAAAAATATGGAATGATAATAAATTATAGTTAAAAAAAACACGCTTTTATGGTTAATCGAACTAAAAAAGTAAAAAAAAATTCTTAATATAAGAATAAAATGATTTACGAAAAAATTCATGTCGTGGTAAAAGCGTGGGGATGCTCTATGTCAATTGTTATAATTTTTTACTAATTCTGTTTCGAAATGCTGAGTTTGTGTAAAAATTTAGTACAAAGCACACACCACGCTTTTGCCACAATGACATTAATTTTTTCGTAAATCATTTTATTCTTATATTTAGAATTATTTTTTTACTTTTTAGTTCGATTAACCATAAAAGCGTGTTTTTTTAGTTTTTTTAATCTATAATTTATTTTTCATATTTTAGTTCGATCTACAGTAAAAGCATGTATATTTAGTTTCTTTTCTAACTGTCATTCATTCATACACTTCTTTTTTTAAAAAAAAATTTTGGCCCACAACCGAAAATTTTGCCCATCTCTGAGTTAGAACAAATTACTTTTTTTCACACACATGCACGAGTCTTTTTTTTTCTTTCCATTTTCAGAAAGATTGGACAATTGCTTTTATTATGATAAGAAATTCCTGAAGCAAAAAAAAAAAAAAAAAACGTTTTCGTTTTTAGGATTACTCTTAATCTTTTAGTCACCAAATATGGAAATGAGATCCAGAATTAGTCGCCAAATCTGGAAAGGGTATATAGAATTAGTCACCAGTTCTGGAAATCATTATTCCTGATTATCCTATTCAGGAAAATGGAACAAAATTATGATATTATTGCATTGTCATCGATCCTTGACAAGTGTGTAAAATTTCGAATTAATCTGACCTTTTAAAGTGGGTAAAAATCGAATTCAAATATTCCGTTACATGCAAGCGAAACTTATAAAAGCGTGTTAAAAATAATTAAAAAAAATTTTTTTTAACATACACACACACACAATCATAAAATAATATATTATAATTTTTAAATCGAACGCTTATCATTTTATTTTAGAACATCCTGTTTGATAGTTTAAACATGGATAAAGTATAATCATCAACTAGAATGGATTTTCTTGACCCTGAGCTTTGAACACATGTCAATGGCAGCACTAACAATTCACATTTCAAACAGCCATATCGCGCTACATGTTTCTTAAAGCTGTATTAAATTTAATATGTATTACAGACCTTATTATTTAATACCATTACTTCTTCCCGGTACAGTATTAATATATATATTTTAAGGTTCTTATTCAAAAAGAGTCTCACAGTTTTTTCCACTACGTTCAAGACAAGTAAAAATGGAAAATGAATGCATAAAAATTCTCGGCGAAGTAAATTTTTTATTTCTTTTTTTAATTGAAATAATTACTTAAAGTTTTTATTTTTATTAATTTTACAGTTGACAATATGGAAAGCTAATGAGGGGAAAATAACGAAAATTTAAATTCTGGAAATTTTAGGGGGCTTAGAAAATTCTACATTTATCCAATTAGTTGATGCACATCATCCTTTTCCGATTGCTAATATTGATGAAGACCCATTCTGTAATTGCATTACAATATATATATATATATATATATATATATATATATATATATATATTATATATATATATATATAGTCTAATTCTATATAGTCTAATTCTCTACAGACAAGTATATATATATATATATATATATATATATATACAAAAATTTGCAATAGTTTCATACTTTCCTTTATATATATTAATTTTGTTAAATATAAACAACAGATTTACGTTAGGAATGAGATTTAAATGGCAATATTTTTTGTGTATTTTTCGTTCATGTGAATCAGATGTCTTTCATTAATCGAATAACGAATTATTATGCATTCTAAATTATTTTATTTCACGACCTTCAAATAATAATAACAATAAATGAAAAATATGGTATTTTTTAAAAACATTTTATCTCCTGTAAAATCTTTTTCTTCAGAATCTAAATGAATTCATTTGAAAATAAATCTAACGATTCGTAATTGAAAGGTATAGATGCTTTTATTATAAAAATACTTCAGCGATCAGCTGCTTGGGGTTTCTAAATGACTTATTGTCATTTTCTAATTCGAAAGGTTCTTTTTTCTGTATGACAAAGTAATCCACTTTAAATTTAAAAAAGGACATGAAAGAACTCAATGCTATTCCCCAAGTGTTACGATAGGAGATTTAGATCTCGTGCACAGATCAGGCGCTCCGCTGAGAACCGTCAACATCTTTATAAAATGACAAAAACTTACGTAAAAAAAAGATGTTTGTCACTGTATTTAACAAAATTTTAAAATACAACATGTGTAGTATTTTGTAATATAATTAGATCTTATTATAGTATTCTCTCTTTGAATGTGTGTTTTTTATATTTAAAATTTCTTTTAACATATTTTTTCGATGTAGAGGATATTTTTAATGGAACTCAAAGAAGTCGTCTGCACACAAATATTTTTTTGTGTTGTACGTTTTGTTCTGCCATGAAGCTACTTATAACTGGTTTTAATGGAACGATTAATTCTCAAGGCTCGGATGTACGCACTTGCAACTGACCTTTCGCCTTATTTTAAGAGAAATTTGCTGCAAAAAATATAAATATACAGTAAGAAAAGTTCCGTACTGCCCACGTAAAGTCCATGAAAGGTCTTTACTGGCAAGTATATTTAATTAGTAATGCTATGTTGTAAACAGATATAGCAACAACAAATGCTTATGATTTTTATGTACGAATTTTTTCCCTTTCGCCCCATTTCTCATCTTTTCCACACGCTTGTGTACGTGAATATTATTACAATTTCCATTTCATAATGTGTAATAAACTAATTGCTGAGTATTTTAATCATACGTGGACATTAACAAATTACTTTTGGTTTTATTAGACGTAATTTTATCGATTCTATTTTAAAATATGTTCGAGATATTTTTGAATATCAGTATGAAAATAATTCCATTTTCGAACGAACTAGTAATTATTAACCCTAAAATATCGCTCGTTCATTGACCAGAGACAAAATATTTTTAATTCGGGCTTCTGGACTTTGATCTCTTAAAACGTGCAATGTTTAAATACTTTCAAGCACATTTTCATTTTATCTCGTATAAATTTCGTTGCTGATGTGTGAATATAATGTGATAATGAATCAGCAGAAACTGACATAGACTGCATTCTTTTTTCTGTTATCTTGAAATTTTGAAACTGAAATGCGGCATTAAAAAAACATGCATTTTCAAAAGATTTTATTTGCTGAGGTTAAACTTTTGGTAGAAAAGAACCTGAAAGTCGTGAGATTGTTTAAAAGTTTGTGATTGCCGTTGATAATAGTACTGATAAATTTCACGAGGAAAGTATAACATCATTAAATTTGTACTTTTTTTCGGATAAAACTTCAGATTTCTCCTCTGAAATTTGTAATTACCGTAAAATCCGGCGTATAACGCGCACTTTTAACACAAAAAGTAAGATCGAAACTTACAGGTGCACATTATACGCCGGGTATAAAAATGATAGCTTCAAAAATAAAAGAAGAGAGAGAGAGATGTGCTTAAAAAAAACTTAGACTTCTACGAAGATCGGAATACACTTACTGTTTGTTTAAAAGAAGTAGCATACCTTATGAACTTAGATGGTTGTTTTTTTTAGAAATACACTATTTTTTCAAAATCCTGGGGGAATACCTTGAATAAATTGGCTTTAAAAATAATAACATTGTTGCAAATTCCTTCGTAAAAAAGGGAGTGCGCGTTATACGGCGAATATACCTTAAAATTTAAAAAAAAAATACAGTTTGAAAGTATAGGTGCGTGTTATATATATATATATATATATATATATATATATATATATATATATATATGCCGGATTTTACGGTAATAAAACAGTGACTTAAAAAAAATATTGAACTGTCCTTTCAAAAAAAAATTACACATACACCTAGGAGAAAAAGAGAAATATTTTTATAATGGTTTCAAGAGCACTTGGATATGTGAACTTTTGTTAAAGATTTTTATGCAATCAGCGTTTTTGTCCAAACAGTACATGCATTCAATTTTTGATATTCTAATCTAATAAAAAAACTGTTTAAAAAGCAAAAACAGAGTTATGAGCAAATATCCAAACGCTTTTTCTACATATAAACAAATAATTTTAAATAGCCAAACGAAAATTGCGCAAAAATTTTAAGGTGATCCAAAAGGCATCGAACTGGTATTTCCCATACTTGCTCAAAGCTTTTGTTTTATACTACAAAACTATTCCATAATGTAGGCTAATCCAAGCTTCATTACACATCATTACTGTAATACAATTCATTCTTAACTGCTTGAATGATTCTGTTGAACTCTTAAAAATTTCAATTATTTGTATTACTTATATTAAAATGCTTTGTTTCGTACAGGCGCTCTTGAAGTACTTATCCAAATTTAGGACGTATAGGACGGGTTTTAAGCAATTGCACGCCTTTTTATGAATGTTGAAAACTTTACCTTTAAGTTTAATTTTTTTCTCTAGATACTGGAGAAAATTCAGTTATTATTACGTAATAAAACTAGAATTTTTACTTTGACACAAGGCTAAGTTTAAAATAATACTTCTAGAATAAGGATTCTTAAGAAATAAGTATTTCTTTGTCTAGTAAAGTCGACCTTTTACGATTGGATTTCCCTTTTTATAGACCATTTTGCTTATATGTGTATATATATTACATCTCTCTCTCTCTATCTATCTATCTATCTATATCTATCTATCTATCTAAATATATATATATATATAAAGGTTTTCATGATGATGTAATAAATTTGTTTATTTATCTCACATAAGAGAACAATAATAAATTGCAGTTCCGTATTATGGTTATAAATTGGTATAATAAGGCACAATTTTCAGTTCAATCAACTACTTCAAGCTCTCAGATTAACACAATATTACATCATAAATGTGCATTTGAAAATTTAAAGAGCGCTATAATTTTTTTCCTGTTTACAGTATATTGAAAAAAAATTAGAACTGCATGATACATGTAAATTGCAGTTTAACAATTTGAGCAATGAGTATGAACAATTGTATAATTTCTACAATAGAGTTGGTCCCCCGTTAAGCGGATAGAGAGTACCCCCAGCTATAAATACGAGTAAAATAATACTAAAAACAGTTATTTATGTTGAAAAAACATTTTTACATTACGATCTCCCAAAGATATGAATCCTAAATCTGCCTCGTATAGAGTTAGTAAATAAAAACATTATTTCTTTAAGCCTTGTCATCATTTTGATTGATTGATGTTTTACTCCGAACTAGAATGCCACATTGTGATGACCTATACAAATAAGACTACAAGATGAAAACACTATGTAAAATCTAATTAATTGCTTTCGAACATTTAACAAGTAATATAAAAAAAAATTAAGTCAATTCCTAAAAAAATCATCAAAGAAAAATTTTATTTTAGCTACTTTTCATTAAATAGTTACAATTTCTATAAATATGGGTATAAATATGACAAAATCACAACATTAAGTGGTAATTAATTTGAATTAATTATCATTAAAGTATCGTATAGTCATCCCAAACAATCGTGTATATAAAGTTTTAGTTCAACTGAATGCTTTAAGACGTGAGAAAAAACCTTTTAAAGTTTTGACACAAGTCGCCAAAAATGATACCAACGCGGCTGTATTTGTAATTCTTTAAATAATTAGTTTTAATCAATTAATTGTTATTAATTATAATTAAATTACTGTATTGTCATCCAAAATAATCATGTATATAAAATTTCAGCTCAACTGAGAGCTTCAAAATGTATTTTATTGACGATTGAAAACTCTACAAAGATAACTAAATAAATATATAGAGAGTGTGAGGGAATGAAAAAAATCGGATTCCCTTAATTCCGAGTTCGGTTGCTTGGTTTCTGATTCCCTTACGAATCTGCAAGGACCTCAAGTAAAGAGCTCCTGTTTTAAAGCAACCCGAGAACTTTTGGCAACTGGTCTTGGAATTTGAGAATCGCATCCAAATTCCCTCCTCATTTTTATCTTTCGATACCTAGCTTGCAAGAGTCAGTTCTGTTTAATGTGCAGGAGCTCCTGCATTGGCGCACACAAGGAGAGGGGGGTCCGGAACCCTCCCCCTCCCCAAAGCCCTTGATTTTTTTTTCCGATTGATTATAATTTTAAGTATATAGTACGTAAAATTGAATTAATTAGTTGCTATTAATGATTAATTTTATTAATTAATGCTAATTATTTATTCAAAAACTAGTTTTTTACTGTGTTTTGTTCCCGAAATTCAACAAAATTAAAATGAGCATGATACAAGAATGGTGAACTTTCGACCCCGGACCCCTCCCCTTTGAAAAATTCCTGTGCGCGCCACTGAGCTCCTGTGATTCTATGCAATAGGTTCTTTAGTAGAATCAGATCTCGAATCATCTTATTTGAACTCCTGTTTTAGAGCTACCTGAGAACTATTGGCAACTGCTCTTGGAATTCGAGAATGACATACAAATCCCCTCCTCACTTTTGCTGTTCGATACCATAGCATTTTAAAGTCAGCTCTGTTTAATGTGCTCCTGATTAAAATGCTCCCCTGTGATTCTATACATTAGGCTCTTTGATAGAGTTCGATCTCGAAACCGCCGTATTTGAGCATCGCTAATTGCAATGCTATATGCTGTATATTAAAATACACTTATGACACACATGCACATACAAACGCACTATTTGGTTTTTACGATGACACGCACATTTCGACTGTTTATTTTTTGCTCCGGAGAATTCATTAAGATGGGAAGTTACCGATAAATGACCTTGACAGTGAGAGAAAATACTTCAATTTCTTTTGTTCCTTTTTTTTTTACGAGACATTCTGAATAGACAGATGTTGCACTTTTACATCTTAGAATTCTAACTACGAGAGGATATATCTTACGTTCTCTTTTTACGCCTATTGTGCATTGTGTTTTGCATTTAGTGTACTGCGACAGGAAGCACTGGATTCATTTATGGAATTTCCCCAGTCATGCGAAGTTACGAATACTATCACCAAAGATATGAAAAAGAATCCACCAAAATTCACGGCATTTTCCAAGGGGAGTTTAAGAATCCTTTAGCCAATTATTTTTATAATTAAAATATATAAGCGAATTTTTAACTGATAAAATAATCTCTTCTTAAAAATAATTTTTTTCTATGAAGTTTTCGCTTGACTGAAATAAAATGCTTTTTCAAAAGTAGCTTTCAGTCAATCTATTAATATATTTTCATTATCCATATTTAAGCAAAGTCGCCAAATTTGCGATCTAACTACACGATCGGCGTGTGTCAGAACATGTTTATGCAAAAACATTTAATACCATACATTTTAAAGCTATCCAATCTGCATTCGAGTATTAAAAATTCAGCCATTATAGAAAAGATAGATTAAATCGAGAGATACTGATTTAACACAACCCAGAGGTTAATTATAAAATCAACTTCTTAATTTTCTTCCACAAGCAAATAAGTTTTTATAGTTAAAAAATTAAAGTTCTTATTCTCAAAGCCGTTACACACAATCAGTATAAAAAGTTCTCCCATCACGTTTATTTTATGCCATAATGTAAAAAATACCTTTTTTTTTCTTTCATAAAAATAATAATCTCAATTTCCAAGTTTAAATTGTCCTTTTGATTGTCTTTTTCCTCTTCATAACCTGATTGTTATTGTATTTGAGATAAATGTTAACCTTTTTTTTTAGATTGATATTATCAGTCCAAACAAATTAGGTCATCCCATCAGAAATAAGAATTCCATCTATTCCAGATAAGAAAGGCGGAGCATTATCATTGTATCACTAAAATCCACAACTTTTAAAGGTTAATTTAACTGTCGTGCTTTATTTCTTTGCTCCACGACTATTTATTTCATTATAAACTAATTGTATAGTTCTAAAGTTCAGAATGTTCTAAAACTTTCAGTAATCCAAATTTTTTTTTTAAAATGATTTCTCAAGTTTATTTTTTTATTTTGTAGTCTGCTTATAATTGTATTGATTCTTTAATTTAAATCGTTTGTTTTCCTTCGAGCTTAAGCTGTGCAATAATAAAGTGTCACGCTATTCTCTAGGTAAAAAATAAGTTTATTGCACATACAAAGAATTGTGTTGCTTGAGTCTTATTTTGAATGTAAAGAACTTCTATATATATATAAACTCAACAAATGATATCGCAATACCTGCATACATCCGTGAAGCATTTATCACAATAAATTAGCATATCACGTTATTCGAAACAAGACTTGATGGGCCTTGTATGTTCACGCTTATCGCATAAAAATGTTATAGGAGCTAAAATCACTGAACAATGAAAATCGGCTTTATAATTACTGATGGTTCCGGAGATTAATTCGTTACAATTTCAACATTTCGGATAAGACATTTTTTTCCGATGATAAATTGTTTCATAACGGGAACACACAAACATTAAGTGAAGGGCAACATACAGTAATGCAAAAAACTTCTACATTCTCAAAAAATTAGCATAGGGTCTGTCGTATCACGCAAATGGTCTCTGTTTCTCAAATTAGGTATTGGTGGTACTGTTTACAGAGAGCTTAATACCTCACTCCTTGAGCCTGGCCCCTTTTTGGTAAAACCTGTTCTTAGCGGATCTCCACTAAAAAAAAGAAGCTTACTTGCCAAATTTCAAATCTGTAAGTGTAATAGTTCAAAAACAGGAAATTTTTATCTATAACATTCTCTGAACAACCCCTTTGGGAGTCTCCACAAAACCCGATCTTAGCGGATCTCTGGTCAACAAAAAAGAAAGATGCTGACCAAATTTCAAGTCTGTAGGTCTATCAGTTTTGGAGATCTCGTGATGAGTGTGTAACTTAATTTTCTCATTTTTTTAAATGTAAATTTACGAATCATCAATACTGGAGCTTTTAGGACACCCGGTATCTTCGAAATTCGTTTTCTTATGCATCTCATGAATCAACATTTGTTTTACCTATTTATATAGCTGTTTTAAAAATGCGTGAAATTATCCTAATACAATCGTGAATTTAACCCAGAAAAAAAAAGGTGAACATTATTGTTATCTTAGGTTGTAAAAATCGTCGACTGAAAGGTTTATCTTGGCATAGTTTTAAATTGTAACGATTCGTAAAAACAATGTTAATTGAGATCGATTTAAATTCTTTGAAAGGAATGGACAATGCAATGCCAAAAAATAGATATATTTAAGAACTCGATACTAGCCTCAGTTTTAACACTTAATTTTATGACTTAATTTTTTTTTTCCGGAACGTAAAAATCTATTGAGTCATTGTCAGGCCATCTGGTAAGAAAACACTTATAATATAATGTCTCTGTCTTAATTCCTAATCATTAAAATTTTTTACATCTTATGGGATGTCAGAAACCTAAAATCTTCTTGTATGACAATTTTGAGATTTTTACATTTTCAAATTGTATACATTTTAACCTTTCTAAAAATACCTTACTTTAACCTTCAAAGGTAATTATAGAAGCCCTTAAAACCTATATTTAAATAAACATTGAAACTGGGCCATGCCCATTTGAATGGCGAAAAATGTAAGCATAGTATTTTGGTTTTGCTTAAAAGTTGAATGAGAATGATGGGAATCAAAATATTTAATCCAGAATTACTAAAAAAGTGTTTACGTGGAGGTACACAAAATCCCAATGAAAGTGTAAACGACATAAAATGGTTTCGTGTCCTGAAGGAAATATTTGTACAAATAGAAGTATTATATCATTGGGTACATATGATGCAATTTCATCATTTAATATGGGAAATGTATCAAAACCAGAAATTTTGAGAAAATTCAATATTGAGCCTGGTGATTACACGGTACAGGCAATGGAGCGCCTCAATAAACAGAGGTTGTTAAAGGCTAAATACTCATGTTTGCAAAAAACAAAGTTAGGAAAGAAAAAAGATTTAAGAGGAAGGGAGTGGAATGAAGAACTTCAAAAAAAATGTAGATCATTTGGAGTATGGGAAGGAATGTTTTAATAAAAAAAGTAATTATACATTAAAGTTCATTTATCTCAAAATGTAAATTTTTGATGTTCGATGTACCTTTTCAGGGAAAAAAATGTTCACAGGTATATAAGTTTTTTTATGACATTTATAATGATGACTAATATATACTAAAATGAGCTTTTCGTAAAAAACTCAGAAATTTATTTTTCCCAAATTTTTTATGTGAAAATGGGTCAAATTTCACTATGTTTGATAAAATATAGTGAAATTTGACCCATTTTATGAAAAAATTCAAAATTAGTTAAAGGCTCATTTCAGTATAATGAGAAAGGTGTACATAAATTGTATAAAAAATTTCAAGCATATACATATAACAGATTTTGAGAAAAGGTACATCGATAACAGCAAATTCAACAGTGTCGGTATAGAGGTTTCTGACTCCTCTTAAGATTATGACTTTTTTACTTCTCAAGACTTAACATCGACTTAAGGTGACTGACTACTTTGAAAAAAATTATTTAAGGGGATATTTTTATTCCATTTTGGAAATGTATAATTTTATGAGCATTGTGTGAAGAATCCAATGAGACTTTTGAACATTTCTTTTTACATTGCAACACAACACACTATCTAGAATTTAATGTATTACTTTTCATATAGATTTTTGTCACTTTTATTAAAAAATTCATAATTGCATGTCAAGTGCTCCAAAATATTTTTGAGTCACACCTGTGTTTTCAAAAATATGAAGGTATTTTTATATGCAAAACTATTAATCTTTAAAACTTTGCTTTTATTGTATACACACTTGCCATTATATTTCGTATCATAAAAAGTCAAGTTGATAAAGGTAAAATAAATCTATCAACTTAGTTTTGAGTGCGTTATACCTTTAATAACTCTAAGAATTTATCATAATTGTTCGAATAGTAATGCTTTATTTTTCTTCCTTTTAGATAATGCTTCAAAGATAGATTGCCAACCAAGAAATCGAAAATGGAGAATTTCACTGCAACTTCTTTATACATATTCGAAGAGAATCAAACTGATATTATTGGTACTGAACATGTAAATTTCAACAGTTCACTGCAAAAGCCTGTTTTAAGCAAATACTATCCTTTTTTAGCCGCAGAACTTGGACTCTCAATATTATGTTCTATTACTTTAATATTAGTGTATGTAATCATCGGCGAGCATCGAACAATACCAGGAAAAAATGTTATCACCATTTCTTTATGCTTGATTGTAACATACATTCTGCTCATTATAGATTTATTAATGAGAAATAGAATACCTCATGTTATTTGTTTCACTATGGGAGTTACAGTACAAACTACTTTCCTGGCAACATTCTTCTGGACGAATGTAATGTCTTATGACATCATGAGAACAATGGCTTCCGTGAAGCTCGATTCTGTCAGAACATCGAAATTCTGGAAATATTCTGCCTATGCGTGGCTAATGACATTTCTCTGCGTTGTGCCAGCTGTAGTGATAGACTTGAGCGATTTTGTGCCAGCAGAATATAAACCAAAATTCGGCTTGAAGAAATGTTGGTTGACTGGACAGCTCGCGTATTTAGTGTACTTTAATCTTCCAGTGGGGCTAACATTAGCAGCGAATTGTATATTCTTTGTACTCACAGCAAGGACTATAGTTCAAGTAAGAAACGCCACGACCATCTTGGCAGCAAATAGGCACACAAAAAGGTAATCACAAGTTTATTTTTATATATGGGATTGATTCTCCGGCAATATTTAGTATATTATTTGTACTCAAGGCAAAATGAAAAAGTAAAAACGCCGTTCTTTACCAGTTTATATAATTTTATTATTATGGCCCCGTTAGCCTATGGTCACGGACTCGTGGCCCATGTGCCATAAGTTCGAGCCCTAGTGCCACTGAATGAGCGAGTGAATATTTATGTCACGCTATTCAGCTACTCCAGGACTTTTGGCGACGGACCTCATAATTTTGAACCATGGTCAAGTGGAGAGAACGACACCTGAGCTGGTTACTCCCTCTCCTTACTACACCAAAGAGGGAACGTTTGAGCCTCGACATATTTAACGAGCATCGGCCCTCTTTGCATGGTGGGTTGAGTCTTCACTGTTCCTTGACTCGAACTCATGACACGAGTCCATTACCTTGGCCACCGCAATCACCTAGTGCCATTGAATACATGCTTTGTAGAAAAGCTGACACACATAAAATCTGTCGTGGCTTAAAGTCCTCACATTGGCGTGGTGTAGATATCTGGAGTGGAGTGCCAGCTCAAGTGTCGTTCATCTCACTTAATAGTGATTTAAATGATCCTTTTACCATTTCTGAAGAGATGGGGTAGAATTCATAATGAAAACAAATAAGCGCAACTACCATAACAGTATACATATTAAAATACATTAATAAAAAATATTTACCCTTCTTATTATAAATTTAGAATTCGTTAGAGCATTCGTTTTTTTAAACTAAATTAACTGTCATGATTATTACCATTATTATGAAAACTAAAAGTGGATATAATTCGAGTATGCATGAAATAAATTCGGAGTAATGGCATTTTTGACACTATATTTTCAAAACATTGGTGGGTCGTTTTTTAAATAAATGTTCTGTTATAAAATACAGTCAAACCTCTATATTGCGAACTTTTCCCGGAACCATGAACATTTCATGATTTTCTTCGTAAAATAACCTCTCTATAGCGAAGTGCATTTTCTATATAACAAACTTTTCAATTTTTTTACCCTCCCTAATTTTAAAGTATTTCTGGACATTTTGATTTATTCTCTCTTTCAACACATTTTATGGTGGTCAAATCTTGAACTGGTTTTATTAGATCCTTACTCGAGCCGAGTGCAATAAAGTTCTGGACGTTTCATCCAAGCAGTGCAACCTTTAACCCCCATTGTCCAGTTCATTAGAAACGTCTTCGACATCCCCTTTCACTCTCATTAGAGTTGTCTTGTGTCCCCGTGTTCTAGTTATAAAATAATGTGTTTAACATTACTTGAATGCTTTAAATTAAAAAAAAGTCCTTAAAATTCATTTATTTTAATAAAAATTATTTTCTTAGTATTGAAAATACATACATTCTTTTAAAGAAGATACATTCTTTTTTCCTTGCAGTTTATATTGAAAGATGAACCTCTATATATAACGAACTTTTTTTTCGGGATTTAGCGACTTCGTTATATAGAGGTCCAACTGCATTTATTTTTTATCAAATACAAATGTATAGTGACAATATTGATTACGAATGCAATTTAAAATGCTTTAGTCAAATTTATAAAATGTGAAAAGCATAGATAAAGAGTAATGTAGTTGAATGATTACCATAATATCGACTGTCAAACAAAATGATTTTTTTTGTTCCACCGATTAACACACATGTAATCCACAGCCCAAGGAAAATTGTTCCGTAAGCTATATATATATACCCATTGCTAACGATTACTGACTTAGTCAAATAGTATTAATATTTCAGTCATATTTATTTTTGAACTGGTTTTATACGAGATATTTATTTTTAGATCATAATTAAGAATTTGATTAGAAAGCTCTAGGTCTGTTTCCCGATCGATTACTTCAGTATATTTTTATAGCACAGATTTCTTTATATATCCGGTGTTGTGAAATATCAAACTGTTTATATCCGACCACCATCCGGTATATCCTCTGATGGTCAGACATTTGAACCTTTTTTTATGAATGCACGTCAGTAATTCAAGAGAAAAATTAGATTACTATATATCTTATAATACAAATGCAAACACGGATAAAATAAATAAAATATAGAGTTAAAAAAAATTACTTGATGTTACATTGCTTTCCAAAGTTAAAAAAAATATAACCAATTTCTAGAAGCTCACCATTGAAAGAATGAAAATAAAGTTAAAAAGTACGGTAGATATGATTGATCATATGTTAAATCAATGAAAGCATTGAAACAATTTTATATCTTTAACAATTTTTTAAAAAAGAATTACACTTATATAGATGCAAAACGATCTACATTTTTATAATTTGTGAAGAATTTTGCTTGTGCACTGCTGGCCACCGTAAATGCAATACCAAGAAAGACAAGAGATAGCACAACAAAATTTATTTTGTAGATAACATGTTGACCAAGTATCAAATCATTAAATTTATAGACTTCTGTGAAGTGTGGTTCCTGCCAGAATCAGTAGCCACCATTGTAGGAGATCACCGCTGCCATACGCCTCAGCAGTGATTCAAATAGACTTTGGATGTGTTCTTGGGGTACAGCAGACCAAGCAGCTTCCAATTGTTGCAAAAGTTGATCTGGTGTGGCAGCTGGGGGTGTAATCTGGATCAATCGTTGAGCAACCATGGACCACTGTTTTCTATCGGTGAAAAATCCGGAGAGCGAGCCGGCCAGGGAAGCAATTCAATCTGGGGATTGACGAACATTTGGACAATGCGTGCCACGTGTGGTCGAGCATTATCCTGTTGAAATATGGCTGTGGCCAAGCCCTGAAGGTAAGGAAGGACAACTGGCTCCAACACCTCGGAGATGTAGCGCTGGCTGTTCAAAGTACCGGCAATGCGTACTAGAGGAAAGCGAGAGTGATATCCAATACCGCCCCTTACCATAATACCCGGTGCAAGACCAGTGCGGCGGTGCATAACGCAGCTGTTCAGCATCCTCTCTCCACGGTGTCTCCAGACTCGAATCCGACCATCGTGGTGTTGCAGAAAGATGCGTGAATCGTCAGTAAAGACAACTTCATTCCATTCTGCCGCCCACATCCTTCTTTCATCGCACCATTGGTGGCGGAGACGTCTGTGGTTCTGCGTCAAGGGTAGACCAAGCAATGGACATCTTGTGGACAGACCACTCTGCTGTGAACGGCGTCGAATAGTACGCGCAGACACAGAATGATGCGTTACAGATTCAATGTTCGTGATGTGACTGAGCGATCCGTCACTGCCATACGCACAATTTGCCTGTCCTCACGTGAAGTGGTACACTGAGGTGGATGTGATCGACCACATCGGTCCGTCTTGCTCTCCTGCATCCAACGGTCACATATCCGCATTACAGTTGTTTGGTTTCGTCCAACACGACTACCGATTTTCCTGAAAGATAATCCACAATTTCGGTAGGTCACTATCCTTCCTCTGTCGAACTCTGATACTTGATCAAAAGCTAACCACTGTTTTCTACGAGACATAACTGATCGATTTTTGAAAAACCACAATAGCTGAACTTGAAATCGTTGAAATCTCCAAGCTTTAAATAGTGCTTTGAGGTGGCGCCACAGGCGCGCGTGATGTGTGTCTGCGCTGAAATTCTGATCATTTGCATATCCCACCTCCGCTAATGCATGTTGTAAATTTCATGTTATTGCATGCTTCGGGTGTTGCATTTACGGTGGCCAGCAGTGTATGTTAGCTGATTTTCAATTATTACTGAAATATCGCTAGACATATCTAGATGTCATTACACTATTCAACAAGGATGAACGAAAATGCAATTATTACAAGCCGATGCTGCTCTAGATATCTAAATGGACATTGCTGTAAAGAGACTGGGATCAATTTAAATCCGAAAATTTAATAAAACTTTTAGCTCATCTTCAATTTAAAACACATGCACAAGATCCCTTTCGGCCCTAAAGAGCAAGGACATTCCTATGCGGCAGTAAAAACAATATTTGCTGCTGTGGTGCGCAGACATCTTAATTATCAAGGACTCAGCATAAAACAAGTCCTTGTGTCTATTCATCTCAATCGCGCCCACACAAAAACGCTCGTTTCCAATAGGGACTGAAGCATGTTAAATCTGTCGAGGCTCGAAGTATTCATATTGACGTTTTGTAGAGTGGGATGCCCAAACCGATGGATGCAAAGCTTTATTTAAAAAAAAAGAAGAAAGCACCTAGGCGTAATCTTTATGCTGAAAATTAAAAATCTGTTGTCAATGGGATTTGGAATCCGTGTGTACGCCACTGGGGATGCCTAATCACTTGACCTTGGCTCAAAACAACGAGATCTGTCAGCAATAGCACTCACGTCGCTCTAAAATGGAAAATAACATTACCAATCAGTTTAATATTAACAGAGGAGAATTATATTCGAGGAATCGAGCTTTTTGGAGTTTAAATTTCTCAAGAAGGTTACAATAATCCGAATAAAGGAACTCTGGACTGCTTTGAAACTTAGCAAGAAATCCTTCTCTACCTATTTGTGCTGATAAATTAATTCATCTCAAAGGATAATAAAGCTCGAATTCGGCTTGTAGATTCCTTGAGGATCAAGGTCTGTAGCTAATAGAATGGCTAACTCGATCCGATCTTAATCCAATATAGTATTTTAAATTTCTTTGGTTGACAACGGTTACTTTTAAGTCCTCAGAGATTTCGAAATGAGATGGAAGAAAAAGGGTGCTTATATAATATATTGGCATTCGCGCGCGCTTCACACAATTCTAGTGTCCGATAGTTTAAGTCAGTGATCCGCGGACCAAATGGCGCCGGGCCACCTAAAGAACATTAAACTATTGCCATTTTATTTAAAGTGGTGCATTTTTCTCGGATTTGCGCAACTTTCCAAGGAAATCACTTTTATTCATTTTTGGTGCAACTATATTTTATTCTGAAGGCATATTTAAATGTAACTAAATTACAATTGTTAAATTAAAACAATCAATGTGTCCCACCCTAAGAGGGGCGCGGTAAAATTATCAAGCGTTGACTGGTCCGCAGCCATAAAAAGGTTGCGGACACTGGTTTAAGTGATGGAATGAAGTATCGATGCCTTTATTAAAAAGACGAATAGTCCTCAATAACCTATATTTTTCCCATATTTTAAACCAAACCATGTATTTTCGCAAAAGATGTATAAATCAAGCATAATTAATGAATTTTATAGCAAATATCTTATAATTTTCAAGTTAAGACATACATGTCAGGTTAATTTTTAGGAGCCAATGTGTATCTGACGCAAAATAAATAACTGAGAACACTCCAGACCTTACATATTCACAAATATGTTTCATGTATAGATGATTATTTTGAATACTTAAGATTATATATATATAGATATTGAAAAAAAAGTTGCACTTAAATTTGATTTCCATTTTAATCACAAATATCTTTAAATCTTTCAAGTCGATTTTTCTTACAATTACTGAAGGACAATAACCACGATGTAAAAATCATAAAATTTCTTGAACGTATCGTATGCATAATATTTTTTTTAATGTTTAATGCAAACTCAGTAGGATATAAATAACTCATTAAAGGTTCTTAAATTCTTGGAATGTTTGTTTACACATCAAATAGAAAAAATGTAGACGTTCCTCTTTTAAATTCCCATCTTGTTATATCTGTATCGTTATCAGTTGACACAAATCTTTTGACCCAGCTCTCTTAACAATGGTACCATTGACCAATTTTGCACAGACGCGCGGTTATGTGTAATACCTTCATAAAATTTTTAATCATGAAAAATAAAATTCAGGATTACACAAATCATTTTGTGAGCACCTCCCGAGAATTTTCAAAACTCAATGTTTCAATCATAAAATTAAAAAAAAAATACTTGAATATTAATTTTTTTTTCTTTACAGATTTCGCTTGTGCATGAAATTAGTTCTCATCATGGGATTAGTATGGATAGCTGAATTTATACCGTGGTTGACAGGCATCTATTACCTTTACGCCGTAGCTGGATTACTCAACTGTTTGCATGGGGTGTATTTATTTTTAATTTTTGCATGCAAACGGCGGATTCTAAAGCAGGTAATTGGTGATATAACATGTCTCTGTTCAAGAAATTCACCACTACCAGCAAAAAAGAAGCAGTCACCTTCGTTAGACACTATCATCACTACCATTTCAGCTCCTTTTATGAATTAAATTTATGTACAAAACACTCATCTCTCTATGTATATATCATTACAAATACTTACGTTCGATTTTTGTTACATTTCATTCATAAAAAAATGTAAAATATTTTCAATGTATCAATGCAATAAATTGAACTAAAAAAAATACCTCTCATGTAGAGAACTAAAAAATTTGCGCTGTAACAGTCAAAATATTGAGGAACTTTTTTTAGACTAATGAATTGCAGTATTTTACAATCAGTATAGAAACATGGGAGTATTTCAAAAATAATTGGATTTAATAGATTCAGATATTTTTAAAGTAAATTATAATTATCAATAAAAGATGGAACACTAAAAAAGTAGTACACACACAAGTCCTTTCAACAAATGTATTTTCACAACAATAAAGAATGTGAAGCCTTCACTAATTTAAAACGAATGCAACAAAAATTTAGTTTGGAAGAAATAATTCCAAAGAGGAAATTAACAATTTAAGCCTTTTGAAGTATAATTTTCCACAAGAAAATTTCAATTTATTATTCCTTTAATTATTAAAGTAACAATTTAAAT
The DNA here is from genome assembly GCA_019973935.1 of Trichonephila clavipes. Taxonomy (NCBI): domain Eukaryota; kingdom Metazoa; phylum Arthropoda; class Arachnida; order Araneae; family Nephilidae; genus Trichonephila; species Trichonephila clavipes. Next base: position 173,990 of record BMAU01005882.1, on the reverse strand, counting down.
AATACATACTTGAACAAAATTAAGTACTTTGGGGCACGTTTGAACTTGCTCTTCAAAATAATTTTTCGAAGTTAAGCTTGCATTTTCAAATCCATAAACCACTGCGAAAATTCAATAGACCTGACTAATATAAGCTGAAATCGCACACAGTGCTAGCATTCTTTTTAGTATGTCTTTATATTATTTATCATATCCCTATCGTATGTTAGCAGTTTAAAGGTGCAGATACTGGTTCAGTTGAATTCTCGCGGTTAATCAAATACGTTCTACCTTGAAACTTTAGAAGGGATCTAACGACTACATTATATAATAGAAAATATACTTCTTTAAATTCGTTCAAAGAGGAAGATTGTTTCCAATTTGCAGGCAAGTCGTACAGAACAGCTGAATTATCTAAATTATCAGAAACATTACTAAATAAACAAAATTATAGATCAAGAGAAAACAATGCTTTCATTTATTAAAAAAAACAAATAGATTCGAATTTTTCTTCTGAAATACACTTAACTTCTTCAGTGAAAGGAGAAAAGTTAAAGAAGCTGGTAATGAATGTATCGAATTCATATTGTGTATTAATGTCCCACTTTGAAGTTACACGAGGGCTATGCCGATGGACCTCGTAATTTTGGGCCTCGGTCAAGTGACGAGAACGATACCTGAGCTGGCACTCCACCGCAACGTGAGGACTTCAGATTTAATGTACATTCATTCTTTAACACACTGGGTTTTCAGTGGCATCAGGATCAGCAAAACCGACCACGAGCTCGCGAACGTGATCACAGAATCTCATATCAGGTTTATGTTACTCAGAGGTGGGCAGATTTTTCTAGGGTACAGGCTACTTCTAATGTTTTTAAGGTGTTGCGGCTATTCTAAATTAAAATTGTGTTTTCTCTTTAACTTATTTGCGACACTGTACCCTTCTTTTAAAATATGACATCCCACTATTTTTACTACTACTACAAAAAATTAACACAAAGTTGTCAAGCCGAATGCTTGGAACAAAATTGACCATTTCTCCGGGTCAATATAAACATTAATACTTTAGAAATTAGCCCTAAGTGAACTCAATCCAAGTTCATGTATTTTTATCACAACGAATAAAATGATTTAACAGTAGTTTTATGTTTTTCTTAGAGGGTGAGAGACAACCCCCCTACACCGATTGTACATATACAACTATCAATTTTCTATAATCTAAGTTATTTAATTTTATATTCAACGTTTTCCTGTTAAATTTAAAAACGATGTGACGTTTTGTCAGTGATCCGGCTGAAGAGAAAAATAGAGTAATTGTTGAATTTCACAGTTCAAACCAGCAATATTTTAATTCCTAGCCAGATCACTTCTAGGGAGAATGCATAAATTCCACTAAAATTTTTATTATGAACTCGTAATTTTATTTAATGTCTCAATTCAGCATTTTAGGAAAAATTTACCCCCTCCTACAAATTTTTAATTCTTTTCAAAAATTATCAAAAAATGGTTGGAAAAGCAATGAGGCTCAATTTACAAATGGATTTGATTTTTAAATTGTAAGCAATACAGAGAATTCTTATTCATTAAAAAGAAAACTAAAAAGTCATAGTTTACTACAACAAAGTATTAATAATTATGCCCCAATTTTAAATTCCAGTGGGTGTATTTATGTCTCTCATAACAGTACATTTAAATATTTATTTCTACGTACTTAGTGTTCCAATTTCATCTTTTAATCCCCCCTCCCCAATAGATTTTCAATTCTTTATGGCTTGTTGATATTTGTGTGCATAAATTCTCTAACTACCATTCTTTGTAAATTAGAATTATACATATTTGTAGCTCCATGCAATTTTCAACAATATACAAAATTTTTTGATTTAATCCCCAAAATGCAAGAAGCATTATTTAATACTAAAATAAAATTAATAAAGAGTACTAAAAATTATGAATGTGATGAATGAACCCAAGATTTCTACACATTTGCACAATGTGGCTTTTGAAGTAATTAATACAACTTATTTTGAATGCAATAGCAAGCAGTGATGTCAATTCTGACAGGTTCATTTTTATGGACTTTAATACCATTTTCTTTGAAATTGTTTCAAAAACACACCCTCACATCTCTGGTTCTTGCATGATGGATGAAATAAAAACTAAAATGCACAAACTTTACATGGAAACTTTTTGAAATCTTAACCCTTCGCTTTTCCTAAAAAATGCAATTGAAAATCTCCAAAGTTACAGAATTAAAATAAATCTTGCAACTTATCATGGAAATACTTGAAAATGGTGTGGTAAAGTTCTACAAATGTTATTTTAGTGTGAATCCTACTATTTATATTCCAATTGTAGTGTTTATTGAAACCCTGCAAATTAATCAGAAATTTAGGTGTAATAAATACTACAGTATAAGGAAGACAGAGGGTCTAATAGTAAGACACACTTCCAGCACTTAAAAATATTTGCATACAATAGAAAAATGGCTGTGTGTGTTTACATACCAGAATCGTTAAGAATCAAAGACTTGATGCAACTTTGTTTTAAAACTGATATTTACATGTATATCAAATAGCTTCCAAAATAAATTCTATATAACTATCTGTAAAAATTTAAAATTATACTAGCTTATTTGTAAATCTACAATAAGGATCTTGCAAGATTATTAGGTATTGCAAGCAAAAAAGTTAGATGACATGCCTAAATTTTCAGCCATCTAAAAAACTCACAATTTCCATTTTATACCATATCCTTGTTAAGTTTACAAAAGGAAAGCATAAGCAGGAAACTTAAATCTTTCAATTTAAACAAAACAATAGAATCGTTCCAATCTATTACATGTTAACCAATTAAGAAAAATTCCCCTATAGGTTGTCAAACTAGCAGTTGAAAATATTAAGAAATAAAAGTGAATAGATGTAACTGCTATAATGAGCAGTCAAACTTTTAAATATGCTCTTTAAACTTTTAAGTTAAATTTCAAACAGACAAGAGCTAACATACAAACTTTATACCATAAAATCTTATTTCATTCAAAAAGATAGGTTACTTACAACAGCTCAATGAAGACTTATGCCATTTCATGACATTCAAATATCCAATTTGATAACATCTCAAAATTGAATTTCAATTAAATATTTTTCCCTTTGTCTTTAACTATAAAATTTTTGCATGCATTAAATTGAGGTGAAATCTAATCATCTTGATGTAATCAATTATAAATAATTTATAAACAAATTTCCAAATTATTTTATTTGATTCAAACGCAAAAATTTTATGTGCCATAAACTACAAAATTATCCAACACTAATAATGCTTTATATATTTTTTATGCTGAATAAAACTCACACTAAAACCCCTCTTAAATATTATATACATACTTTGAAAATAGAAAAGTGAATAAAATCATACTAAATACCATGGAGTGCACAAAATATAAAAATAAATCTGCATCAAATTTAGAGAACTGTAAGTTTCATCCACTGTAATGCCATTAGCATAGAATTATTTGTTTGGATTTACATAATTAACTTAAAACAATGAAACTTGTGCAAAAGTTTACAAAACGTTCATTTAAAATAGAAAGAAATATAATAAGCAATATTCGCAACATGTATTTGCAAGTTGTAATTATATAAGGTAATAATTCTCGACCCACAAAAACTACTTCAAAGCAAAACTGTAAAGCTTTTTAAATAGATGCAGTTATAAGACTCGCACTTTAAAATAAACACAAAACTTTACAAGACTCGACACAGATTAGCAATGAAAAGATTTTGCCTATAAAAAGTACACAACAGTAACAAATATTCAGAGATCATTCCAACATGATTTCTATTCTGTAGTTTTATTTCCAGTATAAATTACCCACACTTAAAACTTTCAATAAATAATGCAATTATTAAATCTGAAAAATGGAATACAGCAATTTTATCTACTATATCTCTTAATTGCATCTAATATGAAACATCATGACTTAAATAAGACCCAATGTGGCAAGAAAAATAAAACTAATGTTTGTTAAAATAATAAAATCTTTTCTTAATGATTGAAAAAAATTACAAGTGAATTTGATTTTATAATTATACGAAGGAAAAAGTAAGTAGATTTTCACAGAAAGCATGTATATAAAGTGTTTGATAATTTTATTGGAAGGAAAATTACAAGAAATATTCTGAATCAGTGAACTATCTATTGTGATGAAACGAGTACCAGCTCATTCATTTTTTCCTGTCACATTAACCAAGCACAGACAAAAACATGAGCAAAAACTTTCTTATGCGATAAATTATCTTAAAAGCTAAAACAAATATATAAGTTTAATAAGACAATCTTAGTACAATGTTAAATGGATGATCGTTTGGGCCCTAAACACAAAGCTGAGAAGTTTTAATACTCATTTATTTACAAACATTTGCCATTTCAAAAAAAGAAAATCTTTTCCTCGTGTGATACACTTTCAAATTTGCAACCCTAATAAACAAGCCTAAAACTGAGGGGAAAAAATAAATTCAAGAAAATCAGATTTAATATAACATATCAGTTGAAGGCTTATAAATAAGGGAAGCAATTGCATTCTGGGAAAAACACCAGCTTGATTTTTTCCTACAAAATACTTTTTCCCCATAGAATTTTTCTTCCTGCTGAAGTTTTTTTTTAAAGTTCACAATGTGAAATTGTTCGACAAAGATCAGTGGTTACTTCTGGTTTTTCAGTTGGTTAGAAAGCCAATCTAAACCTTCATACAACCCATCACCACTTGTTGCACATGTAGCCTGGATGTACCAGTTGCGGTTTCGTAAGGAATGGAGGCCAAGTTTATCAGTGATTTCTGCAGCATTCATTGCATTAGGGAGATCCTAAAATCAGAACATTTTTAATATTTTAAAAAATAAATATATCTAGATTTAACAATACATATTACACATGAAATTATAAATGTGCACTGCTAAGAATTTAATGATTTGTAACGAACATTATAGTATAAGTACATGTTATTGAATTGTATAGAGGCCTTACAGAAATAAAGCATGCAATTAATATTTGGTTATGTAAATCCCAAACTTAAGGGCTAGAATTTATAAATGAGTCCAGTACGTAAAGAAATAAATTTAAATATGAAATCTAAGTATATAATCTAAATGCATTTGATGAGCATAAAAACCCACAAACACTTTTCAGTTACATTTCGTAAGTCATAGCATTGATTTATTCCAACAATCTATTCTAATATCAATTTTTATTTTAGCTAATGCATGTTATAAAAATTTTGATATTTTATAGTTTTACAGGGAACAATCTTTGACTTTCCCCTGTTTTCTTTTTTTTACATGTCAAATGAGTTGACTAGATAAATTTAAAAAAATTCTTTTACTTAAATCTAACAAACTAGTCTAATATCCAAAACTGCTTAGAAAGAGGGAGAGGGGGTAGAAGTAGAAAATAATTAGAAGAAAAGGGAGGACACTGAAAGCCATGAAATATGAGAAATGTTTCCTAATTTATTTCATCTAAAGCTGAAACTTTAGTTTTATAGCAATAAGAGACTGCATTTAGCAAAATAGATGACATGCAAAGTACAAGTTTTTGATTACTGTTTTTTGTGAGCATCACCAAGTGCTTTGAGATTAACACCGAGAGCAAAAAACTCATTGGTCTCAAAACAGGAGGAAAAGGCAAAAGGAAATAAAATTGGAAAAGTTTCTCCCATTCATAAAGAACTGGAAAAACAACATTTTTATTTTTAACCGAGTATAGATGGATTGATATTTAGTTCCCTATAATGGTCACTATTCAAACGTTCATAACAGGAAAACCGATCTGATCGGATGTTATATTCCAATGATAGACATTTACATACCAAGAATCTATAGCAGAACATGTTAGGAAATAGAAAACTTTTATTGGACAGTTTAGGAACTTGAATCCAGTGCTGAAAATCAAACAGGCATGGAATTTTGACAACCTTTTTCCATACAAAATGTTGACAGAGCCCATGAAAAGTTTCAAAGCTACTGGGAATATTTGGCGTTTTCAGACAGTGGGATACACTATAGTATCTCCCAAAAAGATTAAAAACTGTAAAAAGGAAACTTCAAAAAGTGATTGACAAATAAACTTTTGCTGTTGGACAGATTGTTACTTGTGTATAAATGCCACCACAGTGAAACTTGTGTCCATACACAAATTGTCGAAAGAATTTGGGGCAGTACAAAATGGAGGAATAAAAAGCAGAGCAACAGTGTGACATTTGCAATTGTATTTGTGAGAGTTCATTTGGTGCCAGTATCCAGAAAAGACAATAGACTATTTTGAAGTAGATAACAGATCGTTCAAATGTGACCAATTGTTTTGCCTCAATAACACATAAGAATCTTCCTCTATTGCTGTTATATCATGGTATGATTGGTTGTGGCGACATTAATTTGTAAGTACTGATTTCATTTGTTGTGTGTGTAACTACTATATATAAATGAAGCAACATACAAGCCTTTTACTGAAACCAAGAGACTGCGGAGTACAAAATTGCTATTTTTCAATCCGACAGTCAGGAAAAAGTCAGTCTGCTAAGCACAATACGATTCAAGAAGTTTCTTGAATCATACTGATCTGTTTCGAAGGTAAAAAGCTTTTTAATAAAAACATATATAAAGCACATGGTACATAAAAATTGTAGAAGCATGAAACATTAAATTTTTTTAAAGGGTTATGCAATGATTTATTTACAGAAGATGACATCCAAATTAAATTTGTTTAAACGACTTTTTAATACCACCATTTCTGAAGACAGCACGAGAAACCAACTTTGTCATTAATTTTACTGCCATCAGCATAGCAAATAGGAAAATCATTCCTGATTTTATAGCTAAATTGAACAACATTAATAACATTCCTCTCTTAAGGATGAAGAAAAGGTTGATCCAAAGCATAATGAGTACTTTTTAAAAAATAAGACATTGGAGTCTATTTAAAAAAAAATATGCCCAGTATTGCTATTGGAGAGAATTAAGTTGGTCTTGCAAGATAAATGCTTTTCCAATTAACAGTTACTCAAAACGTTCTAATTTCTCGTTCAAGTTTTTATTCTTCTATACTTTTCATCTTTATCACTTAATGAATTTTAATATGAAAATTGACAAAATTTCATCTTGCCTTCTAATAAATTATAGAGAAGCTATATGGTTTGACAAGAGCAGCTAGATTCGGCTCAATCTATGCTATGTTGGATTTCTATGTCTTAAAAACAAATGTGAAAATGCTTCCTAAAAATTGTGAACAAAATTGCTTTGAATTTAAATATCGTTGACCAAGTTTTTTTAAAAAAAAAATTGGGGGGCGCTATGCATAACACATTTCCTGCCAAAATTCCTTTATGGAAATGCTACGAATCATAGCATTAAAAAATGTGTATTTTCATATATTTAGCTTAAAAAAAATCTGTATAATAACCTACATTCAGAAACTACACAAGGGAAAAAAAAAATTCAAAGTTTCATCAATGCCACAACAAACTCTTTATTTCAAAAACTTTACCTGCTTGTTAGCAAATATCAAGAGGACAGCATCCCTCAACTCATCTTCGGCTAACATTCTCATTAATTCCTCTCTAGCTTCTCCAATACGTTCTCTATCATTGCTGTCAACCACAAAGATCAAACCTAGAAATGAAAGTAGAAATATATTAAAAAGATTTTACAGATTATACGAGAGGAAATAAATTCAATGATATTCTGCAGCAGCTGGATATGGCTTTTTCTATATAGAGAGGAAGGAACATTTGGTTCAGTTTCATTTACAAAAATGCCCCAGAAAAAACAGATACAAGAACACAATATTCCTATATTAAGAATACACATGTACATAATTACTAAAACATAATTTTAATATAATCAAAACCTAAAGAATTACAATAATTTTTTAATATAAAGCAGGTTTTTAAAATTCAGGAGTAACAAAAGAACAATTAAGTTAGTATCTAATAATTCAAAATAAAAACATTGAACTATAGCACAAATTTTTATTTTGCTGCAGTTTTCTTTACACATTAAGAATTTGAACTTTTGAGCCCCAATTAAAATTATAGGTTTTGAAGATACATCTATGTTCAACTACATATTTTCATTTCTTTTTTTTAACTTGATAGCATTTGACTTCAAGGTTAATGATCATTATTACATTTTACAATTCATCTAGAACTACACGCAATCTGATGGTTGGCACAAGGTTATATAAAGTAATGCATTTAAAAGAATGAAGAACCAATGAGTCTAGTTAGAACTTTGCTTGAGAATTTAGTTTGAACAAGATGCAAGTAAATTAAGACTTTTCCCAACCTGAATTTTAAAATGAATTATATCATGACATACCAGCTTTTATTGTTATAAAATCCAATTACTCACAATCTGAAGCAATTATTTACAAAGATAACACTAAAAACCTGGTAATCTTTGCAAGAAAAACTTATTTAAAAATATTTAACATTTTAAGTTATAATACTTTTCTATAACATAAGTTATCCAATAAAATTTTAAATATATAGAGAGATGCTTAGAAAAAACATTTAAGATAAACTAAAAAAATTCTTCCCAAACACTGAAGATTTTTTAAAACTATATAATGGATATTATAACACCTTTAAAGAACAAATAATCTAATCGATAAAACTTACCTTGAGTATTTTGGAAATAATGTCGCCAGAGAGGTCTAATTTTATCTTGACCACCAACATCCCACACGGTAAAACTAATATTTTTGTACTCCACAGTTTCAACATTAAAACCTACAACACAAAACATGGAATAAATATACGAAGTATAATTGGATATATTTAAGCAACTGTTTTTAATAAAAACAAATAGTTAAAACAAATCAAAATATACTTATCATGAAATACAGTTGTTTACATTCGCTAAGATGGGCAATATAATATAGTTACCTTGATATTTTTGTCTGGCAATGTGGTTGCCATGGAGATAACTTATATTAGAAATAAATTATTGGTTTTTTCCTGTGGTAACCCAATGAATTCCAGACGATTTTAATTAGATTTCTTTAATTTCTGTTTTCTGCTTTATTTTGTGCTATTTTTAAATATGGATATTTCTAATATGGATGAGCACTGGGATATTTTTTAAAAGAAAAAGTGTTGCACTTTTAATTACCGCTGTAAAAAGTTTATTTTGAGCTTTATTTTACATTTTAAAAATGCTTTTTTAACGTTCCTTGTTCAATAAAATTTGTTGAAGGAACTTGTAGTTTTTGGAATATTGCAAGTTTTTAGTACTTAGTAATTGTTTTTTTATTTTTATTTATAATTATGTAATACGAGTGTTTCATTACAATGCAATTATTGTTATATATAATTACTATTATTAGTATATGTTACTTTTTATTATAATGATATTCATTATTTATTGATTGATCTTTGTTATTCTCAATCTCTTCCTATATCCTTTATTTGAAATACATTTCAATGCATTTCTAAACAATTCAAGCGCTGCTTGACGTGGTTCCTTTATCACACCTAGTTCCCAGTAAATACATAAAAAAGGAAAACTTTCTTTTATGAAATATATTCAATAAAAAGGCATGATTAGAACAAAACGAATTTTTCTAATCTCAAATTTAAAACAATTGAAATAAAAGAAATAAGAGAAGTCAAGAGATAAGTTTCCTGTACATAACTAAAATGACGAGCAATGGAAAAAAAATACTTAGAGGGAGCTTTAAAATTGAGTCCATATATAATCCAATATTTACCACAAAAGCAATATAGATCAAAATTTTAAGCATTTTAAAATGAAATTTCCTGACACTAAAATTTTCAATTAGTTTTAGTTAATGAACTTAATTACCATTTAAAAATATTCTTGTTCAATAATTACCAGAAATTATGTTAAATGGACAAATGAAATTTTACACTTAAAAAGGGGGTGTTTTTATGAATAGAATTTCCCTTTACAAGAACATAAATGTTGCATAAAGTGAACCACCATTAGTGAAACAATGTTCAATTATTTTGGAAATATTTTAACATTTGAACTAAAAGGTACTTGACAATCTATAAATATCCTCCAAGATTTTACTTCTTTCCAAAATATTAAAGGATCTTTAATGTTATTAAAATTATCTTCACATTTTTCTTTAAGAAACTATTTTTTTTTAGGGAGAAATGGTACAAGGAAAATAAAAGAAAAATAACCATTACAAAAAAGGTTTGAAAAATCACTATAAATCTTCAGTTAATAGCTGCTTTATTATCTACTTTTAAGTCTTGAACATATGAAAAGTAACACATTATCATTACCAGAATGTCAAAGTATGTACAATGATGATATCCTATTGGTCATTAAATGAGAGAAAAAATTCTAAAATTTGTAAGTAGACAAGATGTTTAAGAACACAGAAAATGTAAACAATGAAAAATGCAATTTTCATCTTTACAGCTACACCAATAATTACCCCAAGTTTGATTCTAGATAATTTGGTAGATTAAGAATAAAAATTTACAAGATGATCAATGTATTTACGACATACTTTTTAAGTTAATAGGATAATATCATGATTCACATGCAAGTTTATCTTATGGGAAAAATTTATTTTAAATCAATTTGAAGATTCATTAAAATATTATATTTTTTGTTGTTAAACACATTTGGCAAATTTTAATTTTTTGAAATCTATAAATAAACAATGTAGGGTTAGAGATACAGGGAAGGGAAAACCGAGGTTGATACTGTACAACAAGGGTGTCAAATTCAAAGGCTAACTTGGGTCAAGCAAAGAAGGTTTAACTATAAATGGGCCACAAAAAAATATCAATATTCATAGAAATGCAAGTTTATTTTCGAATACTACATTATAATAAACATAAATAAAAGAACAAGAAAAATATAATGTTTTCGCCCTGGCACTCAACATCTCTTCCCTGCTGTTATTTTTCTTATTTCAGGAGAAATTGACATTTAATTATACATTATTGTGTGGCGATACATGCGCTGGGACACAAAAATGTTCATTGTGGGCAGCATGCAGCTGCTGAACAAGGTGCTAACACAGCAAAATTTATATTTTGTAAAAAGACATGACATAGAGCTGGTTTTACTTTAAATAGAAGCTAATGGCTCAATATTTAAATTTATATATATATATGAGGTGTGGCTATTAAATAACGAGACTGACGATGCGGAGGTAAAAGTGCACATGCGTAGTCCGCCATTGACTGTCAGCTGTTTAGTGTGAAGCTTTCTCTTCAAAATGCCCTAAGCCTCATTTGCGTAAGTAACACGGTTTAGTCATAACCTTCATTTCTGTTAACTTCGTTATTTTATTTTGGCGAAAAAATGGTTAGTGTAATAATAGAGCAACGAATTGTTGTTAAATTTCACTTCAAACTTGGAAAAACCGCTACTGAAACTTATAATTTAGAAAGAAGTGTACGGCAGAAAATGTTTATCCTGTGCACGAGTTTTTGAATGGTTCAAACGTTTTAAAGATGGTCGATAAGACGTTGAAGATGATTCGCGGCCAGGTCGCCCTTCAACGTCAAAAACGGATGAAAATGTCGAAAAAGTTGCTAGATTGATTCGGTCTGATCGTCGATTGAGTATTCGTGCAATAGCTGAAACTGTAAACATTGATAAAGAATGTGTACGGCAAATTTTACATGACAATTTGAACATGCAAAAAGTGTGCGCCAAAATGGTGCCAAAAATTCTCACGTTTGAACAACAAGCAACTCGCAAAAATGTTTGTACTGACATTTTGGATGCCATTAAAAATGACCCAAATTTATTGGAAAAGGTAATAACATGTGATGAATCCTGGTTTTTTACGTATGATTCGGAAACAAAGCGCCAATCCATGAATTGGAAGACTCCAACTTCACCAAGAGCAAAAAAAGCAAGAATGAGCAAGTCAAAATTTAAAGCAATGATGATTGTTTTTTTCGATACTCATGGAATTGTGTACCTTCACTGGGTTCCTGAAGGTCAAACTATCAATCAACATTACTACCTTGAGGTACTTGGCAATCTGCGAGAAAGAATAAGAAAAAAAAACGACCTGAAATGTGGAAGGAAAAATCATGGATTTTCCACCAAGACAATGCGCCAGCTCATTTTGCGTCATCTGTCAAGAGATTCCTGGCCAAACACAGCATCCCAGTGTTAGAGCATCCAACTTACTCGCCAGACCTGGCACCATGTGATTTCTATCTGTTCCCTAAGGTGAAATCTACATTAAAAGGAACAAAATTTGAGTCTGTGGAAGCTGCTAAAGAGAAAGCGGCAAGAGTACTAAAGGAGTTGACAAAAGATGACTTCCAGCACTGTTTCCAACAATGGAAAATTCGCATGGAACGTTGCAGGGATAGAGAAGGGGTGTACATTGAAGGCTATAATAAATAATTATGTATAAAATAAGAATAAAACTTTTTACAACGACAGTCTCGTTATTTAATAGCCACATCTCGTATATATATATATATATACACACACAAATATATACACATACATACACCCAAAATGGAATATTACAAATATAGATGTAAAATAGCAAAAATGTGAAAAGGTAGAAGAATAAAGATTGAAATATAAAAATTTTCTGATAAGTTTCAATCTGTCCTATTCCCAGAAAAACAAGTACTAAACCAATTCATTGTATATCAAAGTTAATGCAATAAATTGTTTTTTTTTTAAATTAAAGACCTAATATTAGCTGCTCATATAGCTATATAACAGCTTTATGACATCCACAACTTATAAAGCTCCATAAATTTCACGAGGAAGTGAAGAATCAAAAGTGAAAAATCCTGTTCTACATTTTCTAATGTACCATTTCGATTTAAATTAAGCGTGAAACAAAAAAATTTCTTCATAATTTAATATTTCTTTAAAAAAAAAACCATGAAACCATTTATATTGTAATTTGAATCTAATTCCTACAATTAATTTTACTGCTAGTATATATATCACATTAATTTTTTTTTATTGTAAATGATCTGAAAAATTCAGCTAAGAAAATAATCAAGGCTCCTAGTTACCAAGTAGAATATATTCATTATAAAAAAAAATTAACAAGCTTGCTTGATTTTCTTTCTATTTTTTTTTATTTCAAACCTTTTAAAAATATATTTTTTATAATATGAAGACTTCATACACCTTACATGTTTACCTTTCTCCAAATTAATAAAAATTTGTATTTAAATATATTTAAAACAGATACTTTATATATCTTTACGAATCTATAGCTTAAGTTTTTAACACTTTTTTACATGTTTACCATTGATATAAAATGATTAACTAATAAAAGCAATTTATAATCATATTTTATTTAAGTTATATAGTCAATATTTTACTATAAATTTCATTCTCTATGGAATAAAGTAGACCACATCAATAATATAATTTTATCAGTAACCTTAAGAATTCTTTTAGAAAAAATTAATACAAATGTAAATGTTATATCAGGTGCAATATTTTCTTAGTATTTATCATTTCATAGATTTAAAAATATTGTTTATAGGACAAATTTTTAAGTATTCCAACAATAACAATAAGTACGTTAAAAGTTTAAAAAAATCTGAAACAAAATTAAATTTATAATAAAAAATACATGACATTAATGAAAATTAACTTTCAATACGAGATGAAGGGAAGAAAAAACCTGCAAAAGAGGAAAGCATATTTTTTACTGAAGGCAAAACTAACCAATCCAGTACACGTCATTTTTGACCTGCAAATTTCCTAAACAAATTAAAATCTAACAATCAGATAATGATAAGCTCGCATTAGATTCTTGTAAAACTTTTTCAAACAAATATCTTTTTGCATTTCTTGTATAATGCAGTCATTTTTAAATAAATAATTTTTCACTAATAAGTCGCATAATAAAAATATGCATTTGAAGAGTTTGTGACAAGCTAACAATGAAATATGATTGAACCTTGTCAGTAACGCACACAGGGGGGAAGGGGTCCAGGGTCGAAAGTCCACCATTTTTGTATCATGCTCCTTTTGATTTTGGGAACAATAAAAAACTAATTATTGATAACAAATATTTAATTAAATTTTACGTACTATATACTTAGAATTATAATCAATCGGAAAAAAAAATCAAGGTTGACTGGGAGGAGGGGGGGTTTGGACCCCTAGGACACCCCCTTGGGTGCGTCACTGAGCCTTGTTGATGATTTAAAATTTCATCACAATCAATATAACAGGGCAAGAAAGCTTAAGTGAAAAACCTAAAATACAAAGTAAATGATTGTATTACAATGGTAAAAATCTTTATGGCTTCTTCAAAATATTTTTCAGGATAGATCAAGTACGAAAAAGTAATTCATTCTAAGGAGACCCAATGCCCTATTCCAAACAATATTAGGTCAATACCTTTTAGATTCAGATATGACATTCAACACAGCATTTCTACATATTTATTAATTTGCTATCACTTTTGAAAGGGATGGTACCCCATCTATTTTATGAAACAGCCTACATTAAATATTACAATTTTGAATGTGGCAAATTTTAAAGAAGCTTTTCTATATGTACACATTAAGACAATAATTCAAATAATTTTGTTCATTGGTACATGCACGCTGCAGTGTCGACCAATTTTGTCAAAACAAAAGATGTTGACAGATTTTCCAATATGCAATCAATAGTAGAAAGTCATTCCCACACACATTCAAACAAGATAAATAACAGCACATATTTGACAATGTCTTACAAATCTGGCAATATTGGTCAACAATATAATACACAAGTACCGTTTTCTTAACCTGTGCGATATAAATAATTTTATTTAAGAGTACAGCACATTTTTAGAAATTTTACAAATACTTGCCAGAAATACAAGTTTTGAAATAAATTTTAAATGATAAGCCTTCTTTAAAATTATATAAATTTTATTGAGCTAAATAGGACACATGTATGTTTACAAAATGCTGCTCTCTTAAAAATTATATACAAAACACTATATTTATTACATTAAATTATAATTTTAATATTACTTCAGAACAAACTGAAAAAGACAATTTAACTTTGAGAAAATTACTATAGAACCAAAGAGAGTAAGTATTTACTAAGCCTGTTTGATGACTATCTTTTACTGACAACATAGCATTTACAAATACTTTTCCTGATGTTTTATGATATATGCAAAGTTTAAATAAAAAACCCTTTATAATGTAAAATGCTTAAACACCAGTTCATTCTTAGTTTTTGCCTCTTATAATTATACATAAATTACATGTGTATAAATCTGAGACATCGCAAACACGCAACACAATCTTAAAATTTAATAAACATTTTTTTATAAATGTTTAAATATAACTTAAATACAAGAAGACTTTAAAATCCACACCTTCTAGATTTAAATCTTGCATGAATGTGTTTAACTTTATATTTCTCGCTATTTCTCTTAATTTAATCAATTTGATTAAACATTTCATACCAATTAATCGATGAACATACACAAATTTTATATATTCATTAGTATTAATTTCAGTCTAGTAGAATATTAATAAATAATTCTATTAATAAATTTTGCAGTATTTCATGAATGCAGCAAAATACGTAGAAATCAATTTAATTATCATTTTAATGCATGTTGGAGTGAACTAACAATAAGTAAAATATTTACAACAACAGTTTATCAAATTCCACATTAAGAATGTATTTAAACTAATAAATTTGTATAAACAAACATATTTACGACATATTGTATAAACTTAAGGAATCGAAATACTACAAAACATTTCATTTTTCAATTAAAAAACAAAAACATTAAATTTTTTGCCCACATATGGATACATTTTATTAAGTATTTGACATAAAACCTACAATCAAACTAAAATTTATCTGGTCACTAAAATAAGATATTGTCAATACGTAATATATTGTTTCTAAACTCAAATTCATGACTTTCTAACCAGTTTATAAAAATTAAAGATTAATGTTAAAGATAAGAATTCTTAACAGTTTCATATACTTCAAATTGTATTTCATAAAAAATTCAGAAAACTAATTTTTAAAAAAAACTAATTGGGAAAACTTACCTATGGTAGGAATTGTAGTAACTATTTCTCCCAACTTTAATTTGTATAAAATAGTTGTTTTACCAGCAGCATCCAAACCAACCATCAATATTCTCATTTCTTTTTTGCCAAAAAGGCCTTTAAATAAATTGGCAAAAATGTTCCCCATGATGAATTTTATAAATACACAGCTTTAATCTGAAATGAAAATTTTGTCAAAAACTGGTATAAATTTAATGAAAAGACAAAATAAAATTTTTCAAAAAACGAAAAACATTTAGAATACGTAAATCCCATTCTGAAAATCGAAACAATTGGAATTTCCGATTTGGGCGTAGCTCATTATAGCTTTTTAAACATATTACTATAAAAATTACGATGTTTACATCACAATGACACATATTACATACAACTACGGAAAACTTAAAATATAGACCAGATTAATAAACACAATACAAATCCGAACATGAATGCAGATGTGCCATACTATGACGGCATACTTTAGAACTGATAAGAACACAGCCTGCGTGAAAAATATAATGTTATGAAAACTTGACTAAGCCTATGATATTAACTATGTTCAACGACGGATATTTTCTACCTTTCACTCAAATACATATGTATTAAAAAAAACTTCTCAAACTAGGCAATTTAAAATGCATTAAAGAGATTACGTTATAGCAGAAATGAAAGGAAAAAATGTGCCGTCTTATTACGTTATGAACCCGACAAATATTTAATCAAATGTAACTATAGTAAAATTAAATCTCGAAATTAATAAAAAGTACCGAAATTAAAAAGAAAACCTTCGTCGACTATTTATCTATTATTACAAATCAATTGTGAAATAAAATCGTACTAAATTCCGCTGAAAGGATACAAGGATATTTAAAGGTCCCAAGTCATTTATTTACACTAACTTATCGAAGATATATAAGCATTAAAAACACAAATAAGTTTACAAAAGTTACTAATAACATTAATATGATAAAAATTAAAATTAAATATGAGTAAAAAATCTAATTTTAAAGTACTGAAAGAAGGAAATTTCCTTACTTACCGGTAATGCTAATACGCAGAAAATGGCGGGCATAGAAAGGAGTTGACAAGGCTTATGCCACGTCTAGTCATTGGTGGGTTACGCGTTGCAATATCCGTCACCTTCTTTTTCTAGTTTCTTCTTTCGAACGAGAAAATTAGCTCGTTAATTCCCAAAAATATATTTTGTGTTATTTTCTTGTATAAACTTTGATTTAATGAATAAAATTGATAAATTATATTATTTTAAATACTTTTTATGTTTTTCTTTAGATATCATGAATCTTTGATAAAATATTTTTAATATACCCCAAAAGATCGAAATTGACACTCACATTTGTATTTTTAATGACATATGCTTTTTTTAATGGAGAAAATTCAATTTTTCATTGAATAGATTCTAGTGTTCTATAAATTGATTTTTAAATATGAAAATTATTTAATGGTGTCAATTTAACTGTGACTTTCTGATTGCAAAAACAAACTAGTGTGTTTTGAATTTTTCTGTCAGAATTGTTCTAAATATATGTATATGCAAATTAGCAAATTTTTTTAGCTGTGTAAATGATTTTAAACTTTCGTTGATATAAGTTTTTTTTTTTGTCAATCTCTGAATGCCATTTTTTAGAAATTTTGAATTGTTAGTGAGTATTGTGTTACGTCATTTTAACACGTAAATTATTCATGTGACAGTGACTAATAAATGTTAATTTTGAGGAAAATTGAAATCAATACCCTCTATATGAAATGAATTTAATTCCCTTATACCTAAAAAAAATTTAAACAAATTAACGTATTGGAAGTGTAAATATTTGTGTATTTTATTGACTGTTATTGTAATCTTAAGTAACACCTCAATAGTAGCTTCCCCCTTTTCAAATTGATTTTTTATTATGAATGTACTGCAATAGAATATATGTCTTGTAATTGACTGGTTAATAAATATCATTCATCGCAAGCGACTTGTACAGTAGAAATATGAACTTTTACATAGATAAACAATTTTTTACATAGATTATAAATGTAAATAAAATTTTCAATTTTGTCATCTTTGAATGGAGGAACAGATTTTAATTCAAATAAATTGCGCCTGAAACGTCTCAATGACGTTCAATAAAAAAAAAATGGAAGACATGATGTTATTGCATATAAATAATCGGAAAAAATTATACTTGAAATGGCATTTAATGGACTTTAGTAACTATTTCGTCGTGAAGTAGTGGGTTTCGGGGGAGCAGGAAATCTTGTAAAAACATTTTTCTTTAAAAGTATTTCTTTCTCACCACAAATAAAATGTTGACACGATTTTTCCTATGAGATTTATTAATAAAACAGTGAAAAAGGAAATTATTTTATGAAAAAGATAATTGTGATTTTATTTTTTTGTTATTGTTGCTTCATTTCCTACCATTTTTCTGCAATTATATTTTTGAAACGTTATTACGTTTTTTGTGTGTTAAATTACACACACATCATTTACTGACAATTTCTGAAACTATCCTCATGTTATTGAAATATTAGCATGTTATTTAAAGTTTCCTTTTCTCTTTCTATATTTAGGCAAGATATCTAGGCATTAGATGATAATAAAATTTGTAGTTTTAGCAATGCTCTTCATGAAGAATGAACTTTAGGTCGTTTTTCATGTTACAGATTAAAATTTCACTTAACTGGAAAAACTTATTAGATTTCTTGCAAACTATTCATGTAAAATTATATATGTTATTTCCATATCCAACACATGTGTAAACCAATTTCATTGTTGATAAGTGTGGAAGCTCTCTCTCGTAGAAAGTGTGTTATGCTTCATGCTTTTTAAATCTACTTGTATTTTATTTCTTTTTATTTATGAATAATTAGTTGTAAATGATTTAAATATTTTTTACTTTTAAGCAGAAATTACTTAAAATAAACATTGCTATATAGTTTAAAAAAATGGATTTTTCTCTCTTAAACTTCATTTGACCTCATTTATTGCACTTTTTCACAACAAAGCATGCCTGGCTTAATTTTGGCACTCGGCTTTTTTTCTGATTTTGATTAAACCTTGCTTACATTAATTTCCAATATTATATTATCCTAATTGCCATTAAATTTACTATGGTCTGTTTTGAATAAAGGCAATTGTTTCATTTTGGATTTTAAATGCTTCAACTTATCTGTTATTGTGCTTTTACTGATTTAAATATTTTCTTCACACATCTGTTACGTACAAATAACTTCTTTATGCTCTCTTAAATATTTTTGTTTTTCTTGTTCTATTATATAAATTTTTCTTCTGGTTCTTTAAAATATTTTTTTTTTAATAAGTATTTGTAGAAAAATGTCTTTTAGATTCATTTTTTAATTGTAAATACAGAGAGGATTTACATTACTACACTTTTATGCTAGTTTTTTCATCTGTCTGCCTGACTGATTGATTTCTCAAATCCAATTTTATAGGTTGCCATGATTTGTATCGTGCTCAGAATGCCATGGATTAGGTTTAACACATACGTACAATTCACGCTACTTGAATATTAGCAACACTACAGCAAATTTTGTGACATGCAAATCACACCATGGTATCAAATCAACAACAAAAAGACTCTTGTGTGTTCTATTTGAAAAACAAAAGTTATATTTCGGTGAAAAATGGCATGTTTATTTTGGTGCAAATTTGGCTGTGGTGATTTTTGTACTTATATATCCACTTCGCAACAGATATAAAATTATACAAAGTAGCAAAAATTGTCATTATTTTAGAATTAAAATATTTTGAAAAAAATACAACATATTAAATGTAGTAAAATAAGTGTTTAGTTCATTTTAAGAGAACTATTGTAATATTAATAAATTGGGTTTGATGACCTGACTATATTTTAAGGTTCATGATCATCGTCTTTCTGTATATTGGTTTTCTCTAGCTGAAATTTGATTATATAAGAGACTCACATTTTATGTGTGTGTGTGGAATAATTGGAACTAATTGTTGTTTACAGAGACTGCGTTTTAAAGTCCTCGCCTGAGAGAGAAATAATCTTAAAATAAGATGTAATCATCATTTGACTTAAAATTTGAAATTGTCAAGTTTTAGTGGTTACACTTTCTAATTTTTATTGCAAGATTCTATTGTCTAATTTTCTTCAGACAAAATTGCATAAATATTCCGAATCTTATGATAGAATTGAATTATTTGAATTTTGTAATAATGGTGTATATATATATAAAATCATATAGTTAAAAAACAAATAAATTTTGTCATAGAAAAAAGGAAAAGCAGGAGACTTTTGAGTAATGGTACAGTAAATTCTAACTACCATAAAATCCGGCGTATAATGCTCACTTTTAACACAAAAAAGAACAGCAAATTTTAAGAGTGAGCATTATATGCTGGATATAAAAATGATAGGTTTAAAAATAAAAAAAAAAAAAAAAAAAAAAAAAAAAAAAAAAAAAGGAGAGAGAGCATAAAAAAAAATTAGGCTTCTTCATAGATCAAAATAATGTTTATTTATCATAAATTATATTTCTTATGAACTTAAAGAGCTATAGTTCTAGAAATATACAATTTTTTTTCTAAAGCTTGCAATAAAACCTCAGACAAATGATTTCAAAACACAAAAGCAATGCTCATGTACATTTCAGGTTTCTTCTTAAAAAGGGGGGGGGGGAGTGTTATACAGTGAATATACCGAAAAACTAAACATTGTTGCTTGAAAGTATAGGTGCACTTTATATGCTGGATTTTATGGTATATGCTCATAATTATTATAACTTTAGATATTAATGATAAAATTCATGTTAATCATTGAAATTTTTTTTTTTACAACCTTATAGGGTTTTTTTTTGTTTGTTAATCTTATGAAATGTCACTTTTTTTAAAGTTGTTTCCTTCATAAATTTATCCATGAAAATTCTTCATTTTGCGGAAAATATTTTCTTTTTCAGAATCCACAATGAAGCTTATCTTTTATTCAACAATTTGTGTGTTCACTTTTTATCTTCATTTTGCTTCTGGTGATGAAAGTAAGTATATTTTCCAAAAGTAAATGTATGCACATTTTGTAGTTTTTTTAAAAGATATAGTTGTAGATTGAATTTTTTCTGTCTAATATTAATCAATAACTTAAAACTTGTAATTACGCGTTCAAATATATTAAGGAATTTTTGAAATCTGCGTAAAGTGTTGCATGTTGAAATTATTTTCAAAAAACTTATTTATTCTCTGAGTATTTTCTTATTTAGGATATAAATTTGTTTAATTTTTTCTCTTGTTACCTTTTTGGTACTTTCCTGTTGGGGGTGTAAAATTGCATTTAAAAAAGTCGCCAAATCCTATAAAGATTTATGTATTGTGGTCTGAGTGTTTATGGTGCATGTGTCGAAAGACAACTTTAAAAAAAAACTCACCTTATTTTGTGTTTGATGTTTAACTTTGTTAGAAAGAAAACTAACCCGATGTCAAGGGCCACCCAAAATATTAAAGTACCGCCCCTTTGATTTTTTAAAATTTTATTGTTAAGTCAATTTTATCCTAATGTTTGACTAGATTATATTTAGAGCCATATTTTTCAATTTAAAA
The DNA here is from genome assembly GCA_019973935.1 of Trichonephila clavipes. Lineage (NCBI taxonomy): Eukaryota > Metazoa > Arthropoda > Arachnida > Araneae > Nephilidae > Trichonephila > Trichonephila clavipes. The sequence goes on along the minus strand of BMAU01005882.1, from coordinate 152,370 downwards.
ATATTTATGTATGTGATTTTTTTTATTAAATTTGTATAATGTTTTTTTTAAAAAATTTCTAACTTGATAATTAAAATAAACTACTTGGACAATGTAAAGGAATATTGGTTTTTATCAGAAATTAAATTGTAAGTTTCTAATTAAAATAAATATGTTACAAAGATTTTAATATCTGTTAGTTATTCATAACTATTAAATTTATTTTTATCTGAATGGCTTTTAATAGTTTTAACTCTAACACAACCTGCTACTTTTTAACAACTTTAAATTAAAAATAAATAGCCATTGTTGAAGCAAAATTGGTTAAAATTTGAAAATATTACTTCATTTATTTAAACTGTGTTGATAAATATAATTCTATTGACTTAAATTATAATCTTTTTATTTAGTTTCTTATCTGAAATATTGTCTGAATGGTAGTGAACCTGAAATGCTTTCAAGTGAAGGAACTCATTCTACTGGGTCTTTAGTAATGACTCCAAAACCTGAATCAAGTTCATGGTACTTGCCTGATATGAATTGTTCAGTCACTTTTACAACAGAAAAAGATCATTACATTTTTTTGACATTTTCTAATGTTAGTTTAAGAAATGCAAGTATGGACAATTTGACTGTAATTTTTGACAATTCAGTTTCTAATGCTGTGCTTGCTGGACAACAAGTTTGTTCTAATGAAAACTGTGAAGGATTAAAATTTGAATCTGGATATTTCAATAACTTGACTTTGAAATTTATCAGCGCTAATGTTACTGTTCCTCAGAATGTGACTGGATTTAAAGCCCACTATACTGTTTATGAATTGGGTAAATAAAAATTTTGATTTTTGTTAAAGCATATACAATGTTTTAAAAATAAGTGTAAACTTGGTAGAAGTTGTTGTTTTATAAATTATCTGGTTTATATAAAAAGTTCTGAAATTTTGAAACAAATTTTATATATATATGAATTGTGAATAAGCTTTTAATAATTTCTAAATGATTCACTTATGCCTTGGCCAGTGGTCAGTAAACCTTCAAGAGAGAAGAGCCAAGTTGACAGTAAAACAAGATGAGTAATGTGTCTAAAGAACCGTTGAATCAAAAATGCATTGTTGAAAGGCCAACCAAATAGTCGTTATGTGTATAAGTGTAAGCATTCTCAGTATAAAAATAGATCTCTTGGTGCATTCAAATTATTAATTTTATTACTTAAATAAAGTTTGATCTACAATTTTCCACTCCTTCAACAACTATTGCAGATATTTTTATTTCTGTGGCTTCAATGCAAGGACAACTAATGTTAAACTAACATAATGTTACCATTTGAATTTTCATGCTGTTTGAAAACATTTTCACTCCAGTTAACAACATAAGTGCAATATGTAATAATTTCATGTTTACACTAATAAAATTAAGAATGACCTTGATTGTTAATGCACATAAAGTTTTGGGAGTTAGTATGCCGAACATGTAAGCTATAACATAAAATTGACACTGCTTTTCCTTCAAATATTTTCACTGGTTCTCAACAAACTTATTTGATGGAACTATCTTAATCCATTTTCTGCCATAATTCCTGTTTGGGGATTTTGGAATTTTACGCAAACATTCCTCATTATACTATATAATTATAATAAAGTGTAAAATTTTTCAAAAATACCTAATATTTTCAAAACAAAAACATAATTTGAAAGTAATTATATTGCCGCACAACTTTTTGGGCATGTCTAACTTATCTGGCTAAAAATTTCAAAAAAAAAAAATTGGTAGTTAATGGGTTAAGCCAGTCAAATGTTTAAACGTATATGAAAATATTCTTAAATTTTTTCATTAGATAATTGTAAACAATAAATGAAAACCTGATGACTTTTTAGTAGACATAATTTTTTTAATATATAGAGGCAGAAGTCTGGAGAGCCCCGTCTATGCAAAAAGCCTCATGCTCCCTGGTTTGTTGACCCTTGGCCCAGGCCAATGAAATATTTTTAAATTTAAAAGTTAGGATGTGTGTGTCCTTATTTGACTAATGAAGTATTGTGTAGATTAAGGCTTTAATCTAAAAATTCATTGCCAACAAGCCTCGTACCTCATATTGTGTCTAAGCATAATGTTAATGATCAATCAATTGAGACAAAAATGTGTAACCTTTGAATGAAATAAGTAAAGCTTAATTTGTATTATAGGTAATAATGTTTATTTGGGTTTTTCCTTAAGGACTTAAGTAATGTTTAAATAATATTTATGTATGGCAGAGGTATCTTGAATTTATATTCAAATCTTATTTAGCATATTCTTTTACCTTTGAATTCTTGCATTATTTTTTCATTTTATCAATTACTTTCTTGAATATTATTATTATACATATTTCCTATTCTATCATTTTAAAGTATGTCTTTGATTTTAACTGTTTTCTTATTAAAAGTAAGATTCTTTTCAGCGGATCCTAAGACTGGAGCTTGCCGTGGTAAACACAAATTTTTGTGTGAAAATAAACGCTGCATTTATTACGATTTTTTGTGTGATGGGCACAATAACTGTGGAGACCTTTCTGATGAAATAAGATGTATGTGTATTTTTTAATGTATTAAATGTGATAATTTTAAGGAATTTTATGAAACACACATTTCCATTTTTAGATTAAATATATTAATGTGTAGTGTCAATTTCTTACAACATATTTATAATTCAAATCTAATACCCTTTAAAATGTTTTTTTTTTATTATTCTCTGTATCATAATTTGAATTTTATTTTTTAAAAAAATTATTTTTATTTATGTGCATTACTTGTTTTTTAAAGCTAGAATTAAATTGCATTTCATTAGTTATATTTTTTATTTCAGGTGAAATCCCAGTTAAAAATACTGTTTGGGGGATTGTTGTAATTGTACTAGCAATTCTTGTTATCCTGATTTTTGTACCTGTGTTTATTTTCTTGGCTGTGAATGGAACGCGCAATATAGTCAAGTCAGTAACAATACCAAATCAGCCTACTCCATTGTCCAATGCTGCAGAATCTGGAGAAGGATCTAGTCTTTTGACATCGTCTGATGCTATGAATAACTGTTGGCCTGGAACATCATACGATTCTTTCAGTTATAGTGGAACTCAACAGGCAGGACCTTCTGTTACAAAAGAACCAAAGAAAACTTCTCGTTCTAGGAAAGAAATCGAGGAATCGCAGGAAAACAAGTTTTTGTGATGTTCTGTGAATTATAACTTTTTAGAATACAACTCTTGCACAAATATTTTTTATATATGAGGTCTGATTTTAAGCTCAGTTGTGTGTGGACATAGAGTAGTGAAACATAAAAAATGATTTTAAATTAGCTTGACATTTTTTTAAATTTGAAATTAATTTCTAAATTTTTTAGAAAATCAAAAATATATGTAGTATTTTTTTTCATTTTATTAAATTTTATTGTAATATTTTGTGTTAACATTTGGTAGGTCCAGTTGTTCTTAAGATAAGGAATTTGATAGAAATTCCTTGAAGTCTAGGGAAAAAAAGGAGGAAATGTTTGAAATATTTCATTAAAAAAATGATGTATTTGACCTATTATTCAGAAACCTAATTTTATTAAACAAAGTATTTTTTGAAGTTTTTTCTGGTTTACTTCTAGCTTTAATGACATTGATTGTTCGTTTCAGTTCATCCTTTCTGTTTTTTTTTTTTTTAAGAAATAACTGATGTGTTTTATTAAATTTTCTATTGATAAATTTCCCGTTTACAAAAGATTTTGTGAAGTATGACAGGGTACATTTTGTGATGATTGAAAAAAAAAATATTTTTCTTGCTGAAATTTTCTGTGAAATAAAATCTTGGAGTATAATTATAATAATGTCTTATTAATTTTTTTTGAAAAAGAAATGTTTTGAAATTAAAAAAAAATCATAGGGAATTGGAAGTAAATTTATTTAAGGGGATAATTTTTTTTGTCTTAATTTTTCTAATATTTTTAAAAATCAATTTAAAAAAATCCGCCAAACAAATATTATATATTTACCTTTGTTAAATTTAAAACTGGTATAGATACAAAGCTAAAAGCATATTTTCTTTGATTCATTGAATATGTAGTGCCATACATGTATATGATTAATTCTCTTCAGAAGAATATAATTTTTTGAATGAAAGCAGCTTTATTGTAAATTCATAGCTCTTTCTTCACTTAAATATTGAATGATTGTGGAGGCTGAAACTTTTATATGAAATGACTTGGGATATTGTATTTTAAATTTCAATGTGGTATCTTAGTTTTGATTTGGATAAGATGTGTACATTTGGTAAATGGGATCAGGTGTGCATTCCTCCTGGTTCAAAATATATGGTCCACTGCAACAACTCTGTTGCTCGAATGTAATGTTAATTTCACTGAGAAAAAACAAATTTTTTTTTTATTTTTGAATAAATTTTTTAATGGGATGTGTGAAATTTTGACATGGATTAAATTTTATTTTAATGTTTTGATTTAACAAAAAAAAAATTGTCGGGAAATTTTTTTACTGTAGTTTAAGTGGACCTTGAATTTGATTACTTATTTATATTGAGGTAATTTTAAATTCCTTGCAATCGAGAAATATTCTTGTTTCTGTTACAATTCCATTTTCTATTTTATACAGTAACAAATATTTTGAGTAAAAATAAGCTTAGTTTACTCTGAAATTCCTTTACATTCCAATATTTTTATTTTGAATAATTGAAGCTTTCATTTACAAAAACTTTGTCATTTTCTATTTTATTGTAAACAATACATTTCTACTTTACGTACATTGTATAGAATGTTCCTATGTAATTACTTTGATATATACTAAATATATAAATCTCGATATTTTTTGTGTAACAAATATGGTTTTCAGTGTGTGTGTGTAGAGAAAATATTTATTCTGAAACATTGTCTGTTTAGTTTGAAATTAAATGTTGCATGTACATTTAATGAATATTTTGCTTATTCGAATAAAAGGTAAATTTTAAAGTATAAACATAAGCACCTGTTTTAACTTTTGAATAAATTTTTAGGCAATGTGTCTAAAAATGCAAATTGTAAATTATATTTCTTTGATAATTTAATAAGCAGATTAACTATTTACTGCTGTAATACAATCAATTCTTTAATCTTGGTGCCTTTGGAAGCAATTTACTTTTTAAAGCTTCTATTACTAAAAATATAATAAATGTTGAGAAGGCTTAAACATTGTAGTCTTGTTTATCTAATAAACTCCAACTCTTTTTTTTAATTTTGTTTTTGCATTGATATGTTCCTCTAAAAGCTGTGCAAAAATTTATATTGTTAAAAGGAGATTTCTCTGAAAACTGTGCAAAATAATTTTTTCAAAAAATAAAAGAAAATTAGTTAGTGATGTACATTTTCCTTCAGTATGGAGGTTTTGAATAAATGAATTGTTTTTAAAATGTTCTGGAATACTGACTTTTTCAATCCTTCCTCCCCTTTATAGAATATCTATTTTGTATTGGTACCCATTTAACAAATCTCAGAATTTTAGGGCATGTTCTACATATTATAAGTGTTTAAAAACTATTTTCTAGACTTTACCATTAAAATAAATTGGCTGTAAAATTATACATTTGACCCTTTTCCTCAATATTGTCATAAATTTAATGATGTTGCCTTACATTTATACACCTTCAAAACCTCGAACCTAATCAGTGGTCCAAAATTATAGGCAGTATAGTTTTTTCAAGGACTATGTTATTTTAAAATCATGCAAAAAGAAAAAAAAAGAGTTGGATATGTATTCTTATTTTATGTTATATCTTTATTATAATAAGTTTTGTGAATTAATCTGATATATCTTGTATAGTTATTATAAATCATTGAGAATATAATGAGAAAGTTTTTGATTTTGTTGTCTTTTACGTTTTGTGTAGGAGGAATTTTTCTATACACAAGAGAAAATTTATATTTTGCTTTTAATAAGAACACTTAATCATGTAAATATTGAAAAAATTTATATGGCTTATTCTAAATTGATCCTGATTCATAGCAGTCTAAAAGCATTATATATGTAATCTGCTTGAGTACAAAATCTGTTACTTGTAGATGCTTGCAGCTAGTGTGATGTAATCTTTCTGTTTGTGAATAATTTTTTCTGTGAATCACTCTCATGAAATTATTTATTTTCTTCTGGAATATACTCTTTAAAGAGACTAATTTAATTATTGTATTTGATAATTTTAAGCTATAGGCTCTTTTGAAAGTAGTTTTCAAGGGGTACACTTGTTAGCAAATTCGAGTTTTAATTTTTTTATTTGCAAAATCAAAATGTGTTTGATACAAGATTTTTTCAAGATGTATAACTTTTCCTTCCCTATGGGCATTTGTATTGAATTTTTAGTGTGTCAGCTTTATAAGTTATTTATTGTGATTTAATATTTCAATAATTAGCAAACTATATATTATTTATTGAAAAAAATGAATTGTCAGTATTATATTTTTTCCATGCAAAATCTTGTATAGAGGTACTTTACTTTTCTTAACTTGATGTGAAAAACCTTGCTTGACATGCTTAGTTCTGTTCAAAATGTAATGTATGATCGATCTTTAGATCTTTCTCATCAGTTATGTTATACTGTTCAAGATGTTTCTATTACTGTGATAATTGTACCAAAGTGCCTTGTGTATATATAATAAAATATTTACCAAAAAGCAAAATGTCATTTTTTCCCTTAAGTTTCATATATGTATAATTTTTTAAAAAATTTTTTAGAAATGATCTAAATTGTAAGAACTTAAAAATATCTTGTAGGAGTTTAATATTTAAAGTAAAATTTATGATGTAAATTGAAGTCAGTTATAAACATATTTAAATAACAACGTAAAAATTTGTTATTAAGAGAATTTAACACATTTATGTTGATTATTGTATAACATTTATCACATTGAAATATTTGTTATTTTCAAACATTTTTAGATTCATTTGCTTATATACATAAAGAAAAACAGTAAAGGTTGATATTTATAGCTTATTATAATAACTAAAATTACTTTCATATGTATGAAATGAGAACATGTTTGTCTTGTAAATTTTTACATTTTAGTTTTTACATGATCTAAATTTCATTTTTTTTAAAAATAAATTGTTATAACAGAGTAAATAACTATTTAAGGTCTAGGTTGACTTTTGACACAGAGAACAGGGATATGAAATTCTCTGGAATGATTTCATTACAAATGTTTTGTAAGCCTATATATACATAATTTAGGCTAAACTGAAATTTTACTTGACTTTAAGATCTGAAAAAATCTTGAGCAAGGTCTTTAGTATATTAAACATCACCTGTAGTTAATGTTTTGAAGAAATTGATTATATTTTAAAGTAAATTTTTAGATTTAAGATCTTGATGGAACACTGTTTGTAATATCTTTAATGGTTAAGGTTATCTTCTCCCCAAATGTCTTTGAACCCTATCGGTGGCGCACACAGAAATTTTTCAAGGGGGTCCGTGGTCGAAAGTTCACGATTCTTGTATCATGCTTCCTTTGATTTTGTCGATTTTCGGGAACAAAACACAGTAAAAAACTAATTATTGAATAAATAATTAGCATTAATTAATAAGATTAATCATTAATAACAAATACTTAATTAAATTTTACGTACTATGTACTTAGAATTATGATCAATCGGAAAAAAAATCAACCCCTTGTGTGCGCCACTGAACCCTATACAAACTTGGAATACATTTGCAACAAAAACTGCTCCAGTTTACATTTAAGTTTGTGACATTGAGATGCAAAAATAGACATTTATATTATGTTTTATCTTTAAAATTAAAAACATTCCAAAGTATTTTTTTCACTGAGATGCGAATATCGTAGAGCAGCGGGTTCCAACCCAAATGACTTTACGGGCCGCATGGGAAAAACATAATCCCACAGGCCGCATATAAAAATATACACAGTGCGTCAAATAAGTTTTAAGACTCGTTCTAGAGCGCAGACTGCGTATGGGCGCCAAGAGTGAAAATGCGCAAGCGTCATAATGTCCATGGTCCGCTGGTACACCTCGAACAAGTTGATGGCATTTGGTTAAGTAGCTGAGAGAGAGAAGACAAGAGCGTTCATTGCGGAAGTGATTTTTTTTCAATTTGACTTTTTAAGATGGAGAAAACAGCTTGGTAGAACCCCCCTCAGTATAGAGGGCGCTGCTTGTAAAAACATGCTTTGTTTACAAGAGAGATCTTGTGTACGTGACCGAGTGCAGACGCACTCCATATTCCATTAAACTTAATATTTAATCTTACACTTGTCTTCGATGATTTATTGAATTTAATTGAGTCTAATGATTGTGATGATATGAGTGTTGATTGATATAAAAGCATTCTACCACTGATTAACTGAACCACCCATGATAGTAACACAGCTGTTATCAAATTTTACGCAAAACTTAGTAAAAGTGAATCGGAAACTTACCTACTCATGAAAAAAGTTTACAGTGACTGTTGGTTAAGTAGATCAAATGTTTTTGTGTGGCACAAACGTGTAGTGGAAGACCAATTTCATCTAGAACACCTAAAATTATCGAGAAAGTACAAAATTTCGTGCCAAACAATCGCTGTGCGCCATTAAGAATGATGGTAGACTTTAAACATCAACAAAGAAACAATTCGAACCATCCTCCTTGAGGATTTAGGCAAAACAAAAGTGTGTCTTAAATTTGTTCCACGCACTTTATCCCCTGCACAAAAAGCAGTGAGAAGTGAACATTGCAAGAGGCATCATTTCAGCCTCTGAAAACGATCCAAACTTCCTGAAGTTCATTGTTACAGGTGATGAAACCTGGTGTTTCCAATATGACCTTGAAACAAAACGACAAAGTGCGGAATGTAAGTCAGAAAATTCACCGGAAGCCAAAAAACGAAGGAAAATTTCATATCCAAAATCAAATCAATGGTTGTTACATTCTTCGATGATAGAGGTTTTTATCAATAAAGAATTTGTTCCAACTGAACAAACAATTGCAAATCAGGGCTACTTAGCTGTTTTAAAGCGCTTAATGGCTAGAATTCATCGCATTCGTCCAGAATATCGGACTGAAAACTGTTGGTGTTTGTTCCACGACTATGCACCCAGTCACATCTTCCTTGTTCATTGATTTTTGGCAAAAAAATGTCTGCGTTGAACCATCCACCGTATTCACCTGATTTAGCCTCCTGTGACTATTCCTTGTTCCCAAAACTTAAAATGAAATTAAAAGGGTGTTTTGTGAGGAAATTTTGACTTTACAAGTAGCTTTGACCTAGGTTTTGCAGGCCATTCCACAAAAGGATTTACAACAGGCGTTCGATTCCATAATAAATCGCTATAACAAATGTATTGAAGCCGAAGGGTGCTATTTTGAATAAAAAACAAAACAAAAAAAACAAGAATTAATTTCTTTTTTCTATTTCTTTTTACGGACACAGTCTTAAAGCTTATTTGCCACACTCAGTAGCGACGCGAGACCTGAACTTAATGTGGGCAAAATACATTTCGCGAGCCCTCTGATGGCGTAAGAAGAGGGTTTATAAAATAAAAAACCAATTTTCATTCATGAAGAAAAAAACCAAAATTTTTACTCATATTTTTTTGGCACATTAAACAATAATGAAAACAAATTAAAGAAACAGAAATTTTCTATTTTAAGTTTTATTGAATTCCTTAATGTTTGGTTCGTAATTTATCTTAGATGCTATATCTGCTTCAATAGATAAAACTTCCAAAGCTGAAAGTCTTTCCTGACCTATTGTATTTCTTACATAATTTTTTATTAGCTTTGATTTTGAAAAGCTCCTGTCAACAGAAGCGGTACTTACAGGTATTATTAACAAAATTCAAAATACAATATAAATATTTAGGAAAATTTCTTTCAAATCGTTCTCTGTGACATTTTGGAGCAGATGTTTCACATCTACATTGATGTTGGGTAAATTTGGGATCATAAGATCATATTTTGTAGTTCTTTATATAATTCGTAAGGTTGGAAGTTACTGTTCTCGCCGACTTGTAGGGCTGAGTGTAACTCTTGACAGTTTTTCAGTATTTTGTATATTGGAATACTTTTTAACTTGTTTAAGTCATAGAGAAAACCAAAATTTTCAAAACGTTGATAAGACATAAATCTTGAATCCATATTGCTTATCACAGAATCAATCATGGTATTAAAAAAGTCTGTTTCATACCGGCTTTTGACAGGCTATATAGGTTGATCACTGCCTTCATGATCAAACATTCTTTTCTTTTTGGCTACCCTTTTATTTTTAAAATCTTTCGTCAAATCATAACCGCTTGAGTTAGAGCATCAGACAAGCATTTTCCGAATCCAGTTTGTCGATACTCTTTGATCCAGCTACAAAATATACGCAAATGTTCAAGAGTAATGCATAAATGGGCTTGTACTGATTGCTTTGCTTGTGGTATTGACACGCGTTAATAACTCATACCATACATGTAAATGATACGATAAATTCCAAACTGATCATTTCATTTAAAACGCAATCGCAATCATTGAGTATATTGGATTGTTCCGTTTGATTTTTTAAGTTTTCTATGCATTCAACATGATTGAATTGTAATAATGCGGTCTTCACCGCCTCGATTCTCTGCTTTCCCACCTTGTGTCTGATAAAGGCTTAATAGTAAGCTTTAATTTATCTTTGATAATTTTCAGCGTTTGCTAAAACTTGAAAATATAGCAAAAAAAAAATCTTCTGAATGAACCCCCCACCCAATGTTTATATTGTCACTGACGAATTAGCTGCGACTACCAATAACAGATTCCAGCTATGATAACCGCAAGGTGTGAAAAATGCCCTGGAGTTTATATTTAATATTTGAGTTTTAACTCCCCACTAATAGTGTCTATCATATTTGCCCCATTGTCATATCTTTGTCCACAACAGTTCTGAATATCTAAGCCATTTTTTATCTCAGCCATTGCATTGGTCCAATATTTTCCAGTCGTTTCAGTGACAGCAAGAAATCCGATTAAGTTTTCTTCCATACCTCCAGTTGATGTACTACAATATCTTAAGATGACCGACATTTGTTAAATTCTACTACAGTCTGTAGTGCAGTCGAGTAAAAAAGAATAATATTTTGCCTCTTTTATCCTACCAATCACTTCACTGGTAACTGTGTTTGACATGATTGGGATCAATTCATTTTGAATATTGTGGCTTAGATAATGGTGTGGTGCAAGTTGTTTATTATCAATGCGATTTATGTGTTCCCGTAACGTAGGATCATATTTAGATATCAATTTAAATAAGTCTGTGAAGTTTCTAGAATTCTTAGGGTCTTCATCTGTTTTGAGAGATTCTCTGTGACATCTAAACTTCAGATTATGATAAGCTAAGAAGTTTATGTTATCAATTAATCTCTCAAACAAACTATACCAATGCTTTTGAGATTTAAGAATTCGCCTTCCGTTTTCTCGGTCTAATGTTTTTTCGTGCTTTATTCCTTTCTCTAATGTTATCCATTGAGACATATAGGCCATATGTTCTTTAGTATTCTCCTGCTTGTGTAAAATACTCTCTCTCTTAAGTGTTTCCACTCACAGCACCCTTCCTGTACCATTTGAGTTTGTGAATTGCCAAATTGTCTGCATGAAAAACAGAAAACTTTATTTTTAGAACTTAGATAAACCAACCAGCGACGACGTTGAGTTTCACCGTTATTTAGTTTTCGTGAGAAATGACAAGTGAAAAAGTGTCTCTATGATCACCATCTTTAGGATAATGTTCATCACTGTTATTTAACTGCTGTGTTGGATCGCTTTGAACTTTATCATGACCGGTGAGCATCTGTCATGGGAAACGTATACAATTCCGGGGCAAAACTGGAAAATGTGTGTGTGTGCTTGTTTCACTTCATCAATGGCATCTGTTCACAGGCGCGAAGAACTAATCTCAAATCTCTTCTTGATTGTGACTTATGTTGCTCAACGTGAACCCGGGAATCTCAGCGTCAGATTATTATTGGCAAGCTTTTGATCCTATTTCTGTTTCCGAGTTTCGTCATTCGGTATCAATAGTCGGTGCATTTGGAGTAACTTCCAAATTCAACGGAGACTTGGATACGAAAAAATGTTGTTGATAAGTCGAAGGAACTGATTAATTTGATTCTGTACTGCTAGATTCAGCCTGACCGAGAAAAATTCCATCATATATAAACTTTAAACAGGGTTGGATACAGCTGTTTCCGCTTTTTTTGTTCTTTTTACTGCACCAGGTTCCTTATTTCTCCCTTTATTTCTATTCTCTCTTAGTGCCTAACCCTGACATGATTGATACATTATGAAAAATGCCCACTACCACTATTATTTATTCTCACATCAAACACACATAAAATCTAATATATATTATAAATGCGAAAGTTTGTGAAAATCTTTGTTAGTCTTTCACGCAAAAACTACTGAATGGATTTTAATGAAACTTTACAGTAATATAGCTTATACATCAGAATAGCACATAGGCTATAATTTATAGCATAAACTATAATTTATAAAGATATTGTATGAAGTGTCCAAAATATAACGATATTTGTCAAGTAAGTAGGAAAAAATTCTGTCATCTGCTAGCAATTCTGGCATGCGCTGCAAAAAAAAAAAAAAAAAAAAAAAACCACGTCTGCATACATCTATCTTTTGTTTGTGAAAAACCATTTTTGTTTTGGCTACGCAAGGTTCTCGCTTCTAATTAATTCCTCTGATATAATGCATATTTTTTTTTTTATTTCAGAATCAAACTAAGTTTTAAAGGGAGAGGTTGCTATAAATCTCTCTTTATTTTAATGTTTTTTTTAACATTTTATTATGCACATTTGGTAGTAAGAAATTGATCTTATTTCCAAATAAATGCTTTTATCAGTTCTGATACTTAAAGTAAATAAACTTTCTCTTTCACACTGCATCATTTGGACAAATTTTCAAAATTTGTTTGTGGTTAGTAGTTAATTATAACACTATAATTTTAATTGAATAGGCAGATATTGCATTTTTAAGTATAAAAATAATTAAAACTACTGTACTGTATCTTTTGGAACGAGTGAATATTAACGTCGCACTGTTCAGCTACATGAGGGCTTTTGGCAACGGACCACGTAATTTTGAACCATGGTCAAGTGACGTGGACGACACCTGATCTGGCACCCCTCTTCTCCTAACTACCACACCACACCAACTTAGAAGGAATATTCTACCAATACTTAGCAGGAATATTCTTTGAAATCCACTCTTCCAAGATATATATAGCTGCACGGGTTCCATGATGAGTATTTTAGCGGAAAAAATAGTTTGTCAAATTTTAAGTGTCTTATTTTTTGTATGTTAATGAAGACCTTAGAAAATTATTTGACTACTTATTTTAAGTGAACGGTGTATATATAATTAATGTCACAGTGGAATATCTTTAATTAATTTATTAGCTCTAACGGATTAAATTTTCCAAAGTGGAGTATTTTGTTTATGTATATCCCTTAATTTTAAATGTAGTGATCCAAAAAAAAAATATTTTATGAAAAATGCAGTAAATCATAATGCGGTTGGATAAAGTATTGACGTGCATTTCCCCCCTACACGGCGGGTCTTACAAAGCTCTAATAAAGCTCGAGTTATGAAAGTAGCTAGGCATTTGTGCCATTTTTACTCTATCGTTAACATTTCGCTATGTTTTTTATTGAATCGTCATTATAATTTAATAAACGGCGTTCCTTGCGAATATTACAATTTTAACATAAAATAATTACTACAGAAAGTAATATGAATGTATTATACTTTCAGATAAAAATTATTTACACTATTTTAAGCGTTCATTACACAAAACTTTTGACAATGTGTTTCTTTTGCTGAGCAGAGATCAGCTTAGGATGGTATTTTCAAAAATCGACCCTCAAGAGTGTTAGGGGAGTTATAAATAAACAAAAATATCCTTTTTATCAGCTATTAGATCTACATACTTAAAATTTAACAAAGGTGTTTTATTTCTCTCTTTTTTTGTTGTTTTGCTGAGCTACGCAAAAAAAGCTTTTTTTGTTTAATTTGCAATTCACGTAAAATTAACTCATTATAAACTTCTTTATCCTTCAATCTGTGTTGTTTAATTTTTCAGTTCACTCGTGCGAAGAACGGGTATACCAGCTAGTTTATAATACGATAAAGAAACATGAAGCGTGGCTGCGTCTGCATGCAATACTTTAATTGGCTTTCAAATGATGGAAAGTCTCGAGCTATGCCCCGTCTCTGACCGGGTACTCCTCGCGATAGCAGCTTAACTCCAGCTAATGTTGCCAGACTAAATATGAGCGGAAACGACAAAGTTGAGAAATTTTATTAAAAGAAAAATGAAAATAATATTTCCCTGAATTATTTACTCATATGCTTTCATGCACCGATAAATAGAATATCTCTTTTTAAAAAAAGTCGATATATCAATTTTTCGATATCAGATAGAATTGAGAATTTTCTAATTTATTAATTATACAAAAAACCCCTGTGGCGTGCACTTTTGGATTTTCCTTACTTTTCGTTTAATTTATTTCGGCTTTGAGGCGCGAGGCCGTGGTCAGTGGCCTACACCGCCCACGCCTTACGCCGCCTCTGGCCACACTGTGCATATCTTTGTTTTAGATTTGGAGTCATTTCAAACATTTGTTAGAGTGAAAATTTAAAACATAAGGAACTATTATTTTATTTTCGTTATTTTTTATGTATATAGACATGGGTAGTATAATAATAATAATGCAGCAATCTAATAATCTTTAATTTATTTAAACAATGAGATATTTATTTTTCAATTTTTTCACTTAGTTTTTACTAGTGGATCTCAAATACGTGTATTTGCACATCATACTTGATGTTACAGGTGTTCTTCCCATAAATTTGAGCGCAATTTAGCTTTGATAAATTTCGAAAAGAACGATTTGCAGGTGTAATTTGAAAAAGAGTTACATGAATCCAGCATGATGTTGCGGGGAATCGCTGCAATGCAATACTGCCTTCTTCTACCTATATGTATCTATAAAAACAGAAGCAACGTGATAAAATAGAAACAATTATGGAATTTATTTGTTGCAGAGCACTGCACTATTAGGAGCCCCCTCCCCCGCAAACTCAGGTTTTGGACCTCAAGCTAAAATACGTACTTTGCGTCAATCAATCTTTGGTCTCCCTGGAGTCCCTGGCTTCCCGCTATGCGGTGATGTACGTTACGCCACTGGCTTTGCCCTTTCCCGTTAAAATTTGCTGCTCACTATACCGAACAAAAAGGATATGCCATTTGAAAAGAAATCCAATTGCTTCTAATCCAAACTAATAATAATAATTTTTTTGGCTGTTGAAATAATTCGGGAGTTGTTATCCGTTAAGAGTAAAAGACTTTTGCTTTCATTTTAATCGGGGCAAAGAAAATTTCGTTAAATAGGGATTCGGTATATTAGGGTCCGAATGTACATGAACAGATACAACGGTTTATTTTTTATTTTATAATAATGACGAAAACTTGTTATCAAACTTGTATATTCCTTAAAAATGTTATGATACAAAGTAATTTTAATGTTAACTTCAATGGGCTTAAATAAGTAAACCTTACGCTTTTTAAAAAAATTCCTTAAAAAAAATTAATGCTTTTTTTCTTTTTTACAAATCCTACTCTTAGTTCACACTCTCTTTATATTTATTTATTTATATATATCTCATGTGCAAATCTTCAATCGTTAATAAAATACTTTTTATTCATCCACTCAAGTTCAAACGCTTTTTTTTAACTACTTGACACTTGATGTTAAAATACAGTGTTTTCAAATATTTATTCATTGATTAAATCAAATTAATGAATAAATAGTAACAAACATAATTGCCCAAAAGGAAAGTCTCTTGTTGTGTTCCTGTAGCACAATAGACTTCTAATCCAAAGGTCGTTGGTTCGAATCGTATCTGGGATAACTTAATTTCTGAGGTTGTGATTTATGAATGAATAAATAGTAACAAAAACAAAAATAATAGTCCAACACCATATATAGAAAGTAAAACCGCTTTCTATTTTGCACTCAATATTGTGATTCTGTCATATGTCTATAAATATTTACATAAATTGTAATTATTTCATAAAAAGTAACTAAAATAAAATTTTTCTTTGTTGACCAAAGTAGGAATAGACATAATTTTTTTTTGTATTATATACTTGCTATTTGCTCTAATATAAAATTATAATAAATGCTCTAATATAATAAATGTTCTCTAATATAAAATTTTCTTTAAGAGGAAGATAAAGCTGATCTGGCTGCAATACTGCTTTAATCACACACAAAAATGAGACCATAAAATAGATTTTTCATATTTTTATTGATGAAGCATTTATGTATTGAGAATGAGAAGTTACAGTTTCATCTAAATACGTAAACCATTTCTTCTTCTCTAGTGAAAGATACGGCTATTGGATTTTATAAGATTATGCACTGCTTCTTATATATACTATATAAGTTATTCAACATAAACTTTTTCTTAACCCTCTTACTCGTCTAATCATCACATGATATGGTAATTACTGCCATTAAAGTTGTAATTGACACCGATTACAATTGACTGAGAATACGAAAGAAAGCTTTGTGTTACCCTTGTATATTATAATAAAAAATAGAATTTACATGACTATTTTGAACTATTTATCTTATAAATCATAATAATTTTACAAGTTTAAAATTGTGTCAATTATTATATCTTATCTTGCAGTTAAAATTAGGAAGTGGATGTCTTACAGCCGTTGTTTTTTTCAGAAAGTTAAAATTACAGACTAAGTTCACGCTTTAATATATTCTCTCTTGTGAATCAATCAATTAGTACTTCCAGAAGAAGGGCGTGTCAAGTTTTCAAACTTTTTAATCAGAGCCTGTCATATCAATGACAACTGTCTCGTTTGTTCTAGCACGCACTGTTGTCCGAGTCAGTACAGGTAGTAGTGTCGTTGTTGCTTTGCTCTGTCCGTTCCAACATTGTTCTATCGAATGAACGCACTAGAGATTGTCTTTCTTCAGCGGAGAGACGTGCTGTTACATTTGGACCACGCGTCAAGCCCAGTTTCTGAAGTATGTCTCTTTGAATGGCCATTATTCTGACTTGTCTCTTCCTGAAAATGAGAAAAAAAATATATTAGTACAGTACTATTGCAGCACGACAATACTAACACTTTAGCATCATACACGCACAGAGACAGCTATTCAGTTACGTATTTTTTAAATGTAAGATTTACATGCTCATAAATCCAGCTATTTTATTTCAAGTTTATATTGCTGAGATAATAGCTTGAACATTTGTATGCACATACCGTTGCAGAGGTGGCTCTAGGGCCGGACAAACCGGACCCCTCCCCGAGGCGGTATTTAGATCGAATTAAAAAATGTTTTTTTAGTTACAAAAAATTTGACACATTTTCAGAAATATTATTGGGTCTTAATTTCGTATTTCATTTAATGTATCTTATTTCCTTTTTTTGTACTCTGTATGTATAAAAACAGTTTCATTTTATGTTGAAACTTGTGAAGGGTTTGAGATTGGAGTATATGTGTGTGTTAATTCTTTTAATTTGATATGTTTACACATCTTTCATTAGCAACTTTATCCCCATCCCAGAGCGGGGTCACAACGGATATTCCTGTCACCCATACGATGTCCGGTGTCAGCTATCAGGGAACAGGGTTAATAAGAGTTTTTGGTTGATAGAGAGCCACAGGAGATGCTTTATTTTACCCTTGAGTGTAGTTACGATAGTTAAAATAAACGCTTTGGATCTCCACCGTCAGTATACACTTTTTTGAAGAAATTGGATTCATGAAATGAGTGATTCCTTCTCTTACATTTTACACAGTAATCCTAAAAAGGTCAAATAAGTCAAAGAAATTCAAAAAAAGAATATTTTACTGGAAGAGAAAGCCCGTGCAATGCCAAGCCATGCAACAAGAATCAGTAATTATAGAAGCTAAAAGATTATTAATGACACAATTATAGAAATCACTCACATTGTGCGCGTACACACACAGAAATGCTGGCGTCATGAGGTAAAGAGAAAGCCCATGCAATGCCGAGCCATGCAGCTAGTATATTATATTATTTTATTATTAAGGTATCCGACTACATTCGGAACCGTGATTTTAAAAAAAGCGCATAAATGGATAATTTTCATGATATTTAGAGTTACTTAGATTAGAATGCCTGTATAAAACTGTTTTAAGGACATTTTGACAAAAAAAATTTATTTAAGTACAATATTTTGGCAAAAAATTAACTTACAATAATCTTTTTTCAAAATGTTCTCCTTTTATGAAAAATGATTCTAAAAGAAAAAATATTTTGCTTATGCAAAGTAAGGACTTCTCCAGAGAGTCTGAACTAGGATTTTTGAAAAATTTACATTATTTTCAGTTATCACCAATTGCAATAATTATCGGTGTTTTTTTCCTTAAAACTTATCCCCTCTGTTGTCGTAAAACATGGATATAAACCCACTTCTAAGTTATATATTTCAAAAATTCTAGTTGAGCCTCTGTAGAAAGGTCTGACCTGTATACAGGCAAAATATTGTTACAATAGAAGCATTTTTTACAAAAGGAGAATATTTTGAAAATGGGTCATTCTATGTTCATTTTTTGTCTAAATATTGAATTCAAGTAATTTTTTTTATTGTAATAAAATTCTTAAAACAAATTTTATATACATTTTCTAATCTAAGTGACACTAAATATCATGAATATTATCCATTCATACGCTTTTGCAAAATCACGGTTCCGAACGTAGTCGGATACCTTAATATTATGCTGCCTTTTTGTTCGCAAGAATTATTCGAGTTTTACAAGTGTGTATCTATGTGAACAATTTATTTTTTTTAATTATGTATTTTTTTTTGTTTTGGAAAAAGGGGTGGCATTTTCCATTTTTATCCGGGGCGACAAAATTGCTAGAGCTGGCCCTGACCGTTGCAAAATAACACTGTGCAAACTATAAAATATTTCTTTAGTAAATTTCAAAGGCCATTTTTTCTCACGTGACAATCGATTCCAATTGCCAAAAAAAAGGGGTCGTTGAAAGATACAGGGATGGTAAAAAAAAAGTGTTTGAATGAATCTATCATATTTCTAGGCGGCTTCGTGATTGACAAGAAGCTTCTTATTAATAGTAAAGGTGGGATGCATGTCAGAATTTTTACATAAGATTTACAGCAAATAATATTGGCTTATTAAGTAGTTATGCAGTGCTAATACTTATAATTGCGGAAAACTACCAAAAGGCTGTATCTTATTATTAGAGATTTCCGTTTGAGTTGATCTTTGAAGCTATTATTTATACGAATTATTTGTATTTATCAAATACCTGGCCATTGCCCATCAGGTCATTCGGCAACGAGCTCTCCAATACCTTTTTTACGATACAGTCCAAATTCTTATCTGCTGAGCACACGTCTAAATGAGCAGTGTCCATGACTTTTGTTCAGAATTGCACAAACCACAAAAGGGAGACAGTCAAATTAAAACGAAACAAATGAGCACAAAGACAGTCATGTCTAGTCATTAGTTTAAGCTCAGGCACAACAATACCACGAGGGGAGTCCGAGACACATTCAGATTTTAATAGAAATCCTCCAAGGTTTATTTTTTTCAATCCCTACAATTAGCTTACACTCTCTCTATGTTTATTTATTTATCTTGGTGGAATTTTCAATCGTTAATAAAATACATTTTAAAGCGCCCGATTGAGCTGAAATTTTATATACATGATTATTTTGGATGACAATACAATAATTGAATTATTATTAATAAAAATTAATTGATTAAAACTAATTATTCAAAGAATTACAAATACAGTCACGTTGGCATCATTTTTGGCAACTTAGCGACCATTTGGCGACTTGTGTCAAAACTTGAAAATATTTTTTTTTCTCACGTTTTAAAGCATTCAGTTGAACTAAAATTAAATAAACACAATTTTTTGGATGACAATACGATACTTAAATGATAACAATTAAAAATTAATTACCACTTAATGTTGTGTTTCTGTCATATGTATACACATATTTATATTAATTGTAACCATTTAATAAAAAGTAGGTAAAGTAAAATATTTCTTTGTTGATCTAAGTAGGAATTGACTTAATTTTTTTAATATTACTTGTTAGTAGCACTGGCAACTGCACTACGAAAGCATTTTTTGTAGTTCTTATTAATCTCAGGCTTAGCAGAGTGAAGAGGTAGGTATTTATAAGACCTTTGGAGAATATCCGTGCCTATTTTTGCCAAAAGGTCCGCCATCTCATTTTTCTTATAACCACAATGGGATGGCACCCACTGGAAATCAACCTTTATCTGAGTTTTTATAGGAATCATTTTAATAATTGTATCACGCTTACATACAATATTAATCCCCCCTCCCATTTATCGGTAACTTTTTTCTCTTACCGATCATGGTCCTATCCCTATTTGCCTTCATATATAAGTTGCTTTAAAATCCTTATTGTTTATCAAAGTTTTCCAGGACGCCGATTATTATGTTTTTCATTGTCCTCTTACTGTCAAATTCCACACACACACACACATCTTGTTATGCTTCATCATACATTTCGAAGAAAGCCATTACCTCATGGTTATATTCCAGTTTTTTACAACAATATTATTTAAAATACGTTATTTTCCTGCTTCTATATATGTAATTATAAAAATCCGATTATTATAATGGTGTTTGAAATATTATAGGGGTAGTTAAAACCAAAAATGAATTGTGAGAAAATATTCAATCATATGCTTCAGATCATATAGTTGTAATGTTTAAAAAAAGTTCCAATGCTTAATTTTTTAAAGTAACATTTCACAATTGTTTTCATAATATTAAAATAAAGCGACTCATTATATTTTCAATTGACGCAAAATTATCTAATCTATATTCCTATGTGCATCCTTACATGAATGTACCTGCATCTCAAAACCACAAAGTTGCAACATTGTAGCGGTATCTAAATAAACCAATACTTAGACATCACGCGAAGACGATCGTCTTGGCGTGATCGATAAAGTACTGGCGTTCGGAACGGAAGGTTCCCGGTTCGAATCTATACCTACAACATGTTTTACATTTAGCTCATCATATCTTTCCGTCTTTAAACTATTATTTACTCACCAGTCCAAAATATTAAACTTATTTTCGTTGGTAAAGAGGATTTGATTCGAATTTTATAGTCCAACTGAGCATGGATATTTTTTTTCTTCGTTCATTCGCGAATACCTCTTCGATTTCGTGGCATTTTTCAAAACATTTGGTGAAATTCAAAAGCAAATAGTTAAAGTGGGTAACAACAGTTGAATTATAAAATGAGGGGTAGCAACTCGTTTCAGGGACGTATCAAGGAGCCGACTGATCCTGGGTCTCGGTCCAGGAGGAATAGGGGATAGTTCATTTCGTTCTCGACTCGGCCTCAATAACATCATCATCCGAATAATTTGAATCGTCAAGTGCTATTCTCAAAATATATAATGGAAATTTCGAACTGGGAAGTCTACATTATTATATCATGTCCGTGTTTAGGTCTAGGCAATGCCTTACACACACTTCTGTTATGGGGAGGCGGTGACATTCTAAAAAAGAAGTAGACGCAAGCGCGAAGGGATAATCTCCATGGTGAAAATTAAAAATTTGTTGATCTAGGGAGGGGGAATTAGAACCCCAAAACCCTTCCTGTGTAAGCCACTGGGCCTAGGTATACCACCATGCACCATCATTATTCATTTTGTCAAAGGGCGGCAGTCGATTTGTGAAGTTGCGAGTTACGAGTATTTATTTGTTACGCGAGTTACTCTTTGAATGAGTATTTGACAATGTATGCTATATATTGTCTTCTTAAAAGGTAGGATGGATCTACTTTTGCATAGGGGCCAAGGGGCTTAAGAAGTATTAAGACGTCATTAGTTGGGAGACATGAGGCAGGGTCATCTCGAGTGTAGATTGTGTGTGTGTTAGAGATTTTAATATACATTCGCAGAACTAAGTGCAACTTATGAAAACAGATTAATAAAATCTAATGTCATGTCCTGGACATGACTATACAAAAACGACTGAAAATCAATATTTATCCATTACAGTGAAGTGTGACAGGAGTAAAAAACTTCTTCACTCTCTCAAGGCTTTCATACGGTTATAAGAATTTAAGCTTTAAGGGTTAAAATATTTCTAAAAGATTACATGTGAAAGAGGCTTATTTGCATCTCGCTTGCTTTTTTTTATCAGATGAACCCGATCAGCTTGATGTACATAATATTAGCATTGGAGCAGATGGGAGCGGGAGATTATTCTATTTACTGATGAGTTCAGATTAGGCCGAAACACTGAGTATAGATGTTCTTTCTGGAATTGGCGATCATTTAGTCGAATAATCCCAATGGTTCATTATAAAATTCGATGATTGTATAACATGATACATTTGTAAAACTGTACCATAAAAAAACTTCTTGGCTTATGAATATTATGCTATGGTATTGCCCCAAAACGAGATTTTTCGCCAACAGTTACATCATCTTTTGTTAATTTTACAAGTCACTCTTTTTTTTTTATCATAGCTGGAGCACCATCAGATATGTCAGTAAGAGACGAAGAAAATCGTGTTAACATTTTTCCACAGCTTCATATAGATTTCTTGATGTTGTAGTGCCTCTTTTAATGGTATTAAAAAAGCAATTTCCATTTCTTTATTTATATTTCAATCAGCATTAGTACCTCTAATACAAAGGGCAAAATTGGACGTATATTGGTAGAATCGGTACTTTCTTCCAATGTCAAGTAACAACATTTAAAAATACAAGCTTTACTTTATCAATTCTTTTTTGACAGGTTTCCAAAGTTCGTCGATTCTCCTGGGAATATTTTGTTGATACAAATTATTTTTTAAAATAGTGTTTTTTTTTTTCTCTTTTATGTTTGCCATGCTTTTCCTAATAAATGTACAAACCTTTTTAATAGTTTTGTTTATTGGCGATTAAATTTACGAGTGCACAACAAACCTTGACGAACGATTCTGTCTGAATTATTACGTAACGTAAAAAAGCTTTTTATGAGATACAAGAACTGTTTTAGCACCGCTATTTTGTTTTAACGACACTGTTAGATACGCATCGAATTTGGAGACATATTTTTGTGTACAATGTATTCTCAAATTATGTTCTTTCAGGATATGTATGGCAGCACGATAAATTAAACAAAGAGTTTCACTGTTTCTTTCAATAGTAATAGAAAAAGTTGTTTCCTATCCATTTTCCATTGAAAAATCTTCTTTTCCTTGTTACTCGTCCTCTTTTACATTACGGGATTCAATTAAAAAGTAGAAGCTGAAGTAAAATTTTCAAATTTTTAAATTCTTGAAATGAAAACAAAGTAACAAGCAATAGTATTTATCTGTGTGAAATAAGAGCAAGAATATATAAAGCAAGGTTCCATAATGAATTTAAAGTATATTTGCCTGTCTTTAGCAGAAGATAAAAATTGGAGGGTCAATAACTATTTTATTTTTTATTTAATATACAGAAACATTCGAAATGTCAATTCAATTGCCTTGGCGTATAACAGTTCATAAAATATGCAGAAACATATAGAGTGGTGCATGACTGCGATCATAGTACATCTAATTACAAGTAACATAAGCAGTAAAATGAATTATAGGGGTATGACTATTATTCTTTATTTAGATTCTCCAAAAGATGATATTGGTTGTAGAAAAGTGGTAGTTCCATGGCTGAAAGGATAACGGGGAATGCAACAGATTTTAGTTGTTGAATAGCCTACCTCTCTTCACATTCAGTCGGCTCACATCCCAAATGCGACAGTCCGGGCACAAATGCTGATCACGTTCTCATTTCTATTAATTGAATCAATAGAAAGGACAGTATTCGATTTTCAGGTCTTCAAATTTGTCAACTACTGGAGTAACTTTTTTTTGTTCTATCTTGTAATTTCCTTTTGAAATTTTCCTAAGCTGATGAGCCGTACACAATTTCAAGTCTCACCATAATTACTTAATTTTTTCCCCTTATCTACCTATGTTGATGCCTACTTTATTGTGAATAAAATTAACTCATGTACTCAATCACTCAAACAATCAGTCAAAAGTGAAAATCCTCTTAATTTTGAGCTTTGGTAGAAAAATATAATTATGATTTTTATGCTATGCTGTTTTGATAATTGGCTACATTTATCTTTTAAATAAATATGGTTTGTTATTTATATTAAAATCTGTAAGTCTGTTGAATATTACGTAAGGAGATATATGAAGCATAACTTTTAGAATTACTTAAATTTACTTTTGATACATTCCACCTTTATCTGAAAAATATCAATGCATTTTATCATCTCAGAAAGCCTCTGTGTTTA
This sequence comes from Trichonephila clavipes, assembly GCA_019973935.1. Classification (NCBI taxonomy): domain Eukaryota; kingdom Metazoa; phylum Arthropoda; class Arachnida; order Araneae; family Nephilidae; genus Trichonephila; species Trichonephila clavipes. The sequence continues at coordinate 128,004 of BMAU01005882.1, read as the reverse complement.
TTTTCTAGGCTTGATAATGATAACACTTAGCCGAATAATCTACTAAAGAAATAAACTGACAAACATTAAACCTGAACAAATCGTTTGCCGATATAAAAAGAATATCACTTGAGTCGTTTGCTGTAAAAATGTTGGAATCACGTAAAAGTTAAGATTTATGAAAACTCAGGTTATCTATTTTAAAAATAACCTGAAAATAATACATTGTAGTAATTGCTGTGTACGAAATATTAATTATGTATTTTGGATTATTCAAAATAAGCATTTAAATTTTATTATTATCAGTTAAACAAAGTTAGAAAATTGATATTAAGTCTTTAAGAGTTAAAAATAAATGCCTTCGCTTATTTTTAAGATTCTTCTTCTTAAGAATTTTTATTAGGACAAAAAATTCTTTATTTATTTATTTATTTATTTTACTTGTAATGGATATTTTCATTTCTTCATTACTATATCTCTGCTTTTATTTTTCACAAAAAGCCATTTCCCCCAAAATGTATTTAACTATGGTGCTTTTCAGAACTAGGTCAGGGGTGTCCAACTCGCGGCCCGCGATATTCTTTACAACTTTACAAAAGTCGACTATTTTGTACAATATTTTTTGTTTACAGAGTTTTTTTTTTTTTGTAAAAAAATAAATCTCTCATAACTGTGTTATTATTTTTATCACGTTGCTTTTGTTACTGCGAATCTCTTTTTTTTCTAAATTGAAATTTATTAAACATAAATTGTGCTCAAATTTAACGCACAAAAATCTGCAACATCAATTACGATACGCAAATACACATGCATTGAGACCGACTTGCAAAAACTAAGCGAAAGAGTCGAGAAAAAGATATCTCACTAATTAAATAAACTAAACATTATTTGATCATTGCATTATTACTATTATATTTTCTATGTTTGCATACTTGAAAAACAATGAAAACAATAATAATAGATCAGTCTGTTTTAAATTTTTACTCCAACAAATGTTTGTAATAGATTCAAATCTAATATAAAGATACATATTTTTATATGCGGCCCGCGGAATCGTAAAGCTCTTTCGAAGTGACTCACGAGGTCATTTGGGTTGGCCACTCCTGAACTAGATTATTAGTTTACAAAATTTTATTGATGCATATGGATTTTTTTTCATACTTTGCAATAGGAAAAATCATATAATTATTGTATATTTACTATCGAAATCTGCATTTATAATGATGTTAAAAAATAAATAAATAAGAATAAAAAATTTAAATACCTCTTAAATTTTTTTAACAAAACATAGTTTAAGATAAAACTTGGCTTAAGAAAAGTTGGATGAATACTTTATACAGATTATTCATGCAACAGCACAATTTCAAGTAATTTTATAGTTATGTTCTGATTATATTCGGATTCCATATCCCGAAATCTCACAAAAACTTTCTTAATAAAAATTTAAGAGCATTAATTTATCTCAAATAGCAAGATTATTTTGTATGGAGTTGTTACTACAATATAACTGAACAAATTTTCGAAGAACTGGAAACTTTTCCAATATATATATATATATCTGCTGTACGGCGAAGGTTAGATCCATAAAGCATTGCTAACCCTAAATCGCTGGCCTAATTCAGCTACAGCTTTAGAAATCATAATAGGTCTCCAGTTTAGTTCAAAGACTTTTTTGTATCTACATTTATTGTGTCTGGTGAATTCCAATTTCTTCCTTCTTTAGCACTGTAGGTTCTAGAACTTCTTCACTTTTATTTTATTATTGTATATATATATATATATATATATATATATATATATATATATATATATATATATATATATATATATATATATTTTATTGGTCTAATTATTTGTGGTAGGACATATAAGATTTTTTTAAATATAAAATGTGCAAAATAATTAATACACTGCATTCATAACTGATTAGTTAAGTTGCCACCCTACCTTCCAATATTCAACATCACATCAATGTACGAACTTACAGCTTCGACGTATTTAAAGGGAATCAGTCCTTCTGTATACAATGGGCCTATAGTGACTCCAGGCTTCGAACCCACTACTCAAAAGAACAATGCCAACCGCGAGTCCACGGTTACTTAGCTACCACGGACACTAATAAAGTCTCTTACATTGCGAAAAATTCTCTAAAAAATGTAGCAGGAGATAATTGAGAATTCCTAAACATTTATTATATAAAATTTCTGAATATTTATAAATATATTATTCTTTGAGTATTGTGTATTTTTCCAAACTAAATATTATATTTGGCTTTTAATATAAGTTATTTTTATCGTCGAGCGAAATATTATATTTCTGAATGAATAGTCTACATCAGGGACTGGCAGCTTTGTAGCTGGGCCGGCTGGGTGGCGTAGTTGGTTTGGCCTTCTGCACCGAAGATTTCGGGTTCGACCCCAGCCCAAGTCGGTGGATTTTCATGATGCAGAAAATTGACAACGTCCATGTCGTATGATTATGCGGCGTGTAAAAAATTCCTTGAGTGTCCGCTTGGCTTTGGTGCTATCGGCAAAATTAAATTCCTAAGTACAAATTTTGCATTGGCAGAGCTCAGATGCCTCCCTTTGGGGAAGAAACTGGACATCAAAATTAATTGCAGTAATTGGTATCGCCTAAATGGTGCCACACTAAAAAGTAATACCAGCTCCTGGGGTATGTACTAGGGGTCTGCAAAGGTAAGAAAATATCAATCCGCAGCCCCATTATAAAAAAGATTAAAAAAAATCTTTATAGCTGTAGTGTGCCAAACCGATATACTAATATAATTCAATGTGTCACACGGTAAAAAATATTTGAAACAATACGATTCTCTCGGCTATGCATCCCGAGTTAGGGAATAGAAGTAAAAAATACAGTATTGTAAAGATCTAGTAAGTATATATTAATTATGCAACATTTCATTGTGTTTTTCAACATAAAAATAAGCAACATAAAATATAACTATTCCTTCAACATAAATAAAAAAAATTCATTTGTACTAATGTAAAATTGTAATTATGTATTATATATCTTGTAAGAATACAGCAAAAATGTAAGTATTCCTACAAAATAGATAATTAAATGTAAATCTTGTCCCTGCAAAACTCTGTTTCACATCGCAATATGATTTGTATAATTTATGACTTAGAATTTGACTCATGATTCTGAATGTTATATTGTTAAACAAGTTCTTTGTTAGTTTTATACGAGAAAAAAAATTGTTCACGTATAAATGTAGAACAAAAGCGGAAAACAGAACAAACACAACAAATTTTCTTCAAGCAATTAAATTGCTCCGGCAATGACGTAATAACTGTCGATTTATCCACAGTTATCTTCCAGATCTTTTATAATCCTGTAAATTTTGTTCTCAATAAATCTGAAGATTTTTTTTTCACGACGCAGCAATGAGTGTTGTTTCATTTTACAAGTATTACACAATTCTTTTGTTTTGAATTCAGTATTTAACGCTAAGAATGAGTCACATTGAAACAGAGGATGATTTTTTTTACATAAATTACACAAACTACACTCAAGCAGATGCAGCAGAAACGTTTCATGGTATAGAATTGAAAGTAAGAAACACACACAGTGTCTTTATGCGTGAGGCATTGAGAGGAAAACATAGAAATTTAGCTTGATTTCATAACTTATTGATAGTAGAGCGCCACTGAGAAATGCTCCGCGTGCCATAGATTGCCGACCTCTGGTCTATAATATTCTTCGAATATTGTTCATTATTTTCGCGAAAATAACTTAATTTTCAATGCGTTTTACTTCCATCTATAAGAGAGAATACTCTTTTTCAAAAAAGAGAGAGAAAGACATAACATAACCTCTTAACATTGCCACAACAAAGTATACTTTTTGTAAAAATAAGGAGATAAACTCTTAGTGAACGAACAAAATCTGTTCTTTGTAAAAAAAGAAGTATTTTAAGAAAACTATTCGGGAATAATATACAATAATAAAAATTATCACAAGTAACTGTAATCATAGCTTAATATCACATTCAAAACGTAATTATTCTCCTCAGACTTTTGAACAAAAGAAAGCTCACTTAACAAGTGGTTGGTGATGTTTATTGTCTTGGAAGTAATATGGATTGCTTGTGTACAGGAAGTTGTCAGCTAATTAAATCGACTCCTTGTTGTTTTGGCAAGGAGTTTCTAGTCTGGCTCACGTAGACATTTGTTTCAACGGATTTCTCAGGTCATATAGTACTACAGAGGTTATCTTAGTTCAAATAGATTCTTCAAAGTACGTAACACTTTTTCTCTATATCTCTGTTTTCAAGGAGTTAAACTAATATTTATTTAGTACTTAAATTTGAAGTAATACATAAAATTGATTCTGGAACGTTTATATAATAGATCACATGTAGACATATTTTTTAGTATTCAAATTAATTTGCCGCAATTTTTTATTTAAAAACTCTTTGCATGATTCTTTTTTATCAATAAATCGAATACCCTGATGAACAAAAAATAAATTTGTTTCACTTCTTTTCCATTATTTTGTGTGATTGAAAACTCATAGCTTTTAATTGTTATAAAATTATTTGCGTTATTTATGATAAAAATATAATGCAAAAATTGTGTCAACTAAACCATTTTTAAATTTGTGTTTTTTTATTCGAAAATAATATGACAACATAATCTGCTCATAATGTTGTCATTTACTTTTTATTATTTAAAAATAGAAAAAAAAGTTACACCCCCTTTAGAAAATCAAATATATTATTTAAAAAATACTAAGTATTATGCACATTAATACAAAATTAATTTTAATCCATAATTTTAAAATACTAAGCGAATCTTTACCTAAAAATTAATTTAAAAATACTAAATTGTGAAATATTCGAACATTTAAAATCAATATATTTGCCAAAAAATATCGTTTGATGTGATTTTAAACTTTTTGATACGTAAAAATTTTTAAATTCATAAATATTTTACGATTTTTTTAAAAAACTGAATAACTTTAGTTGAAAGTTATTTATTTATAAACTGAAAATTTCATTTATTTTACGTGAATTGATACATCTTTTTTTTAAAACTTTTAAGCATTTGATACTTAATGTTAAAACTCCACACACTAAATTTAGTTTTACAAGAACTTTTGTCTAAATGTATGCGAAGTATTTTGTTGATATTATTTCCATATTCCTCTTTATTTTTAAGGTTGTCTCTGCTTAATACTAGTGTATATATAATTTAAAACGTTTTTTTTTCCAATAGATAAACGCTTAACTATTAGAATAACGTTGCGGCCGTGGTAGATGACTGGTCATACACGCGAACTCGTGGCCAGGATTATTTCTGTCGTGGGTTCGAGTCCGGGTACCACTTAAGTCACAACATGTAAATCAGTGCTTCTCAAACTTTCAATATTTGCTCCCCAATTTTCCGACATAATTTTCATCTCACCTCCCTCTTACAATAACAATGTATTGAATGCAATAATGACGTACTATGACGCTACAATACGACTTTAATTATTAACCATACAAGTCATCAAGATAAGTATTAAATTCTGTATACGACAAGACCATGAGAGTCACTAGTAATATCTAAACGTGCTTTTAATTTAGTATTGATAAATGAATTATCAAATACTTTGTGCAGTCCTGACACACACACACACTTTGAGTGTTATTTTTGAGAAATGGGTTAGAGATGATATACAATTACACGCATTTAGATCGATTTTATAACCTTTTGCCGTATAGAAAGTTGGAGGCCAATTAAAGCGAAAAGATAGTATTAAAGTTTGAAATACATTCTTCTGGAATGTGCAATTATCAATCTGTATAGATCAGCTAGACTCAACCTGCGGCCCACCGAGCCTTTTTAAATGGCCAGGTCATGGCGCATTGCTCTGAGAAATTTACTTATTTAAGAACATTGTATGAAAAATTTGGTGGGAAATTCTTTGTCAAGAAATCAGATATATCAATTTTTTTTCTTTACTGTCGGTGTCGTACGGGTACGAATTAATATTCTTTTCCTATTTGGAGAGGTTACGGTTAGAGATAACAAACAACAGTAGAGTAGTGATAATTGTATGGGGGAACTAATTTTTAACTATCGTTCTAATCGTACAAGCGAAAAATATTCGAAAGAAATATATCGTTTCAAGACGATTGGAAGGTTGACTATTTTGTAGTGAAAAAACAAACATGGATCAGTAACTGTTTGATTTGTCACGAAAGTGTTGTATTTAAAAAATACCAATAAACAGGAATATAATTCAGTGACACTTTTCCTCGAAGATCTCTTCCAAGAGGTGATAAATAGGCTTTCTTGAATAATCTTTGCAACAGAAACAAAGTGTTTTGTCAGTGCGGTAATCACAGCGTTAACAAAGACATCCTATGAAGTTTCTTATATTATTCGTAATCATATGAAACCGTTTACTGATGCAGAAGTTGTGAAGGAGTGTTTCTTAAAGGCTTCTAATTTAGTGTTAGTGACAAAAGTAAAAATTATAGAAAATAATTAAAAAAAAAAGCAAAACAGGAGTTATAATATTTTGATCACTTTTCCACATTTTAAATTTCCAATGCTATCTTGGGTCTAAAAGTATTTTTCCCCACCTCCTCCCCCATTTATCCTCATGGTGTGGCCCGCGTGAAATAACTAACATATGTATGCGGCCCATCAGAAAAAAAGTTGAGTACCCCTGGTATAGATAACCACCAAAATACTTCACTTCTTAATTCTTTACATTCATTCACGAGTTTTCTTAAGAAATGAAAACATGGATTTTATCTTTCCTATTAAGATACAAAATTACTTAAAGAAACTGTAGATTTTTATGCAAGGCTTTTGAAAATCATTAAAGATATTTCGAGAGATTATTTTTATCTGTGATAAAAATTAAAAAAAAACCCACATAAAGCTTTGGATGAGCTATGGGTATTAATATAGTCAATATTATTCTTTATTGCTTTAAAAAACCGTTAGTTTCTTCCCTTTATCATTTTAAGCGTCTTAGAACCTATTTGGTATGTGGGAGAATAATCAAAGAAGTTTCTATTTTTTACAAATTCTTCATACGTTTTCAAATATATTAAGTATATTTTGCCAATCTGATTAAATTTATTCAATGGTAAATTTATCACACCTAAGTAAGTAGTGGTCAAATTTATTTATTCTTTAATTATTTCGTACTTCAACTTTCCGCAAAGTTGGATTTTACATATTATTGCCTAAATTAAAATAACTGATATAGTACAATTTCGAATTTAAGGTGGAATTCTCTGGGACAGTTTAATACTCCAATCAATTACTATTATGTACTCTCATTTTTTCGATACCATTTTTAATATTTAAGGAATTATAGTAGCCACATCTACATGTAGAAGTAGTCAGTGAATTCAAGTACGAAAAACGTTAAAGGTAGAAAAATTATATTAAAAAGTAAAACATTATGTTCAAGGTGGTCAAATTATTCATAATATTCGAATTCCGTACGGTGAAATTCGTTTAATGCGAAAACGCTTAAAACGAAATATCTGCTAACACGGAATAAAAAACGGTCCCTCCAAACTGCTATGCATTTTCATTCATTTTTCTTTTAACGCGAAAATATTTCCCTTTGGAAAATAAACAAAATACTGTAACCAGCCGTGCAGGCTAGATTTAAGAGAAGTGTGAAATGAAAGAGAGGTGGTTTCACATGCTTCGTAGGAAGAAGGCTAACTTGGCTTTGAAATACACTACGAATAGCCTGTGACACGAGCCATTTTTGTTTATCCAAGCTACTTTCATCAACCACCCCTAAAAACGCCACTCAAAAACATCTAATCTCTCATTCGCTGACTATATCGCAGTATGAGTAAAAATCATTGAGTTTGGTTCGCGCTTCTTTAAAATTTTTATTTTAAAAGAATGTTTTAACGAGCACAAAGACAAAGAGCTCAAAGGGAAAGCAAATTTCTATTCCGCTTAAAATGGAGATGGAGCTTCTTGAGGTTGTTGATTAAAAACAGAAGACGAAAATTGAAATTTGTAAAGATTTTGGTAGTGCTAACTCTACATTATCAACAATAATTAAAAAAAGAAGATAGCAAATTATGTGTTCTAAATTAACTTAAAAAATGTACTGCAATAAACTTAATTTGTTTGAATATATGTTTTTTTTTCAATATCTTCTAACATGAAATTCTTTTAATACGAAAAAATATTTCAGTCCCCTCAATTGCGCATTAAAAGATTTTCTCTGTAGTTCCTTTTAATTACAAGAAATTCAATCAAGAATAAATTAATACAAACCCCCCTCTGAACGTTCAGCTTAATGTTACTTAATTTTAGAAGTATAAAACCGAATTCAGAGTTTCATTAGATTAGTATATAGATTTATTGCAGACGATTCTATTTTGGAATTTTAACTTGAAGTAGTTTTCGTCTGTCTCGTTGCTATTATTCTCCGATCAATCGATATATAAATAGAAGAGTTATACTATGTGTTATTTGTTGCTGGGATACAGAAGTTCTAATGATACGCAAATGATATTACGCACAATACCTTACCCATTATAATAACCTTTGAAATCTATCTCAAACACATTTCTTCTCTAAATTTTAGAAAACTTTAACGATATAGTTTAGCACATGAAAGTTTAACATTTTGTTTCAGATTTCTTCATAAGAATAAAACTTTTACAAATGAAGAAAAAAATAAAAATTTGGTTTTTTTAGCAATTGATATTTGGAAATGTATTTGAAGTATATATGTTAAATACATTGTAACAAATTTTCTTCATAAAGGGCACATGTAAAAATTTAAATGATTGTTGGACAAAATTTTTCACGGCTCTCTTTCTGAATCTAAGGTAGTGTATTCCGACCAGTGGCGCACACAAGGGGGCTGGGGGTCCAGACCCCCAAAGCCCTTGATTTTCTTCCTATTGATTATAATTCTAAGTATATAGTACGTAAAAATTAATTAAGTATTTGTTATTAATGATTAATTTTATTAATTAATGTGAATTATTTATTCAATAATTACTTTTTCGCTGTGTTTTGTTTTCGAAAGTCGACAAAATCTAAAGGAGCATGATACAAGAATAATGAACTTTCGACCCCTCCCCCCTTGAAAAATTCCTGTGTGCGCTACTGATTCCAACCATAGAATTTATAATTTTTCTACATGCATCAGCTGTGCCTTGGAAAAATTAAAATAATGAGCAATATAGATAAATTAAAAGAGGAAAATGTTACTAATTTTGAATAAAAAAAACCGTTAATCGCCGTATTTGAAAAGTTAGAAATTCATCAGTTAAATATATTTTTTTAAATGGGTTTGTGGATTGGTGTTTTTACTATTGAGGATTCCCCGGGGGCTGGTGTCATTCTTTAGTGCGGCACCATATAGGTAGACATCAATTACAGCAATGTAATTTTGACGTCTAAAGGGAGTTTCCTTCCCAGAAGAAGGTTCCGTAAATGTCCATAATTCTAAAAATGTTTGCTAAATAAAGTTCATTACAAATTTATCAATTTCCATCCACTCAAAAATTAACAAATTTGTAGAGTGGTGCAGAGTGCCACTTAGAATTGTGACACGTGCCATAGATTGCCGATCCCTGTTCTATAGTATCCGCCTAAATATATATCATTACTCCATCGGGAATGTCACCCGCTAAACTGAATTTGAAATAGGCTGTATCGTCATACTGTATACCGTAGTGTAATGTGAAATTTTATCAGGAGATAAGAAAGGCGAAATTGTTTGTTTACCAAGGATCCCACTGGACACTCGAGGCGACTTCAATATGCCATTCGTACTGAAGCGTAAGCCATTCCCTGTAAAATTGGCTATTTAAAAAGTCGGTTTATGTGTAACATCAAAGAAAACAATATTTACTTATGGACAATTGTATGTGCCTCGGTCAAGGTTCAGAAGCAAAGACGGAATAATGATTCAGTGCAATTTAGAGGAAAAGTTAATTAGGGACGTTGTTTTTGAAGAGGCACTAAATTGAAGTACAAATTAATGTACGGACTTAAAGTTTATTAAAGTTACTTAAGACTTAAAGTTTTTTTCCTGCTTACAATATATTGAAAAAAAACTTAAAACTACTCAATTCATTTAAATTACAGTGTTACAATTTGAGCAATGAGTATGAACAGTTGCATAATTTGTACAATGAGGGTTATTCTGCCGTTATATGGACAGGAGAGGTATCCCCTTCCCTAGTTATAATAGATATCTTAAAAGTTAAAATTTAGTCAAATCTCTTTTTATTATTTCTTGCTAATAAAAGAACAAACATAAAAATAGATTCGTAACAAAAGAACCAGATCAACCTATTCTATAACATTTCGTTGTTACTTAATTTTATAAAGCTGTTAAAATTTTTAATTAAAAAATGGTCAAACATCACACAGAATAAACTATGTTTATACAGAAAACTAAACATCGGTACATATGTAGATAAAATAAATTTAAATCGTCGTGAAACAACAAAACATATACTCAAGAAGTAAATAAATATTCTAATCAATAAACTGTTTACTGTAAAATTTTAATGAATAAAATTTAACTCATTTATGATCTACATTGAAAATATAATGAATACTATAAGTAGGGACTATTTAAGAAAAAATCAAAATCAAATTTGGTTATTGGGAGCTTTAAATTTCTAAAGAAGTAGGTCAAATTAAAAAATAATATATTTTCTCGAGATAAGTCTGACAGCCTCTTTATCGCTTAAAACTACGAAGAAATCGATCCTATTTCAGCCATTTCTTGATTAATCCCCGATTACATGTTAGTTAAGCTGATAAATACATCAGTCAATCAATAAAATAACGTTAAATTTCTATTTGAATTATTTTTCAATTCGATAAGAATTTTTAGAGATACTTATCTTTCTTCAAAAATTAATCACACTGCCGAACACGTGAAGTTATGAAGGGTGACACAACCTAACACGCAAAATTTCTGCTTTATACATATACGATCATAGAAAAATTTCCATTATTGTTTTAGAATTAAATATGATGTCTTTGGTTATTGGTAATCTTTAAAATTTGCTATCAAAAAATATCAAATTAAAATTCAGAAGCGTATTTTTTTCTTTACATTTTTAACCCACGATCACTCACGCGGGGTGTTCTGTACACCCCAGCAACAAGAAAATCCTCCCAGGATTCTAAAAAGAATGCGCAGAACCCCGATTTTTTCTGTAGCTGCACATTTTAGGTCATTGAACCTTCAGACCTGGTGTAATCTCTCTTTCTCGAACGATTAGAAAGTAATGACCTTCAAAAGTTTATCTGAGGGGCTAAGAACTCTCGCGAGAAGTTGAGAATATGTATGCAGTCTGCTCTGAATGTTTGGAAAATGATTAAAATATTATTTTTCTACTTTCTACTATCATTATCTCATTAATTATAAAATATATTTATTACTGGTACATACGGTTTACTGGTTTATGAAAGAAATATAAAATTATGTGTTTTAAAATGAAAATTTTGTATGTTTAGTTTAAATTAAGGTTAGTCTCATTTGTATGCAATACATTAATAATTTTATTTGTATAATACAAAAAACATCTTGTACTTTATAAATATGTATCATAATGAGACTTAATTTTATTTTCATAATTAAATACACGTATTTAAAGTTTGGGGTGTTTTCTACACCCCACAAGTAACGACGCTAGCAAAAACAGGCGCGAGTGACCGCGGGTTAAGAACAATAACTAGGTTTATTTCTCGCAGCAAATAATATGATGTTATTTATAAAAATAGATTTAAATGTAAAAAAGAAATGCGTTAGGATAACTCATTCATCTGTGAAAGTATAGTTGTTTTACTTTTAAATCTTGTAATGCCAATAATTTAAAAATCAATTCAAATACACAAGCAATAAAGTTATATCTTGAAACAATTGAAAAAAAAATACAATATCGGGATTAGGAAAAGTTATGATATATTACTGTCTGTGCAAACTGCCCATAAGTTAAAAAAATATACGAAAGGAATTAAAGTTCTTACACACAGAGACAATAAAATTTAAATAATTGATTATATATATATATATATACAACTTTTGAAAATAAAGTTCGATGAATGAAGTAAGAATGGCCAATCTGGCAACACTGGCAAAACAAAATGTTGCACATGCGTAGCGGCAAGTGTTGACCGTCTGCCACCACCGTAGTTCAGTTGAACGTCGTTTCTGTTCCGTGTAAGGCTTGTTTAGTGCGTTGGTTCTTAACTGAGAACAGGAAAATGAACGAACAAAAGATCAATTTAAAGTTTTGTTTTAAGCTCGTAAGACACCGAAAGAAGCGTGTGCGATGCTGGTACGCGTTTATGAACATCAAGCACTGTCTATGAAGCATGTGTAGGAGTGGTTCTCCCGTTTTCGAGAAGGCCGGGAAAGTGTTTCTAACAACCCCCATAGCGGAAGACAGGTGACCTCCGTCAATGACGATAGCATTGAGAAAGTGAGGAAATTAATCACGAAAGAGATAGTCAATTAACTGTGCGCAGGATAGCAGATGAACTGTAGATTAACCACGAATCCGTGCAACTAATCGTTACCTAGAAATTAGTGATGAGAAAAGCGTGTTGTCACCTTGTGCCACATCACTTGACTGACGATCAGAAACAAGCACGTTTAGAGGTTTCACAGAATTTTATCGAAACGGCGCGCGCGCGCGGATGCGACCCTAAATTTTTTGAACTGTATTATCATTGAGGATGAATCCTGATGTCTCAGGTACGACCTTGAAACGAAACGGCAAATCAAGGAACGGCGTTCTCCTGCATCACCTCGTTGGGAAAAGGCGAGAGCAGAAAAATCCCACATCAAAACGATACTCATCACCATTTTTGATAGTCAAGGCATTATCCACAAGAAATTTCTACCTGAGGAAACGACGATGAATACTGCAAAGTACATTGAAATTTTGATCCCTTTCCTGAAACGTCTATGCAGGCTACGACTCCAGTACGCACACCACGATTAATGGTTTTTTGATCACGACAATGCTCGCCCTTACACAGACAATATCGTCAATCAGTTGCTGGCAAAAAGGGGGTGGGGCAAATTGAACATCCACCATACTTGTCAGATCTCAATCCTCCAAACTTCTTCCTATTCCCTCAACTCAAATTTGTTTCGAAAGGAAAGAGATTTGACGATATTCATGACATCCAATGAAACGTGACGAGGTTTTGAACTCCATTTCAAAAGAAGACTTCTTGCAAAGTTTCCAGAACATGTGCAGCAGATCTCAGTGTTGCATATTTACGAGAGGTGACTGTTTCGAAGGAGAGTAAAGTAACTTTCGTTAATATTCCATTTACGTTAATGTTACAGGAGTATTCACCGAACTTAATTGTCAGAGGTTGTATATATATTTAGTGTTGGTTTATTTCAACTGGTTGTTTCTGAATAAGCGGAGAACTTCTTTTGATTTCAATTTACTCTTCTTTATTTTCACATGAAACAACAAAGGCGTTATGACTTCACAATAAGCATATGAGCACATAAACACAAAGGATAAAAGAGCTGCAGCTTTTTCTACATTTTCAAGTCGAGACGGAGGCAGAAAGAGAGAGCGAGCACAGAAGACCCGCTTTTTATACCGACAGTGAAGATCGCGTAACTCCTTTGTAACAAGAGTTCTGATCGGTTAAAATGGGCGGGAAAGAGATTTCTGATACTAGTTGATTACGATTAAGATTAGAGCGTTCGTTTTGAACATAAGAATTAAAAGCTTATTTAAATATTATTAAAAAGAGATAATTAAACGGATGCTATAGAGGGAATTATTTACATATGTATGCCATGTTCGTGAAAATTGCAACTCCATGAAGAAAGGATGTGAGTGAGTTGAAATTCTCAGAAAATATAAAGTAGAAAATGTTATGCAAATTATTGGATTATCCGAGTTATCGCGCATGCGTGGACTGCGCAGCGCCTTATGGATCCGCATAAATAGACGGCAGTAGCAGGGTGTGTAAGGTAGTCTGTAGTTACATGTTTGCTATGGACGCTAGATAAGTCGTAACTATGTCTCTTCGACGAAAGAGGGCGACATTTCAACAACTTTCGGAGTTAGAACGGGGAAGACTTATCGATCTTCGTGAAGGAGGATTGTCCTACCGTGCAATAGCTTCTCATATGCAGCGTAACAGCAGTGCAGTGATAAGTATTTGGACGCAGTGTATCGACGATAGTCAGACAGCTCGGAAATCCGGGAATGATACCGACAAGAGACGTCAACGCGCGATGACAGACATCTGGTTCGTATGGCGCTTACGGGCGAAAAACACAACCTTCATCTAGAGAATTGACAACACATTGGTCAACTATTACAGGTGTATCGTTGTGTACTTGATCAATTCGTCGACATCTGCTGCAGTATGGACTGCGTGTAAGAACTCCTTTGAACAGGACCCCTTCCCGCAAAATCATCGGTGCTTACGCCTACAATAGGCACATGGATACAGGAACTGGCTTTCTAATTGGTAGCAAGTGCTTTTCTGTGACGAATCCCACTTTTATTTGTAGTAGTATGGTGGTAGCATTCGTGTTAGACGCTATGTCGGTGAACGCCATCCTCTCGGGTGCATCGAGCGCCACATTAGACTAACCCCCAGAGTTATGATCTGGAGTGATATAACATATCATGGGCGATCTAAATTACTATAAATTGAGGATAATCTTAACAGTAACCAATACATCAGCGAGGTTCTAGAGCCAGAAACTGTTCCCTTCCTTCAAGGCATTCCGGCAACGGCATTTCAAATGGACCATGTACACCCATGTATCCCCAGAAATCGCAATAGCTTCTTCCTCGGCCTGCCTATTTCCCGGATAAGTCGCCTATTTTACATGAATGGGATTTCGTTGGTCGGCGTCTCGCTCGTGATCTGCGTCTGACAGCTTTTACAGATAAATTTTGGGTATGCATACAAACAATATGGAATACTCTTCCCCAGGCATACATTTAAAAATTGTCTGATTTACTGCCTCGTTGTATAGCAGCACTAGTTATAGTGCGTGATGGCAATACGAAACTTTAAAAACTTTCTAGCTCTGAAATTTTAATCATTTATTTATACCAATACCAGTCAATTGTGTATTAAATTTCACTTAATTTGGAGGATTTCTTAGAAGTGTTGTAATTTTCAAAAACATGAGTGTATATATAAAGACTTACGTATTAATTTTTTTTTAAAAAAAGCACTTATTTTGTTAACCACAGTTGTAACATTTTACTCGATGAGATTTCCACTCTATTTTGGAAACTGTATCATGTAAACTTAATAGTAAAACATTTTTAAAACAATGAGCTTGTTTGAGTGACAATTTAATTGAATGAATTAGAGTTCATCGTCTTTATAACTTTGTTGAATATATGTTGTATAAAAATAATTCTAATATATGTCTCTGAATTCCATGTAGAGTGTTTTGAAATTCGATATATTTTTAATCACATTTTACCTGAAGTACCTCATTTTAATAAATTTAAACTGTCATATAATTTTCTGTGATTGGTATTTTTCATTAATTTAAGTCATAAGCACGAACAAGATAACATAAAATTACTAATATCATGGCATTTTAGAAAATTTGTCTCCGAACTTAGGCAGATATCTTAGTAATAGTTTCTCGTAAAATTATTTATTAATATATTTAAATAGGTTTTTTAATAAAAGTTAATTCAGAGTTAATTTTTACTAAATAAACTAATTCATGTCATTAAAGTTTTGCAAGTACTTAGTAAAATTATTAACATTTTCATGTTTAAAAAAAGGCTTTAATGTTTTTGAAAAATAGTAAAAATTATTAAAATGAACATTTATTTTTAAATCGACACCGTAAGAATAAAAAATGGATAAATTTTGAAAAAGCCAAAGGAAAGGAACTGGTATGCATGTCTAAAAAACTTTTTACATTTCTAAAATTGATTTTCTATACGATCTTAATATCCTTTAAACAAAAGATAAATGGTATAATCAAATTTAGATAATATTAATTTCGCAATTTATCTGATCATTAAGATGCACTTGCTACTCATCCACTTTAACCATTCATCATTTCTTCAAGTTACAAAAAATCACAGTAGTGTTGATATATGAAACTCTTTTAATTCAATGTTTGCCGTCTTCAAATTACTGACGCCATTCGTTTTCGAGATTCGTGTTTCTTTCTTTTTAGAGGGTTGAAACAGTTACATTGTAACAAACTTAACGTGTTGTTATATTTAAATGTTGCATAATCGTTAGCATTTTTTTAGGAAGTTATTTGTCATATTTCCTCTTTTTTCTTAAAGGATTTGAGAAATGCAATACTTCGAAAGATTAATTCAAAACATTATAACGGAGTCTAAAATTTTCTCCAGATTTTGTTTATGGATTGAATTAATATAAATTAGTTCAATTTATGATAAATTAGAAAATTAGTAAAAAAAAATTCAAGCATGCTGACTTTAAGAAAGAAGAATTCTTTTTCAAATTATAGCTGTTATTTCAGAAGAAATTTATTGGTATGAAAATCACATCAAACTTGACAATTAATATCTAACAAGAATTTTACATTATAAATTACATTTCATAGGAAAAAGAAGTATATTGAAGAAATTGCTGATTTATATAATACAATCACAAATTCAAAATTATAGTTATGTTTGATGTGCAATGTAGGATTTAGAGACTTAGAAAAATTTATAACAGAATGTAAATTTTAATAAATTATTTTGCAAATCACGCATTATCACAAAAACAAAAATATAGAATAGTTGAAATGTTCTTTCCATACTAATATTATAATTAATAAACAAAGAATTAAAAAAAATTATGTTCGAAGTATATAACGATTTCTATGGTAATGGTTTGAAAAATTTTCTTCATGGCTGCAAATTAGTTACCTTTAAGACTTTGTTTCAATACATAATTAGCGCATTTATTTTTTAAACTATCCAAATTTAGAAGCATCAGACTTCTACTCACAATGTACATTGATTTATTTAATTTTAAAGCAACGTTTTTACTCAATTGTACTTTAAAATGTTTTTAAAATGCATTAAAAAATCTGAATAGATATTATTAAAACATGATTTTCATAATTTTAAATATTATAGACTCATTTCACAACAATATAACGAATCAGTTACTAGCCGCAAGTTTTCTCAGCATCTTTCTGATTTTTAATGCACATAATATTAAGGGGATCAATTTTTTTACAATGAAAAGAAGGACGAAAAATTTAAGAAAAAATTACATCTGAAATATATGAAACGTTTTATTAATTCAAAACAAAAATACACTTATTACGCTTACATTCCTTTAAATTATTTTCTTAAAAGAATATTTTTCCATTGAATTAATTCTTTTTGTCAACATATCATTTTCTAATACATCGGAAAGTTTGGGGCAAAAAATATCTTTCATACCAAATTTTACGGTAAGCACTGTAGCTAAAATATTAATATTCAATCTTGATTTCTCACTAGTCCAAAAACCATTACCAACTGAAAAAGTCTTTCAACTGCTGCATTAGTTACAAGGCAGCATCTCGTAAATTTAACAGAATAATTGCATTTTCATATGGAATGTGTTCCTTTTTTAAAATTGTTTAAGTATAATTTCACCCATTTTTTCTATCAATTTCAGCTTGTTTATTTTCCAATTGTTCTAATTTATTACAATTTAAATTATACATTCAGTCTTCTTTCTACTTCAAACAGACAAATGTCATTGATTTTAATATCAGGCATTTTTTTGGTTAAAAACTCGCCGTAATTTTCTATATCTGCCCAATTTACTTGCGACAAATTCAAAAAATAGCATTGAAAATTGTTATTTCCTGTGATATTTGTTTCAGACCATTCTTCGACATTTTGGAAACATGTTTGGTACATCCCTGAATACAGAGATTAACAGATCAATTTTAAATCAATTTTAAATTATTGAAAAGGAGGACAAGTAGGAGGACACTTCTCGAGGAAGGACAGAACTTATAAAATGAGGACTGTCCTCCCTAAAGGAGGACGGTTGGTCGCCTTAATAATATTAAAAAAATATTTTGTATATGTGCAAGTAATCATAAATAAATTGATACAATTTATTTACAATAGTTGTTTATACATGTTTTTTTTTTTCATAAAGCGTGCGTTTCTTTGAGAAAATGTACATATCAGAAATTTAACTTACTCACATAGCGTTTCTCAAACTGTGGAGCGCACCCCATAGCGGAGCGTAATAACCCTACTTGGGGCGTGAGCATATAGAAAAGTCGAAAATTAAATGTCATTTAAAAATATCATTATAATTTAATGAAAGGAAGCAAAACAGTCTTATTTTTTATGTCAGAATACATTTTGACATAATAAAAAATAAAACACGCATTTAATATACATATAAATATATGAGTACTGCACAATGTATTTTATTAATTAATGTAACAATCTTAAGTTTAGAAAAAGTTTAATAAATACCAGTGATCCCATGGGCTTGTGATACATAAAATTATTGTACAAAATTTAATACTTGATAATTTGTACGGTTTATAATTAAAGTTGCATTGTAGCTTTAGAGTACATTATAACCGAATTCGACATTATGTTATTGTATAGAAAGAGGCACGATGAAAGTAATGATTGGATCTTAAATATTGAAAATTTGAGAAGCATTGGCATATAGCTAACTTTTTCGAGGCATACTTTATTTGTTGAATTTTGCTTGAAAGCCATTAATTGATTTCTCATTTACTATTTCTATTTTGATCACATACCTTGTTCAATTACTTTATCAATTACTTCAAAGAATCTTTATTTTTTCCGCCACAAAACAATTATATCTAAATAATTGCAATCGTAAATGAATCTCACCTCTCTCTGTAACGCATCAGCATCAGCTGCGTTTCGTTGTTGCTGATAATATCGTTGATACTGGTATTGGACACAAACATGTTGTTAGCCTCCTGAATCAGCAATTGAGCCGCTGACTGATTCAAGTGTAGAATTAACGGAGTCGGCAAAACATGTTCCTGAGAACTGTTGTTACTGGCTGTTTCATTGGTGCTTTCCGATTGGGAATGGTGAAGAAGTACATAAAAACACAGTACGCAACTCACCAACTTCAACAATGAGACGAGAAACATGCTTTCCAATAAAAGAAAGACTTCTTATACTTGAAATCCATCTGAAAGAGGCAACCAACTCATTCGCTGTAATACTACAAGCATTCCAAAAGATGTCAATATGTTACACTCTTACATTACTGGAATACCATCTGTTCGCGCGGAACAGCTACATCCGAAACTTGATCCACTGTGAAAAGAACGTATCTTTTAACCGTTGCCTTGTTTTCTACTTTGCTATTACTGCGTGATGGGGTTAATCGTTGTCATAGATGACGTCATAATGAGGAGTAAAAATCAATGGAGGTCAAGATCTCCTATTTCAAGTTCGTAGTACTTTTGAGTGGGTTGTGCGATGGATCCGATTCTCTTTTTTTATTTGCTCCCTCCCTCGAAGATCAGAATATTTCAATCTATTTTTGAGAGGAATGAAAATGTATTTATTAAGTATGTATAAATATGCATTTGAAGATTTTATTAAGAGATAGTTTAACCACTTAAAATTTTTTTAATGGTTAAAATCAAGTTGTAGTTATATTACACATGTGTATTAATTTACCAGTTAGTACAGCCAAGTTGAGAGAGATAATTTTATTATCTATGAATTATTTATGTTGGTTTATAGAGAAATAGATATAATTCTGATAGTAAAACATTTGCTGATAGTTAGTCGAGAAGAGAGTTGTTATCTCCCCCCTCCCGGCTCTAAAAGCAGCTTGACTCTATGAAATCAAGAGAGCAGAAATAATTTCGAAATAACATTTGGAAGAAGGAAGAAATTATTTAAATACAAAACAAAAGATTTAACTGCAAAGTGGAATTGTTCTTAGTATAATTTCAAAATTCACAGAAAATGAAAAATAATTTTTTAATTAAAAAATAAAATAAAAAAAATACCAAGAAGAGAAGAAGTGCTTGTGAAAGAGCAAATTGGAGCTTAAAGCTAAAACTGAAACCAACATTAAAACACATTATAATATTTGTAATAAAATATTGTATGGGTAATTAATAATAGTTACCGTAAAATCTGGCAAATAACGCGTACCTATATTTTTAAGCTTCTTTTTAATTTTTACGTATATTCGCCGTATAACGTGCATCCCCTTTTTTACGAGAAATTTAAAATTTACTTATGAAATACTCTTATGTTTTGAAGTCTTTCATTCGAGGTATTACCCCAGGTTTTTAAAAAAATAGCATATTTCTAGAACTGTCAATCTTTAGCTTCGTGAGGTATGGCATTTCTTTTAAATAAATAGTAAAGAGTGTTTTTTTTCCAGGTATAGAAGTTTAAGTTGGCATTACTTTCCAAGATGGCGACCGATTTAACAGCTGTCAAGTGATTTATTCTCAGTTTGGTTTGGCAATTCATCAAAACGATCATCAAACAAGGCGTAGATTCGTCGAATGGGCCCAAAACGAGATTGCCTTTGTTCCCGATTTTCATAAGCGAATTTTGTTTAGCGATGAAGTGCACTTCTGGTTGAATGGCTACGTCAGCGAACAAAACTGCCGCATTTGGAGTGAAGCTAATCCACAAGTGTATGTCGAAACACCGTTACATCCAGAAAAACTGACTGTTTGGTGCGCTTTATGGGCTGGTGGAATCCTTCTTCAAAAACGATGAAGGCCACAACGTTACAGTCAATGGTGATCGGTATAGAGCCATGATTACTAACTTTTTCATTCCTGAATTGAACAATCATGATGTCCAGGAGCTGTGGTTCCAACAAGACGGCGCAACATATCACGCAGCTCGTGCCACAATCGATTTATTGCAAGACACGTTTGGTGACCGCCTAATTTCACGTTTTGGACCTGTGAATTGGCCTCCAAGATCTTGTGTTTTAACACCGCTAGACTATTTTTTGTGGGGCTATGTAAAGTCATTGGTCTATGCGGATAAGCCACAAACGCTTGACCATTTGGAAGACAACATTCACCGTGTTATTGCCGATGTACGGCCACAAATGTTGGAAAAAGTCATCGAAAATTGGACGTCCAGATTGGACTACATCCGAGCCAGCCGTGGCAGTCCTATGCCAGAAATCATATTTAAAATGTAATGCCACAAGATTATCTTACGAATAAAAAAGAATTCATGTCAATCGAATAATACATCGTTGTTTTATTGCAATTTAAAGTTCTATACCTCTAAAAAACACCCTTTATATAGATATAATACAAGAGTGTAACTCTTTTCATACTCATCTCTTTTTTCATTCTTAAGGCTTTCACTTTTAACCACGGTGTATAACGCGCAAACGTAAATTTCGATCTCATTTTTTGCGTTAAAAGTGCGCGGTATACGCCGGATTTTACGGGAATTCATATTTGTATTACCAGATGAAATCTTATAATGACTATCAGTAGCGCACACAGGATTTTTTCAAGAGGGGGTCCGGGGTCGATAGTTCACCATTCTTGTATCATGCTGCTTTTGAATTTGTCGATTTTCGGGAACAAAACACAGTAAAAAACTAACTATTGACTAAATAATTAGCATTAATTAATAAAATTAATCATTAATAACAAATACTTAATTAAATTTTACGTACTATATACTTAGAATTTAATCAATCGAAAAAAGGTCATGGGCTTTGGTGGGGTCCGGACCCTCAGGATCCCCCCTGGTGTGCGCCACTGATGACTATACTTTTTATTCGTGCTACAATGACTATACTATAAAAGACTATACCTTTTGGTATTGCTGGTTACCTAGTCATGCCATTATTTTTGATACAAATATTGAGACCCTCTGCTGCGACTTAAGCGCAGCAGACGATTTTAAAATTTCTTCGTTGGATATCGTCTGCAATATTTTTCAGATAATTCTTGTCTTTCACACATTTTTGTTCTAAATTCATCAGAGTTTTAATACATCGAACAGAAGTGCATAGTAGATATTTCTCTACATCAAAAAAAGAAAAGCCCTTTGATAATTTTTAAGGCTCTAACATTTAAACATCATGCGGTTATTCTTTATCAAACCAATACGAGGTTTTCTGAGACCATCAGCATTGCAGATCCTAGTAGAAGCAGTCGTCCGCGCTAGGTGAGAACACAGCTCTTGTTAAAGCAGACAGGGTGAGAACTTGTAAAAATCCTAGTCGAAAGAAGATTCTTCTTCTTAAAAAAGATTAATGTGTCAAAAAGAACAATCTATTGCGTAGTAAACAAAGACCTTAGACCAGTGTTTCTCAAACTGTGGGGCGATAACCTTACGAGGGGGGCGCGAGCATATCGAAAATAAAAGATTTAAAAATAATTAATTTACTGGAATGAATTAAAACAAAATACTTTCAGACATAATAAAAAATGTACTTTTACTCTGATATAATTTATAGGCACGCGATATTAAGTCATGAAAAATGAAAACTTCTTTAATACCTAATTAGCTATCTTTGATCCTATAAATAAATAAAAAAAACTTTTATTTGATTCGCTGTAATCCCACGATGAGAGATTTTTTTACTACGCTTTCTTTTTAAGTCTAACATACAACTCTTTCAGAGAAAACAGATCCCAGAATCGAAGAAATTAAGGAACATAAAAAATTCACCACTGTCATTATTTTTGAAATACTGCACATTATAGCCGTAATTTGTATGACCTTCTAAGTTATTGGTACAGTTAGTTATGACCTCTCACTTACGTGTTTGTTTCTCATTTAGGGAAGTTGTAAGTAATATATTTCTCTGTTGCGCTTTTTTCCAAGCAAAAAAACGTTTTACACAATTTTTTTAGCAGTAACATACATATTATCATAATGAATACAATTTTTACCCGGAAGTGGTCACGCGGGACACACAGATTACGAAATCGTTAATTCTGGCAAAACTGTTTGCTACCAAAGAAAAATTGAAAAGTTCTTGAAAGTAGGTAAGTAAACTTTCTCTTAGTTAAATTATTCACTGGAATCACGATTTGTATCGTGTACCATAAAATAATTATAAAAAAAAAAAGATTGGGGAGACTCAATAACCCCGCTCGTCCGTATCGAGTGCGCGCCTGCTCCCGGGTTAAAACATCTTCTTTCGCTTTAATATTAAAAGTAATACAATTATTCTTCATCGGAAATTTATATTATTGTTCATTATTTAACATCAATTATAAATGCTAATTCTGTGAGGCTTAAAATTACAATTCGCTTTAAACAAATTATAATTTGAGCAACCATTTTAAAAAGATCATTTTACATTTTTGTAAGCATTGTCGAGCACTTGGCTTTGCTCTCCTTACAATTCAGCTATTATATCAATAATGTTTTATTTTCTTATAAATGAACTCGTGCAAAGAGCGGGCACTTCAGCCGGTATACTTTTAATGTATCAGTGCTGCACAGAGTATTTTATAACTAATTAATTAATACTAAATTAAGAACAAGTTTAATAAGTATTAACGACTTCCATGGGCTTGCCTTGCAAAGCAAAGTTTTTATAACGAATGCTTATGATTAGAAATTGGCCCTCTGAGTTTTTTTTCTACATTTAGCAGATATCTATATTTTGTCTTCTAAGCAGCCACCGGATTTTGCAATATGTTCAATTTAAAAATTAGAGAAAGGAAAATTAGCATAATAATTATCCGATTATTTTATTTATTTTTTTGCGTAAAAGTAGTATACCAAATTTAATACTTATGTTACTAATTTGTATGGTTTATAATTAAGATTGCCTATTGTAGCTTTAGCGTCAAAGTGCATTATTATTGCATTCAGTACATTATTAATGTATAAAGGGGGCGCGATAAAAATTGTGATCGAAAAGAGGGGTGCCATTATTGAAAGTTTGAGAAGCACTCACTGCCTTAGACCAAGAAGTTATCAAAAATAAATGGCCATTTCCTTACAAAGGAATTATAGCGCGAGATGTACCTTAAAGCAAAAGCACGCTCATAACTGTTACAGACGAATTCTATTTAACAACGAAAAAGTTTTGACGTTGAAGAATCTTTCTACCACCAGAATGGTCATGTATACTCAAAGAGAAGATAAAGAGAAGAAAAAATACGCCCAGAGGGTTCATCATCTGGCTTCCGTGATGGTTTAGTGGGGTGTTAGCTAAGATGGCGTCTCAAAGATTCCTTTTTTGCCAGAAAGAAGTGAAAACCGAGTGGTATAAAAGTTATTAAAATACTATCATAGAACCAATAGTAAAGTCCCTGAACTTTAACCTGTTCGATGGAAACGTTTGGACTTTTCAACAGGACTGCTCCTGCTCATAAGGCGATGACGACTTAATGGTGGTTGGTACAGAATGTACTGGACTTAATAGAATACGAAAATTGGACTTCCAACAGACCGGATTTAAATCCACTCTACTGTTAAGGTATCCGACTACGTTCGGAACCGTAATTTTAAAAAAGTGCATAAATGGATAATTTTCAATATATGGCTATATTGTTATTGGAAATTTGTCTTTTTCAATGTTGAAAGGTTAGCGTGATTAACAGGTATATTCTTTCAGAATAAATCTTAATTTATTCTGGAACTATCCATTAATAACAAGAGATTTTATTAATAGGAAATAAAATACGTAAAATCTACAGTAACAAACATATGATCTACAATAGCGCAAATTTAAAGCTCATGCAGTAATACAAATCCGTATTCACAACATCGCATTAAGTAAAGGAAAACGCACACTCTCAACCTTTGACTGAATCATTGCTTTTCTGCGTCGTTTTTATTTGGACTGGCCGTGGCTTCTGGAAATTTCTTGCGAAATTATCACCTAAGATATAGATGGCTAACCAGTGGCACGCGTGCCATCAATGGCACGCAGCAAAATATTTTGGCCAAGCCAGAGATGAAAATGGTTTACATTTTATTTCAAAATAACAAAATTCACTATGAAATATTAAACACTAACGGGAGTGATCAGTCGTGGGGTGGCGGGGAGGGAGGGTTGCGTGGTAGTTGCGGACACTCCGAAACGCATCGTGGTATTTGCGGATACATTCCCCCATCTTAGAACAGATAAAGGGTGCAGATAAATAAGGAAATAAATACTTTTAAAAATCACTAATATAATTTAAAACCTTATTTTAAGTAGCAAATCTCTTTCACCTGGGATAACGTTTTTCTTTTATTTTTTTACCGAAGTTTTCTGTTTTTACACTCGATTATCGAACTACAAGGATAAATTTTTTTGCCAACCAAATTTAATTATTTATATTGAATTAAGATATTATAGTGTGAGAAGAAGGCATTTTAAACATAGCGCAATGTAATAAAAAAATAAACACTTTCAGAGAAATATTTAAAAATTAACAGTAAGTAACAGAATAATGAAAGGTATGAACAAATTTCATGAATTTTGTTGAAAATTGTATTTTAGAGTAAAATAAATATTAGAAGTGCAATTTCCATAACATTAATTAATTGCATTAATTTAAGTAAAGATAAATACTAGAAGTAAAATATATAAAACAGATACAAGTAAATAAAAGAAAGATAAATACAAGTAAATAAATACTAATTAACATTTATTATAAAGGCATAAATATCATTTACCATCGGATTTAGTCCACACAAGCTAGTTACCAAACTTAAAGATTTTAGACATTTTTCTAAATTGTTTGATGTTTCCAAATCTTTTAGGATGTTTTTAATTATTTCATCCAATTTTACATGTGCTTTTTTCCTTTTTATTCCAGGGTCCCCTAATTTTCTGGATTCCAAATTAAAAGATACTTTTTTGTGTTTCTTCTTTTAGTATTTTAACTAATAAGTGGACATTAGGCTGGTTTCTGCCAGTGATTGCATTTAATTTGGAATTCCACCCTTCAACAGAATTATTTGTTCTATGACGCTGTCCATATACATTCCATACTTAAATGGGCATTGTTATGCCCATTAAAATATGGAATGTACATTGCTCGAAACTGCCATCCACTGCTCGAAAAAATAATCAATGAATGTGGTCAGTTTGTCAGTGCTAAAAGATTTTTCCCGTATAATTGCAGAAATCATTCTACAGACATTTCTTATATCTTCGTTCTCTCTCTCTTTATATTCCTTTACTAGACCCATTTCTTGTATCTTACGCCACAAACAATGATTAAAATGAAAGTTACAACCGGAAATAGTCGAACTGGGAAATTCTAACCTATGTTCTAACCATCCTAATGTCCACTTATTAGTTGAAATACTAAAAGAAGAAACACAAAAAGTGTCTTTTAATTTGAAATCCAGAGAATTGGGGGACACAGGAATAAAAAGGAAAAAAGAATATGTAAAATTGGATGAAACAATTGAAAACATCCTAAAAGAGAATTCGAAACATCAAACAATTTAGAAAAATGTCTAAAATCTTTAAATTTTGTAACTTAGGTTGGACTAAATCCAATGGAAAAAGACATTTATGCCTTTATAATAAAGAATAGGTTCCCAACCTTTTTTGACCTGGCACCCCCTTTTCTAGTGAATATTTCGATACCGCCCCCCCTCAAGAGAAATAAGAGAGTACATAATACATGGTGAAAACAAGAATTAATTTTAAAATAATATTCTATTTTACTAATTGAACTTATTTCTTTTTAATTTAATTTTTTTTTCTAAAACCCTCAACTGCGAATCTGTAGGCTATTGCAACAAATGTATTTAAATGTGTAAAATTATATATTTTAGTTTTAGATAGGATATTGTTGGAATTGAAGTGCCATTGAATTTCTTCTTTATTTAAAAGATTGGAATAAAAGTCTTAGCTTATAAATACCTGTTATAAAGAGGCTTTTGAAAGAAGGTTTTGATGATATGAAGTAATTTACAATAACTATTGCTTTCAAAATAAAAAAAAATGTCAGTTTTAGCATTTAAAGTATCACAAGTTAATTCCTGGTGAACATATTTAATTATATTTCTTGGATAATATACATAATGAAATGCAGAGGACGAAACATTATTCCTACTGCTCACAGACAAAGACACAACACGTACACTACAGAAATTAAAATTTACTATATCATTCAATTTAATGTTGGTCTAAATGTATTGTAAACTTGTATAAGTTTTTCATCCACTTCCTGAACTACCGAAAAATGGGAATTTTCGTACCCGTGATAGAAATGATTTAAATACATACAATCAGCATAAGGTAACCAGTATAAAAGTTTACT
Organism: Trichonephila clavipes; assembly: GCA_019973935.1. Classification (NCBI taxonomy): domain Eukaryota; kingdom Metazoa; phylum Arthropoda; class Arachnida; order Araneae; family Nephilidae; genus Trichonephila; species Trichonephila clavipes. The sequence goes on along the minus strand of BMAU01005882.1, from coordinate 100,788 downwards.
TTTGTTTGTATATAATCAGCGTGTTTCTTTTAGTCTTTTAAAACTATACTTGGTTAATCTGCCGAAGCCCCCTCAACTCCCCCTAATATTCTCTGGGTCTTTTACTGCCCCCTTGAAAGTCTCAAACGCCCACAAAGGGGCATTATCACCCACATTGAGAACTTATGTAATAAAGGTTAATATTTATTTACTTGTATTTATTTTTCTTTTATTTACTTGTATCTGTATTATATATTTTACTTCTAGTATTTATCTTTACTTAAATTAGTGAAATTAGTTAATTTTAGGGCACTTGCACTTCTAATATTTATTTTACTCTAAAATACAGTTTTCCACAAAATTCCTGAAATAAGAAAAGAATACGTTACCCCCCGGTGAAAGAGATTTGCTACTTAAAATACTGTTTTAAACTATTTTTGTAATTTTTAAAAGTATTTATTTTTCCTTATTTATCTGCACCCTTTATCTGTTCTAAGATGGGGGGAAAATGTGTCCGTAAATACCACGATGCGTTTCGGAGTGTGTGTCAGCAAATACCACGGAATGTTATGTGTCCACAAATACCACGCCACCGGCGGGGAGCACACTCGTTTGCTATTGACTCTTAGTTATTGCCTTAATTATGTCTTGGACTACAGTTGCTTATGATGCAAAATTTGTCTACGCATAGCATAGTCAATTTCGACTATATTTTAAAGTTTATTTGTGTTATATTTATGATTTTTGACTGTTATTTAACATGGCTTGTTTAGCAAATAAAAAAAAAGTGCAAGATAGTAAATGTAACAGAAAATTTCAAACGATGAAGCTAGAAATATGTCATGATTAGTAAAGGCTATAAGGCGGTGTGTGTTTTATGTTCTGGAACAATGGTTTACAGAACATCGTCTGTAAAACGGCATTTTGAGGCAAATCACAAATCCTCTTGTCAAAAAAGCGAACCACAGCAAAAGTAATTAATTGCTTAGAAACCATTTGGCAGATGACTCCAATTCACCATACATTCTACTAAAAGCAACATCTTGTAATCCTAATATAAGTTATTTGTCATCCAATCTGCAACAACAGAAGTCATACTAGTCACACTTTAATTTGAATATTACAATCATAACTAAAACATTCACAACTATACAAAACAAAGGTATTTTTTCGTAGTAGATAAATAGTTTTGAGTTGTTAGTCTTTAGTTTTGTTATTTTCCCAATAATCACAAGTCAAAATTATTTGACGGCACGTCTGTACCTCCTTAAACACTTTTTTAGAAAAAATGGCTCGCGTTAATCCATAAAGGTTCGCCACCCCTGACCTAAGAGGTTTCTGAATTTTTCTAAGCATCTATTTTTGTCAGCTTGGCGATATTTGACTTTAGTTGGCGACTTAGTAATATTTGATGAGGAACATAAGTGTCAAGTTGGTCAGCAAGGTCACTCCTATTCATTAATGAATAGGACTGAGCTGACTGACGGAATAATCTTTTTTTGATCCGCAAGCTATCTTTTCAGCCGCAATACCCTTTAGGCAGAGAAGCAAGCAGACACCGAACTTTCAGCATTGCCCCCTTCATGAAAGACTTCATATCCCGGGTAATATTCTTGTAGAGGAGTCCTCAGTCTTTTCGCTGTGCGATACTTTTTGGGCGAAGTGTGCGACTCTGTAGAAATGTTGCCGACTTTCGAATCCGAACAACGTCATCATTCAAAATCTTGAAAATGGTATATGGTCCTTCCGAGTGATGCTGCAACTTTGGACAAAGTCAGTGCTTCTTCAAAGTTGCAATATTCGCGACCCAATATTCAATCATAATTTTCCTCGCGCCTCTCTCATACAATGATAATGTATTGAACTCAATAATACTATACTTTGATGCTGATACGACTTTAACCTTTTAAGCGCCGCTGGTGAATATAAACGTCTCGCTAAGCCAAAGCATTTATTTCCCGGAACGTATAAATACGTCTTTCCGAAGTACGATCTTTTCTGTGTACTGCATTCCATAAAATTATTTTGAAGGTTTTGGAATGCAATAAAAGGACCTTGACAATGTTTGCAAAGGATTTACGTATTTCAGATAATTTTTTGCTTCTTTATTCCTCCCTCCCCCAATACATCACGTACGCGCTCTTTATCCCCCCCTCAGTACATCCCATATGAACTCTTACGCGGAAAACGTTTGGTAGTGGGAAGTGAATCGCGTAACTTTTAATCGACAGATAAGAGATTAATTATAAACCTTACAAACGCATCAAGATAAGTGTTAATTTTTGTATATAATTTTATACATGACAGGCCCATGGGGTCACTGGTAATTATTAAACTTGTTCTTAACTTAGTATTGTTAAATTAACTATAAAATACATTGTGTAGCACTGATACATTTATAAAATAATATTTCAATGTAAATGTGTATTTTATTTTTTATTACGCCAGAATGTATTTTGTTTGTTTACTTTCAGTATATTAATAGTTTTTTAAAATAATCTTTTGTTTTCGACTTTTTAATATAAAATGGCGAGAGAGAAACTCTGGACTAAGGCAAGGACGTCTTGTCGGGTTGTAAAACTTAACATAATCTCCTTTTGTGAAACGATGCCTTGTAGTGCTTGTACCATTACGGATCATTTTTTGGTCACTCACAATGTCGATTCTCTTTCGGCTGAAGTGATGGGCACTCTCCATATGCCCTTGCAGAGCGCAGTTCAGGCAAAACTCGGCATGTTGACATGATAAACGTAGACTTTTTGCTTTCAATTCGGCCAGGTAGAAATCCTCCAAATGCCCATCGCCACATCCTCGGGGCTCCTCGGCTGAATCTAAGTCATTGATCTGCGTAGTTAGAATAAGATTTAGCACTTCGGCCACTTGCCCACGAATAGCATCTAAAAATTGACTTGATTTTGTTTGGTTATTCCAATCATTTGTGATACCCCGTGGGCTGGGGGTATCATCTCTTCATCATCCACGCGACCTATGTGTGAGGGAATGAAATATTGACAACTAACACCTTCCATAATTAAAATTAGTTTATTAAGATCTCAATTCATATTTAGCAAAACAACACTAGCCTAGGAGGCTAATGATCAGGAGTGATGAGACCCAAACTGTAATTCTAACACATAGCGCAATAAACCACCGAATCTATATCTATAGATGATTTCCTAACTTACTAGAATCCGCTCTAGTATTAAAGCTTAATCTAAACCTCTATATCCTCGGTGAACAGCTACAGTCCTTATATCGTCAATATATTCTTCGATCCAACGTGATCCGGCTAAGGGATAATCTTCTGGTCTCAGATCCATTTAGAAATCAACTTCACTGGCACTATTAGACCGACTAACAGAACTCATAGAACCCTCCTAGACTCTTCTCCTAGAACTTCACCTAGCGCTTCTAGAACTCCAAGCGAATACTAGCGCTCCAATATATACAATTCCTAATCTGCATAACCGCGTTCTCTTCTTGAGTTGGTTGGAAAGAATTGCCATTCTGGCCCCAAAGATATCCCATGAGGATTATTAATAGAAGTATCGATAAAGCCCCGTCACACATTCACTTAGGAGACAATATCTAATTTTGTCTAGAATAAGTCCAGATAAGTATGTCTGTCATTGGCAGACAGCTTGTTTTTTAAGATGAGATGTATAGCTTTTTATCCTGGATGAGTTTCTAGATATTCCAGGTGTTTCCCAAAGTCTTTTAATCTGTTATCTACTTTTTTCTATCGTTCCTTCAATACTTCTTTTTTGACTTCACCTTTCTTCAATTTCTTCAATTTTTGTTTCAAGAATATCCATTTTTCCATCTTGCCTAGTTATAATTTCTTTTCATATGAATTTTATTTTTTTTAAAATTATCTCCAAGAATTATTGAGAATTCATCCAATTTCTAGGTGGATTATGTTGACGAGAAGGTCAAACTATATGTCATCCAATTTTTACTTTTCGTCTTTTTAATAAGAGTATTGTTATTATTTTTTGTTTGGAATTTTCTTTTATAATATGCTTTACTGTTTTAAAATTCTTAATAATTATTTATAATTATTCAGGAGTACAAGTAGTCCACACAAAACTCGAATAACGTACAGAGATCTATTATTTCTATTCGATGTAAATAAGAATCCAATGTAAAGATGATAAGTATTTAAAAGGAAATCAAAAAGTTAGAACGTGAGGAGCAGTATTCTTTTACAGTTTAAATATTGTATCAACATTATCAATCACACCATTTTGTCATGACGGAGAACTTCCAATCTTTGATCAACAAAGGCCAAGGACATATCACATGGACTTTTCACACTTGCAGTTCACTGACCTTCCTAATGCGATTTAAAAGGAGAAATAGGCTCACTGGTTTTCCCTCATGAAAAAACAAACTTTTAATGACGTAATGGATTTTTTTACAAACTCACAGAATTAGGGTCCCCATCCGGTGATGTCAGAATGTACCGTGTATACAATGTCCTTAAAAATTATTAAGTTTATAAAAAAATACATTTTTAACACGCTTTTACAAGTTTCACTTGTGTATAACGGAATCTTTAAACTCGTTTTTACCCACTTTAAAAGTTCAGATTAATTCGAAATTTTGCACACTTGCCAAGGACCGATGACAATACAATAACTTCATAATTTTATTCTATTGTCCTGATCAGAATAATTAGGAATACGATTTACAGATTTGGTGACTTATTGCATAAAGCTTTTTGAGATTTGGCGATTAATTCCATATGCCATTTCCAGAGTTGGCGACTAATTCCAGATTTTGCGACTAAAAGATTAAGGTGCAACTCTAAAACTGCGAATAGGCTTGTGGTTAATGCAAATAAAACAAAAAAAAGTGTTCTTTATCTAAGAATGGGTAGGGTGGGTGCGTTAGCAATTTCTTACCATAATATAAGTCTAGTTTTTCTGAAAATGGAAATAAAAAAAAGAGACCCGTGAATGTGAAAAAAAATTTATCTTCTAACTGCTAAATATTTTTTTATTTTTATAAAGCAATACTTTTAAAAGGTGATAATAAGATTGACATTTAATATGTCTTCTTTTACACTTTTATTAGTTAGACGGTAGACAGTTAGTTCGGTCTCTATGACAAGTTTACACTGTATCTATAGAGACGGAATCTTTGAAATACAACGATATGAGACTCATCCGAGGCCCCGTAAAAAGAGAGAATAAGTACCCTTCAGATCCATTAATTAATATCCATTGAAGAGCAAGACTAATTCCAGCAGCCACGTAATTCTGGTTCCAAATATAAAACTCAAGGATAAATTCAACAAAGAATAAATGATAGTTTTAAAAACTAAAAAAACGGGTTTTTATTGTAGATCGAACTAAAAAATTAAAAATAAAATATAGTTAAAAAAAACTAAAAAACATGTTTTTATAGTGAATCGAACGAAGAAGTAAAAAAATAATTCTTAATATAAAAATAAACTGATTAACGAGAAAATTAATGTCATTATGGTAAAAGCGTGAGGGTGCTTTGTGCTACATTTTTATACTAACTCAACATTTCGGAATAGAACTAGTTAGAAGTTATAACATTTAATATAGAGCACCCAACGCTTTTACCCCAATGACATTAATTTTCTCGTTAATTATTTTATTCTTATATTAAGATTTTTTTTTTTACTTTTTAGTTCGATTCACTATAAAAGTGTGTTTCATTGTTTTTTTAAAACTTTAATTTATTTCTTCTGAAATGTGGCAAGTAGTGCTATGTTACAGAAAACGGAGTATAAAGTTCATCTCCATTCAAATTAGCATCAATTTCTTGTAAGATTAAGTCTCTTAGGGACATTTTAAAGTATGAGACAACTGGGCCCGGGCCCAGAACCTCAGTGCGGGAGTTTTGGCAAGTTTTCCTTTAGACTCGACCTCGATAAAATCATATAATCCGAATAAAACTTTATTCCCTAACATGCTCTCCAAAAAACTAAGGATTTCAAACTATAAGCCTATTGGCAATGGTCGCAAGACTGAAATTAAAATATATTAAAATGAATTGTACATTTTATAAAATTTAAGATGTAAAAGATGAACTTCCTAATAAAATTTTATTTTAGTATGAATTGTGCTTTTGTTGAACTTTCCATGTATATACACCAAATTCAATAAAATACTCGGAGGTGGGACCTACTTTTGCATAGGGGCCCAGGGCCTTTAGAAGTTTTACGTTATCCGCTATTACTTCGGAGTAAGAAGACGATTAAATTCTAGAACAAAGCAGATAATTAAATAAATTTTGTCATTCTGTAGCAGCTATGGGTCTTTCAAAGGACTTCAATTTTTTCTTGTCGAAAATTTTTTTTTTTGACTTGTAAGAAATCAAAGCAGTTCGTGACAATGAGTGGACTATTATAAAACTGCAAGAAAGCATTCGGCATGAAACTGATGCCATATTTTCTGCTGTGTTTCAATAAGTTACTTGCTTTAGATTTTCATTGACAGATCATTTTGAAGTTCATTGCATTTTATATAGGTGCAATGGATAATTTGAATAAGCATGTACAAGTAACTACCTTATAACATGTCACTTCTGTAGCACGGATCCATTTTGACCCATTTTATCCCACTGTCCTATTTAGAGGACAGCTGAAAATATCATGTGGAAATCATTATATTTATGTTGCGAATATTTTGTCAATTGGAACATGTAGGGATATGCATAAGCTTCTTCTAGCATCTGATTTATGTTTTTCTCCCCCTTCCTCTTGACTTTTTGCATATTCGTCGCATTAGTGGAAACGATTTTTAGTATCTCTTTGCGGCTCTGCAGAATTCTTTTTCAATTTACTTTGGACACTTGGTAAAGCATTTTTTATGTGATAGTACTCCTTCGTTATCATCCTGGTGGTTAGTTAGATCTATATTGTTCTTAGGTAATTTTTAGAGCATTATTTTTTAACTGTCCTCTAAACAGGACAAGGGGACAATACGCATGCAATTGATGCGTTATTTCTCGCTCTATAACTAAGAGTAAAAAAAAATAATTTCACTTCTAGTGTTTCACCCTTGTTGAGTTTTGTCAGTACAAAGGTTTCTGAACTTGGAGGAATCATTAGAATTATTAAATAGCTTAGACTTAGATGAGAGTGACTTTGAAATTACTGTGTTACCACCAGATGCCATTGAAGTAACTGACGACGATGAACGGGATAAGGATGAAGTAAATACTGTTGAGAGTACTGAAAACGATGTTTCTGGGTATCTGGAGGTTAGAACTGGAGATAGTTTCATGCCTGAACAAAGCTTTAGTATTTCGACAACAAAGAACCGAAAAAGGCTAAAAGACATCAGTCATCGTGGATAAAGAATAAATCAACGCAATACACAAAATGAGAACCACAGGTTGAATCAATTACAAATGACTTGCTCAAGCAAATGAATACAGCATTAAAAGTAAAACTCCATTAGAGCATTTAGAGTAGTTTAATTCCAGTGAAGTTTATGATCTCTTTCTAAAAAAATGTATAATATGCAAAAGATGCAAAAAAAAAACCGAATACGATTTCTTGATTACAGCAAACGAAAAAAATGTTTTTATAGGAATTTTGCTTCTAACTGGTTATTATTCAAATACCTGTGAGCGTAATTACTAGTCAGATGCTGAATTCCTTGACTTTACCCTGGAGAAAAATGACATGTCACGAAATCTTTTGCAAAAGGTGTAATCTTATTTACTCTTTGTAGACAATGGAACTCTGTTCGTCAGCATGTCCAAGATCGATCCTTCAAAGTAAAAACTTTGTTTGCCCTACTTAATAATCATTTTATGAAATGTGGAGACGAGTATGAGGACACAAAGATAGTTAACGTGAAGAAGCGAATTTGATAAATTCTTACAACAAACACAAGGGCGATGTGGATCACCACGACTGGTTTTGGCTGGACTTTATTCCATTAAAATTCGTGGGAACTAAGTAGTACTGGTAACTTTTCATACGTTCACTGGGTATGACTACGGTAAACGTCTGAATAATTCACAAAACTATCAACAAAGATGGAGACCTAAACTTGAAGGAGCCCCGAAGAGGTGTAATAATAGTATATCTAAAAGAACTGTGATAAGAGTAACAGGTAGATGTAGGATCTCGAATGTTCCTTCTGATGCACACAAAATAAGATATCTGTAAATGACAGAACTGATCATTTTAAACTCAAGCGAGAAGAATAGAGTCTTTGTCCAAGAGAGAGCTGCAAATGGAAACCAAAAGCATTCTGTGGCATATGTGACAAAACACTTTGTCAGGCTTGTTTTTAACCTTTCCACCAAGATTAGAGTGAAATTCTACTGAAAAATGAACTATCTTGTAAAAATGAAAGCATTGTTCAAATAAAGTAAAAAAAAAATTGTGCTCACGCGCGCGTGGAAATCGCTTTTCATCATTGAAGAAACACTAAAACATGCAAGTGCAAATTTTATCATATTTATCCCAGCGTCCTATTTAGAGAACGGGGCAGATTTCTTATATACATTATAAAAATTCGCAAATTTTGCTATATTTAGTTAATTAAAGTTTAATTAACTTCAGAAAATATGATTGTTCTCAAATTTGAACAAAATAAATAAACTGGGATAAAACGGATTAACGGAGTTCGAAAAAAACCCCATACAAAATGTAATATCAGAAGCGAACTTTCTCTAACTCAAAATTAGAGAAGCTCCCCTACAACAGCTGAATAAACGTGATAAAGCTTTTAAGGTATCCGACTATGTTCGGAACCGTGATTTTTAAAAAGCGCATAAATGGACAATTTTCATAATATTTAGTGTTACTTAGATTAGAATACATGCATAAAATAGTTTTAAGGACATTTTGACAAAAAAAATTATTTAAATACAATATTTCGGCATAAAATTAACTTAGAATAACCTTTTTCCAAAATGTTCTCCTTTTGTGAAAACTGCTTCTATTATAATAATATTTTGCCTATGTATAGCTCAGACCTCTGTACAGAGGCTCAACTACGAATTTTGAAAAATTCACATTATTTTCAGAGTTACAAGCCATTGAAATAATTTTCAGCATTTTTTTTCTTAAAATTTCTCCCCTCTGTTGACGTAAAACATGGATAAACCCACTTCTAAGTTATATATTTCAAAAATTCTAGTCGAGCCTCTGTACAGAGGTCTGAGCTATATACAGGCAAAATATTATTCTAATAGAAACATTTTTCAGAAAAGGAGAATATTTTGAAAATAGATCATTCTATGTTCATTTTTTGTCAAAATATTGTACTTAAATAATTTTTTACTGTAATACTATTCTTAAAACAATTTTATATACATTTTCTAATCTAAGTGACACTAAATATCATAAATATTATCCATTTATATGCTTTTGCAAAATCACGGTTCAGAACGTAGTCGGATACCTTAAGTGCGAAAGATACCTCGTTTGTAACATTTTTCATTCGAGTGCATACGTACTATCAGATTTTCCGGCAGAATTTTCATAAATACTTAATACTTAAGTGCACTTATACTATTAATGTTTAAAAACACTTTAAAACTTTAAGTGTGTTTCTCTTTTGACTTCGTATATTAATACTTTTGGGGTAAGAAATACTCAACATTCTTTTTAGAGAAGTAATAATTATGTTTTTATTTTTATGAAGTAATTTGTATCCTTAAACTCTATGTCTGGCGAATGTAAAAAAATTTTTTCTTGAAAAATAAACAGAGAGTTTATCATGCGTTATGATGACGAAAGAAAAACGTTTTTTTTAACTCCTATATTGATACGTATTTTACTTAAGAACATTTTTAATAAAGATGTTTATCTTATGAAAGTATAATAGCATTATTTTTAATTTTTGTGGAATTTAACCCCCTTCCCCAGTGGTGTAATGGAGATTATTAGGGCCCCTCTGCAAAGTCAGGTTTTGGGCTCCCAAGACTCCTGCACACCCCGCAGTGCGGGGGTGTGCGTTACGCCATTGCCCTTCCCCTATTACGGTTTATCTTTTTGCTTTGTGTAATCGGATTCCCATAAGAGGGCAATTTTTTGGAACGTAACTTCCATGTTGTATGGGGTTATCTGCATTTGCATGGGTTAGTATCATGAATTTGTGTGCACGTATGGTTATCAGCTACTTTTTAAAATCATATTGTGACATGATCACAATTCTCATACATTAATACTTTCCCATAATTTATTTTATAGCATTATGGATTAGTCAATAGTTAGATATGAAAAAAGAGATGGCAGAGTTCACTCTATGTTTATCACTAGATATTAAAAGAAAGTGAATACAATGATTTAAATTAAGAATTGAATGCTGAAGATTTTAGATTATGCAGCTCAAGCTCGGGGCAGATCTCAAAAGAAATTAAAATAGATTAGATTATTAGATTATTGGTGGACATGAAGAGAAGAAAAAGAAAGTATGGAGAGCCATAGAATTTTAATATTAAATAATAAACACAATTCTTTTGGGATACAACTATTTTTGCTCATTGCTTAACGATTAAGCAATGAGCACACACAAACCATCATAATTCATCTATTAAAACAGGAAATTTAAGATTAGAATAATTTTTGACAATTTAATCCACTTTATCATTGTAAATAATGCTTGTATAAAGTGCGGCCCAAACGCAAATTATGAAAATATTTAAATTTACACATTTTTAATAGAAAAATAAATGTTTGCAATATTTTTTATGTATTTCATGTCACTGAATTTGAAGACGAAGATTGGATTTTAGAGAGAGATATACGAGTATGTAGCTTGTATATTAGACTTAACACAATATTTGAATAATTTAAACTTGAAACTTCAAGGAAAAAATCAATTTATTAATAATATGTTCCAAACAATAACAGCGTAAGAAAAAGTTTGGCACAAAGTAAAATAAAAGTAATAGATCTGACACACTTCAGTACTTTGGCTGTACATAAACCAGTGAATTGCACGAAATATGATGCCTTAATTTTTGATTTAATTCAAGAGTTTGAAAGTAGATTTCAAGATTTTCGAGAAAATGAAGAGTATTTCCACATTTTTTCTACCCTATTTTCTCTAGAAATAAATTACCTTCAAATGAAATGCATTGAACTGCAAAGTAATATTCATCTGAAGGAAAAAATTTGGAATGTTTCTTTATACTGGAGTTTTATAAAGATATCTACCCCGCGATAAATATCCTAGTTTTCACAATTATGCTTTATTAATGTCTTCAGCTTTTGACGGTATTTATATTTTTGAACAATTATTTTCAAGAAGGAAGCATACAAAAAACAAAAATGGGACAAAGATCACTGGCAAACATATTGAAAACACATTAAGAATTACAACCTCGTCTATTGAACCCAATATTGATTTGCTTGTTCAACAAAAGCAAATTCAATGATCTTAATTATTTGAGCTTTTTCCATCTTTATGAAATCCAAACTAATTGAAACGAAACTTTTATAAATTTAAAATAGATGTACACCTATACATATCTAATTTAAATTTAAAAAATTACAATAAAAAGAAGTAAATTTGTTTTAATTAAACTACATAGTTAATTTTTATTTCAAATTGTTAAAAAAACATTTTATGTGTGGCCCAGCAATTTTTTTTTTGCAATGTGGTCCTTAAACGGTCATAGTTTAGACACCAATGTTGTAAATGGTTTTTAAGTATCAATGCAGTGAGTAGGAAAAAAAAATAAAAGTTAGCAGGGAAGAATGTTACCATACCGACTTCCTACACTCAATATCGTCAAGACAAGCCGTTTACTTACCTCTACTATTTTCAAAAGATTTACTTCATAATTGTTGATAATTGTGTAAAGACAGATGTAGACGTCGGACGTAGAGATGGATCCATTGCTGTACATTTACGCATGGCTTGGCGTAGCTGTAGCAAACACAAACGTATTATTAATTCCTGATGCAATAAAAGAAACAGCTATAGTCTAAAAATTGTTTATTTCTCATTGTTTCTCAGAAAAAGCAAGTGTATAAAAGATACAGCTTTTTCATGCTTAAGTACTCGTAAAGTGCAGATTTAGTATATTTGGTTGTGTGTTTTATTTTTTTACTGATGGCGTAAGAAGTACTTTGAGATCATTTACCATAAATATAAAGAATTCTTCGTTTTTAAGATGTAGGATTGGCTTCGTTATTCGTTCTAATTCAATATGAATTATGTCTCATAAAATGGAAAAAGGAATATTTTTTAGTGTTTATTGTTCATGCGAAAGAGCAAATAACTCCTAAATTTTGTAGGGGTAGGTTGTATTTTTATTACATGTACTGGAATGTACATTAAGAAATTTTATGAATTTAAGACTCTTTAAGGTGAATTTTAATTTTTTTGAGTGCATTAAAGCATTAAATTTGTTTTTGTGATATTGATTTTCTAATTTCAATTTCCTTTTTAAAATTTATTTATTTTGAAGTGTCGGTTTTGATTGTAGAATTTTTCTTCTGTATAAATTTTCAATGAAATTGCTTATCGTTTTTTTATAGTAAAGTAATTGACAAATTAAAATTAAGTAGATATTTAGAATTATTTTATGGATGGTTCTAAAACGAGATTTAATGTTAAATAATGTGTTAAATTAATATTGTGGTGATATTTAAAGCGGAAATTTTTGGTTATTTTAAAAATGCCAACATTGACTTTGGGTGAATGTTTAGTAACGTCACAATGCAACACAAAAATTATCAGCGTATAAACAACGGTCAAGGGACGAGATAGACAAAAGAGTCTGCACCTTATTTTTTTAACATTTACACTATGCCCACGTGTAGGGACTCGCCTTCGAGCTTCCGTAAATTAAATGTTCGTTAACGTTTAAAGTATTTTTTCCTCTCAATTTCAAGAATTTTTTTGGTTGCACAATTATTATTTTTGAATTTTTTTTCTTAATGTAAACATGTAGAATCGGACAACACCTAATATATATAATATAATCTAGATTATAAATCTTTTCTTTTTAATTTATTGAGCAATTTTAAAAACATATAATACGTTAAATTATAAAGTTATTTTGAGTACAAAGCATTTTGAAAATAAACTGTTTTTTTATTTTCCGTGGTATATTTTTAATCCTGAACAATTAAAAGCGTCATAACTTATAGTAATTTTTGAAAATTAGAAAATACACCTATGAATTAAATTAAACACGAAACATCTCTGACAGTTAATTTAAGATTAAACTCTAATTTTTGAAATGAATAACTATAACAAATGTTTTTTTCGTAACTGATACCAGTTATCTTACAATGCAAACTTGGTTAAAATTATAATTCAACTGCAAATTTTGAAAAAGAAACCGTTTGCTCTAATATGATAAAATCTTCCCAAAACACATATTGATTTTAAACAGCTAAAAAAATTCAACAACAAAAAAATAAGTAGCTTAAAGACTCTACAAAAATGTGTTAGATTTACTTAAAAAATCTATTTTCAAAGAACTGTCTGTAGAAAGCTTACCGCGTCTAGGATTAGTTCATCTTCTTCATATTTGGGCGGGAAATTAAACAAAGGACACACATCCGTTCTCATATGATCAACATCTTTATGTTCATGTCTTTTTTCATTTCTGTCCTTCCACAAATCTCTTAAATGCACAATTCCTGAAGAAAAAGGAAACTTTTTCTGTTTACCAATAACGTTCTCGCTGTAGCGTCTACCTCCAGCACCAGAACTTGGTGCCACATGGGAAGATTCTTCTTCCGACAGGTCCATTTCAAGAACTTCGTTGCTTTTGCGAATGCGTTCTTCAGCAATATCACTCGGTCTTCGAAGATCTAGAAGACTTTTACACTTTTGGTCTATATTTTGCAAAAGATTATTGATCCACTGGATTGATCCAGAGCGACCTCTGGAAGATTGCGGCTGTGGCATGGTAAGGTCAACGGCTGATCGCCTTCGTTCAGTAAATTTTTCGACATTGATGGTAAGGTTATGCTCTGAGGGTACTTTGTTAAACTTACCATTATTTGTAACGTTGGGTAAATCAGTCAAGTTTTGCTCATTAGGTTGAAGAGACGCAAATGAATTCGTAGAAGAGACGGTCCTAAGTGGTTTCGGCAGTAATTTTTCGTAAGATCCATTACTATTTGTATTGCAATCTCCATTTTTTTGATAAGGTTTCGGGGCTCTTTGGGTACTTGTATCAAATGACGCACTGTTTGCGAAGAGAAATGTTTTATCATTACCGAAGGTTTCGTTATCAGTAGCGCAACTGAATTTTGAAATGCTAATGACAGAAGCCGAGTGCTGTTCGATTTCTCTTTCGGGATTTACTTTGTTTTGGTTACTTTCGATTATTTCCAGGCAATCGGTTTTTGGATTGGTGGTATCTATCACCGATTCTACTTCTTTGTGTAAAGAAGGCGAAGGATAATCCACTTTTGCCACTGATTTTGTTTCGTTTATTGTCATCAATTTTCTCGGTTCACAATAATCGTCATCGAATGTTTCATCGTCCGTGGAACATTCTGGAATACTGTATATTTGCATAGATCCAGACATGGTTTCGAATAAAAGAGAAAGAAACGCGTATGGTAAATGAATTTGACTCAGAGATAATATTTAATCACTAATGGATTACTTTTTCTGACTTATTAATTGTTAATCTTTGACTTCCATTTGTTCTCAAAAAGGATTTTCAGTGAATCTGCAACAGAAGATTTAAAAGAAAATAAATGAAGAAAATTGCAAGAATCTGGTATTTTCATTTGTTGCCTAATGCTCTTTTTGAAATTAATCTAAAAGATTTTATATTAAAACTTGCGTAATATATTTGATGACAATAAAAAAATTACCATTAAGAGCTATCTCGTTAAAATATTTCTTTTAAAATTCCGGAAAATTTGAAACAAATGAAAATAATTAAAAAACAGACGGTCAAAAACGAAACAACTTTTCAGATGTGTTTTAAATCCATATAAAGCCTAAACCCGAATTTCCGAAGGGAAGTTAATTTGACTAATAACGATTACTGATGCATCATTTATTGAATGTTGGAACTATTTTGCAGTGTTTTCGAATTGCTTATGATTTTTATGATTGTTTGCACAGCACCTTTTATTTTCAGTGTATGTGTTTAACGATTGCGGCAGTTTTAATGAATAACATTTACGAGTTTTTGGATTTTCATTCGAACTTAGAAAAATATCAGACCACTGAACCATCTACAATTCTTTTAAAAAATTTAGAATTAAAATGTTGCATATACTGTTGTCCGTATTCCTATATATGTTTTAAAACAACTGTAATCTGAAAAAATGGAGATAAAATCTAAATTTAGGTAAAATGATATTTCATTGGCTAAAAAAAAAGTATCCTTGTGTCACATTTTTTCCCTTTCATTTCTTCCCACCTTATTATACTAAAAATTATGAGGAAAATTGTATTGAATGATTTCAAAATTAAAAGTTGCTTTTATTTTCATTAGAGATCCATTTTCTCCTATTATCCCTTTCACCTTTTACTTTTTTTCTCGAGTAAATTAAACAATATCTTTCCTGGCATTTTTTCAATACCAAATGCTTTTCCTGATTGGAAAACAGAAGTATTAAACAGTCTAGACAAAGCTTAACTTATTGTTCCGCTTTGTTGTGATTATTTATTATTCTGTTATGACCACAAATCTGCTTAGCCTCTTAAGCGGTCAATTTGTTTTGGCCAAAATGTTAAAAAAAGCAGATTTTTTAAAATTGAAGTATAATTGAGCATAATATTTAATGCGAAAATGGAAGAATTTTATTTTCCTTTTCAATTTGAAAGATTTTACACTATTTTTTAAATTTTATAATTGTGGAACGCAAACAATCCTGAGTAGTTGTTTTTTATAAGTGCACTCTGCATACCGTGAAGAATGCTTTACATGAGTGAGTGAGTGAATATTAACGTAGCACTGTGTTCAGCTACACGAGGGCTTTTGGCGACGGACCTTGTCATTTTGAACCGAGGACTACACCTGAGCTGGCACCCCCTCTCCTAACTACCACACCACACCAACGGGAGGACGTTTGAGCTTTTGACAGATTTAACGTGTATCGCTGCCCTACACAGCGGGTCTTTAGTGGTACTGGGCTCGAACTCATGACATGATCCGATATCTTGAACACTGGGCTACCGCAGCCCTCAGAATGCTTTACATATCTTAAAAGAATTTCTCTAGTACTTACAAAAAATATCATGATTGTACCTCTTTCTCAAACGGTTCAGGATTTTCAGTGTAAGTGCATTTATATATGCACACACAATCTGAAGCATGGGTTTATATTAAGTCTTACTTTGCATTGGAGGAAGAGATAATATCGACATTTTTGGATTATCTTTCCACTTTCATTTCTTCTCAATAAACAATAGCCTTGTCAATTCCTGCTCTTTAGCGAATATTTTCAAGGATCTAAATTCCCACCTTCACCACCACAACGAAAATCTCCGACGATAAGTTTGAGTATTTGGACAAAATAAGGAATATTAAGTATTGGACAAACTGACTACTAGCACTAGTGACATACCAGCACTAATAATCTTAGCATAATAATTAAAAATATGTGCAAATCAAAGATAGAAAGAAGAAAGTGACGAAAAACCGGTTAAGGCAGTGTTTCTCAAACTGTGGGGCGCGCCCCCCTGGGGGGGCGCGATAAACGTACAAGGGGGGCGCGAGCATATCGAAAATAAAAGATTAAAAAAATTTATTTACTGAAATGGAGTAAAACAAAATACTTTCTGACATAATAAAAAAATACACATTTACACTGATATAATTTATGTCTGCGATATTACGTCATAAAAAATTAAAGCTACTTCTTTTCAAACCAAAATGAGAAAAAACAAAACCCAGACCCATAATCGAAAAAAAATTTTAGGAAGGTATAAAATTCATCACTGTTATATATTTGTCATCAGATGTAGGCAGCAGAATGTAGCTGCTGCGGTTTGACCTTCGAACTTACTTGTACGGTTAGTTACGTCCCTGCTCTTATGTGTATTTGTTTTTTTCATTTAGGGAAGTTGCAAATAAACTATTTCTGCTGCGATTTTTTCCTTGTAAAATATTTTTATGATTTTTGGAAAAGCACAGAGAGCTCTTTGAAGGATTACTTGGCCAAGATTTATTTCTATGAGTTATTCCCAAACATATAAAAAAGCATAATGAAAAAAACGTTTTACATAATTTTTTTGAACATCCATATTGTAATAAATACACTTTTATTCCGGAGCTGTCACGCCGAGCACAGAGTGCACGAAATCGGTAATTCTGGCAAAACTGTTTAATTGTTACCAATGGCTCTGACACTATCCTCCTGTTTGACAGTCTTAACGTGTGAACTAAAATATATTTGTCACATATCTCCCTCTTTTTCGGGAGTGACAAACGTTTTTTTTTTACAATCTTAAGGTACTTGTTTTGACTGAGTTCCCGGTGTGATAACTTTTTTTCCGAAATATTTTCTGTGTTTTTGAAAGTAGGTGAGTATATTTTCTCTTAATTAAATTATTCTCTGGAATTACGATTTTTATTGTGTACTATAAAAATAATTATAAAATAAAAAGATTGGGGTGGCTCAATAACCTCACTCGACCATTAGTATCGAGTGCGTGCCTGCTCCAGGTTTAAAACATGTTGAAGAGTCTTTTCACGTTAAATATTAAAAATAATACAATTATTTCTCATCGGAATTTTATATTATTGTTCATTATTCAACATCAATTCTAAATGCTAATTCTGTGAGGCCTAAAATTACAGTTCGCTTAAAACTAATTATAATTTGAGCAATGATTTTAAAAAATCATTTTACATTTTTGTAAACATTGTTGCGCACTTGGCTTTACTCTCCTTAAAATTCAGCGATTATATCAATAATGTTTTATTTTCTTATAAATGAAATCGTGCAAATAGCGGGTACTTCAGCCGGTATACTTTTAATGTATCAGTGCTGCACAGAGTATTTTATAACTAATTAATTAATGCTAAATTAAGAACAAGTTTAATAAGTATTTACGACTTCCATGGGCTTGTCTTACTGAGCAAATTTTTCAAAGGAATGCTTATGATTAGAAATTGACCCACTGAGTTCTTTCTAAAAAAAGCTGATATCTATATTTTGTCTTCTAAGCAGCCACCGCAATTTGCAATATATTCCAATTTAAAAATTAGAGAAAGGAAAAATAACATTATAATTATCCTATTACTTAATATTTTTTTGCTTAAAAGCAACATATACAAAATTTAATACTTATGTCATGAATTTGTACGGTATATAATTAAGATTATTGCTTTAGCGTAAAAAAAAGTGCATTATTATTGCATTCAGTACATTATCAATGTATAAGGGGGGCGCGTTAAAAATTGTGATTGATAAGGGGGGCGCCAGTATTGAAAGTTTGAGAAGCACTGGGTTAAGGGGTTAATCTATAAAAGCAATCAAAACAGAAATTTTAAAAATATGTGCATATACATATAGATATAGTAAGTTATCAAATAAGTAACCAACCAAATGTGTGTATTGTTTTATATAAAATAATAGTGTCTTGAGTACCATAATTAATCTATTTTGTATATTATCAAAGATTATGAAATCGCTTATCAGTGAAATTGTCCCGTAATATGTGATGCAATATTTGTGTATTTCATGTGATATCTCTAATGTTATCAGCATTTTCGAAAATTTATTTAAGAAATATATGTTTAAAACTTATGACGTCATAATCACCTTGAAGAACAACATAGACAAAATTGACATTAAGAGACGTTACGGGAATGATTTTTGCTTACAATGAATACATGACAAAGAAAGCTTTAAAATTTGTTTTAAAATTAAAACTTAATAATCGGCCTGTTTCATAATTGTTTTATTTATATTTGCTTTATCATATTAGTCTAGAGCTGCGTAAAGGTTACTTTCGACAAACCACGCAACTTTGTGAACCAAGCAAATGGTGAAGAATGCATCTAAACCGATATTTCAATCTCTTAACTTTCGCATCACGCAAGGACTTTGATGCATACTAGAATTTTATCAACATATTTTCATCACGACTGTATTTCATATTTTCATGATTAGTACTAAAAATTAACACTAACCGTTAAATTATTTAAAAAATGTATTGAGAAATTAAAAATTTTTACTCCATTATTTTTCAAAATCTGCGTCGGGTGCCTGATAAATCTTTTATAGATCTTTTCCTCATTGGACCAACGTGTTACAGTTTCTCATCACTACTCTAGACTATTATATGAATTTCGAGGTCTTGAAACATCGTGCGATGACTCGGACAATTGAACATTTAAGTCTATACTACACTCTTCAAAGTTTTAAATTATGATATATGGTTTAATTGATTGATAATTAACGCAGAATTCTGAGCAACACAAGTTCTGTTGGGAACAGATCTCGTAATTTTGAACTACGGTTAAGTGACGAGGTGATAAAATTGTATCTTGATTAAAGATTTATTTACTCTTTTAGATTTCACGTATTTCTAGGTATATGATTTCCTTAATTTGAATGCAATGGTCTATATCAGATTCTCAACGGGGTCTATGGAAGTTCAAAAAAGGTCTACAGTATTTCAGGGGTCTGTTGCGGATCGACGACACAATTTTATCTGTTTTAAAATTTTATTCCATTCTTAAGGATTTAATTATTGGATAATGTTTATATATATATATATATATATATATATATATATATATATATATATAT
The DNA here is from genome assembly GCA_019973935.1 of Trichonephila clavipes. Lineage (NCBI taxonomy): Eukaryota > Metazoa > Arthropoda > Arachnida > Araneae > Nephilidae > Trichonephila > Trichonephila clavipes. The sequence continues at coordinate 81,107 of BMAU01005882.1, read as the reverse complement.
ATATATATATACTAGCCGTTACCCACCAGCTTCACTGGATATTTCACGATGTTGTATATATGTATACTATTTACATATATATTAATTACTGATATCTAGCATTAAGAATTCGATTGTATTGAAAAATATATTTATAGCTGTAACACTCTCTTCCCTTGATATAAAAAGAACATAAATTATATCTAATTTCTATTTATATCTAAAATAGAAGTAAAAAGATTTTTTTCGCTCACTGAACCTAATAATCAAGTGGATTTCCACCAATGCAACTTTCAGTGGATCTCTACTCCATAAAATAAACATGCGTGCTAAATTTAAAGTCTAAATCTAACAGAGCAAAAACGGAATTTTTATCATCAATACCTCGTTCAGAGCATTCTTAGCGGATTCCAATTCAACAAAAGAAGCATGCAAACCAAATTTTATTATTATAGTCTTAGCAGTTCAAAAACGGGAATTTTGTCTATCAATACGCCCCAATAACTCTCCCCGCTTCCCCCTGGAGTTGATTTCCGTAAAATCCGTTCTTAGTGGAACTCTATTCAACTAAAGAAACGTGCTAAACAAATTTCAAGTAAATGAGATAAATTCAAAAACAGGAATTTTTCTATAACACGCCTTAAACCCTCGCAACTCCACTCCTTTGGGGACCCGTTTTCGCAAAAATCTTTGTAAAAGGAAATTTATTCCATGAACGGGGATTCCCTTGAGGATCAATTTTCCCCAAAACTATTTTGTAGCGGATCTCTACACCATGAAAGAATTCGCTTACCAAATTTTAAGACTGTACGTCTAATAGTTTAAAAATGGAAATAATTATCTATATTGCCCCTTAAGCCCCCGCAATGCCACTTAGGAAACGATTTTCACAAAACCCATCGTATGGCAGATCTCTACTCTATGAAAGGAATCCGCTTGTGTCAAATTTCAAGACTGTACGTCTAATAGTTTTAAAATGGAAATAATTATCTATAACGCCCCTTAAGCCTCCGCAACGCCACTTAGGAAACGATTTTCACAAAACCCACCTTATAGCGGATCTCTACTTAATGAATGGAATCAGCTTACTAAATTTCGAGATTTTACGTCTAATAGTTTAAAAAAAGGAGTTAATTGCCTATAACGCCTCTTAATTATCTACAATGCTATTTGGGAGTCGATTTTGACAAAACCCATTTTGTAGGGGATCTGTACTCCATGAAAGGAATCTGCTTACCAAATTTCAAGACTGTACGTCTAATGGTTTTAAAATGAAAATAATTATGCATAACGCCCCTTAAGCGCTCTCAACACCCCTTGGAGGTGGATTTTCGTAAAAATCATTATGTAGGGAATCTCTACTTTATGAAAGAAATCTGTGTACCAAATTTTTCACGACTGTACATCTAATATTTTAGTAATGGAAATAATTATCTACACTGGTGTGCAAAACTTAAGCAACAGGTGAGTTTATTGCCATAACTTCACGAAAAGTCATCTGAGAGACATGAAATTCAAAAATGAGGGAGAGTATTATGTACGTAAAGGATGACGAAAGCATCGGCGCTGAAGAAGGAAAACAATGTATACGGTATGGAATGAAACAAAAACAAGCTTTATTGAACGCATAGTATCGTGACTCATTATTGTCTATCCAACAAGAGGAACAACAAGAAGATGTTCCTTAATATGGTATATGCCCTCCCCTCACTGCAATGGTTGCTTCGCACCGTCTCCGCATACTCAGATCCAGCTGGTGCAGCATTTCTTGCGGTATGAGTGCCCATTCCTCAATCAGCATCTGTTTGAGTTGTTGGGTGTTCTCCGGATGATGTAAGCGTGCTGCAATACGTCTCCCCAATACATCCAATACATGTTCGATGGGATTTAAATCTGGCGAGTACGCTGGCCAATCCATTCAAGTGATATCTTCACTTTCCAGCAGCTCCTCAACAGCAAGAATCCGATGTGGCTGTGCATTGTCATCCATAAAACTGAAGTCTGTGCCAATGGCGCCTCGGAACAGACGCACATAGAGAAGAAGTACCTCCTCACAATAGCCATCCCCGATTACAGACCCTCTGTCGAAAATGTGGAGCTCAGTTCACCCGTTCAGCATAACGCCTCTCCAGACAAGAACTCCAGGACTACCGTAACGGTGTCTTTCTTTGATGTTACTGGGATAAAACCGGGTCCCGATCTCTCTCCAAATCAAGACGTGTTGAGAATCGCTTCTGGTACTAAACCGACTCATCCGTAAAGAGGACACGACTCCATTGATCAGTCGTCCAGTTTTTGTGCTCTCTGGCACCACTGTAAACGGTGGCGTCGGTGGGCAACTTTCAACGGGAGGCAGCGTTCAGGACGGCGGGCGAATAGGCCTCCTTTGTGAAGGCGCCTGGCCACAGTAAACTGCGACACTTGTCACCCCGTTGCTGTACAGAGTTGGTGAGCAATGGTGCTTGCTGACTGCTGTCGGCCTCTTCTAGTCACATTTCACGAACTGACTCTCTGGCACTTGCAGCGAATATGTTGAATTGCGTCTCCGTCCTTCATTTTATTCCACTGTTGAGCAGCGCGCGCCGACATCACGCGTTTTGCGTACCCTCACGTCGCTTCTGACATTTCGTTCCTGATATTTGCATACGCATGATGTTTCTACTGACTTAAGTGTTCACTGTACTGATCCCCAGACCTCCTTTTCTGCAATTTCATGGCTATGTGCTAAATTTTTACATTGTTGCTTAAGTTTTGCACACCAGTGTATAACGCCCCTTGGAATTCGAACTTTGCAAAATCCGTTCTTAGCCGATGTCTACTGTCTACTCCATGAAGGGAACCCACCTATTTCAAGTCTGTAGGTTTAATAGTTCCGGAGATATCGTGATTAGTCAGTGAGTCGCTTTTCTTCTTTATATATATATATATATATATATATATATATATAATCAATCCATAATAATATATACAAACAGTTATAAACCTAAGTATAACTAGTCAGAACAGCAAGAAATATTAGCCACAATAGTACAATAATAGCAAATTCTTGGCCCGTGTGTATATACAGGGTGTATCTAAACTGTGCGACAAAACTTTCAGGCGTGATAGTACACATCAAGACAAACAATGGTAAATAGGAAACTTAGGGTCCCAAACATCTTCCGAAGAAGATAGGTGCCATTAAAGTTTAGGGTCCGAAATTTCAAATGATTATAAAAAACGGAAAAATGGGTCTATTCGTTAGCGGTTGTCGCTAAAATCATTCATTTTGTTAGTATTTTCTTGAAAAATAAATTTTAAAGATAAAGCGTAAAAATGTCGATAGAGGGCACTTTAGATTTGGGAGTAACGAACAACTATTTTTTACTGTTTTTTTTGTATGCCATTAAATGCTTTCAAAAGCTTAGACCAGTGCTTCTCAAACTTTCAATATTGGCGCCCCCCTTTTCGATCACAATTTTTATCGTGCCCCCTTATACATTAATAATGTACTGAATGCAATAATAATGAACTTTGATGCTAAAGCTACAATAGGCGATCTTAATTATAAACCATACAAATTAGAAACATAAGTATTAAATTTTGTATACTACTTTTAAGTAATAAATAAATAAAATAATAGGATAATTATTATGTGTGTTATTTTTCCTTTCTCTAATTTTTAAATTGAACATATTGCAAAATGCGGTGGCTGCTTAGAAGACAAAATATAGATATCAGCTAAATATAGAAAAAGAACTCAGAGGGTCAATTTCCAATCATAAGCATTCCTTATAAAAATTTTGCTCTTTGCAAGACAAGCCCACGGAAGTCGTAAATACTTATTAAACTTGTTCTTAATTTAGTATTAATTAATAAGTTATAAACTACTCTGTGCAGCACTGATACATTAAAAGGATACCGGCTGAAGTACCCGCTCTTTGCCCGAGTTCATTTATAAGAAAATAAAACATTATTGATATAATAGCTGAATTTTGTAAGGAGAGTAAAGCCAAGTGCTCGACAATGTTTACAAAAATGTAAAATGATTTTTTTTAAATGATTGCTCAAAGTATAATTAGTTTAAAGCGAACTATAATTTTAAGCCTTACAGAATTATAATTTAGAATATATGTTGAATAATGAACAATAATATAAAATTCAGATGAAGAATAATTGTATTAATTTTAATATTTAAAGCGAAAAGACTTCAACATGTTTTAACCCTGGAGCAGGCGCGCACTCGATACTAATGGTCGAGCCGGGTTATTGAGTCACCCCAATCCTTTTTTTATAATTATTTTTATAGTACACAATAAAAATCGTAATTCCAGTGAATAATTTAGTTATGAGGAAATATACTTACCTACTTTCAAGGACTTTTCAATTTTTCGTTGGTAACAAATAAACAGTTTTGCCTGAATTAACAATTTCGTAATCTGTGTGTCCCGCGTGACCACTTCCGGGTAAAAAGTGTATTCATTATGATAATATGTATGTAACTAGTAAAAAAATTTGTAAAACGTTTTTCGTTGTGCTTTGTATATTTTAGAATACTCTTAAATACTCTCCGTGGTTTTCCAAATATAAAACTCTTTTCATGGAAAAAGGCGCAACAGAGAAATACATTACTTACAACTTTCCTAAACGAGAAACAAACACATAAGAGAGGGGTAATAACTAACTGTACCAATAACTTAGAAGGTCAAACAGATTACAGCTATAATGTGCAGTATTTCAAAAATAATGACAATGATGAATTTTTTTTATGTTCCTAAATTTTTTTCTCTGAATGAGTAGTATGTTAGGATTAAAAAGGAAGCGTAATAAAAAAATCTCTCATCATGGGATTACAGCAAATCAAATAAAAGTTTTTTTTTTGGTTATAGGATCAAAGATAGCTAATTAGGTATTGAAGAAGTTTTTATTTTTGATGACTTAATATCGCGCGCGCGCTTATAAATTATATCAGAGTAAAAGTGCATTTTTTATTATGTCTGAAAGCATTTTGTTTTAATTCATTCCAGTAAATTAAATATTTTTAAATCTTATTTTCGATATGCTCGCGCCCCCCTCGTAAGGTTATCGCGAGCCCCCAGGGGGGCGCGCCCCACAGTTTGAGAAACACTGGCTTAGACTTAAACTTAAATTTTGAGCTCAAAATTTGAATTGTTGGGGGTGGTTAAGTAGCGCAAACTCAACTGTATTCAGGAGGTGAAATTTGAACTCACCTCCTTCCCTGGACTAAGTTCAGTTATTCATGATCTTCGATGCTCGGTCGTAGACTAGGTAGCAGCTACTACCCACTAAACGTAAAATGAATGAGAGAGGGATCACAAAATTAAATAAAAAAGTTATTCATAACAGACATGAGCAGTTTCTCCCCGCAAAATACCCGATTATGCAAATAACCCGATTTGCATGCAAAGTGTAGTACACAAGGATTTAACTGTATGGTGCTTATTGTATGTAAGGATGTAAAGTTCTTCTGCAAAGTGTTTCAGCCAACATAAAGGCTCGTATGTGGTTACAACATGACGGAGCGCCAGCACATTTCAGCACAGATGTGCGAAGAGCATTGGATGCAGCATATTCAGGGCTTTAGATTGGGCGGGGTGGTACGGTAAATTGGCCAGCACGCTCTCCTTACATCTCCTGCCTAAACTTCTTCCTTTGGAGCCATTCGAAGAGACTTTTTTACGCAAGCCCCGTCGACTCCGACGAGGCCCTGGTTGCGAAGATTGCCGTCGTCGCAGGCGAAATCCGGTAGATGCCCTGGGTATTTACTAATGTTCGACATTCCCTCCGACGGTGGTGTGAGGCCTGAATCTTTGATGGTGGACGCTTTTTCGAGCAGCTTTTGTGATTACGCAAGAAAATCCTGCGTGTACCATTTTCTACGCGTCATCATTCATTCAACCTTCATTCACCGCGTGCGTACATCAAATTGTTTCTTTTTATTTTGAGCAGAGAAGTTGCTGATGTCTATTATGAATATATTTTTTTAATTTTGACATCCCTCTCTCGTTTACTTTACGTGTAAGAGGCAGTAGTTGCTGCCTGGTCTACGACACCAAGATCGGAAATAACTGAACTCTGTTCAGAGGGAAGGGAGTTTCAAATTTCACTTCCTGAACACAATTCCGTTTGCGCTACTTAACCCCACTCCCCACCCCCACCCAACGATTCAAATTTTGAGCTCAAAATTTAAGTTTAAGTCTAAGCTTTTGAAAGCCTTTAATGTGATACAAAAAATAACAGTAAAAAATAGTTGTTCGTTACCCCAAAGTCTAAAATGCCCTCTATCGACATTTTTTGAGCTTTAGCTTTAAAACTTATTTTTCAAGAAAATACTGACAAAAAGAATAATTTTAGCGAAAACCGCTAACGAATCGACCCATTTTTCCGTTTTTTATAATCATTTGAAATTTCGGACCCTAAACTTTAATGGCACCTATCTTCTTCGGAAGACGTTTGGGACCCTAAGTGTCCTATTTACTATTGCTTGCCTTAATGTGTACTATCATCCCTTAAAGTTTTGCCGCACAGTTTAGATACACCCTGTATACACGGAGAAAAAACGAAGCATGAATGTAATCAACCTATTTTTTTCCGATTTTCCGTTCATATTCTTAAATAGTTATCTTTTACATCATTTGTGCAATTATAAGAATTACAATTATATTATATGTTGCACATTATAGAGAAAGTGTAAGGAGTCTAGGAAGACAATTAATCTTTTGAAAAAGGCAGATGTGTTTGAATACGTTTGGGAACCCTTGCTCTAGGCATATACTTTTCTCATTTTGGAAACCCTGTTCTATATTGGCACAACGTAAAGCAAAATAAGTGGCAGACAAAAGTTTAAAAATTCAGAACTTTGAATTTGATTTAATCCTACGGGCAATTTGGAACTACAGGCAAATATTTCAAACTAAATGTGCAATTTTAAACACTGCACGATGAACGCCGAAAGAAATAATTAATGAATGCGATTTAAATTAACCCCTGTATAGCAAAAAAAATTTATTACTAACTGTATAAGGTCATACCAAAAACTATTTGAAAAAACAATCTTTTTTCTATTTAAAGGCATTAAGAATAAAATTCAGTAAATTACCTCTGAAATGTTAAGAACTGTATTGGAAGCGTGACTGAAGTATGAAAACAGCGCCTGGGTGACTGAGATTTGATTATTTTAATGGGTAGTTAACAAATAAGTCCTTCCAAGGATTCTCATAATGGCTTTCTTTTCCTTATTGCAGATAAAATATGAATGCTTCGAATTTTTTTATTACTTATTTGCCATTAATGAAATAATGCTTTGCATTGAGACTCTTTTTCGAGTATTTAATCACACGGCTGATAAGTATTGTGAGGATCTTCCTTATAAAAGGAACAGAGCAAAAATTGCTGCTAACTCTAGGAAACTTTCTAAGCAACTTATTCAAAGGAATCGGCCTAAATTTTGGGATTTTTTCCGTTAAGATTATTACTGTAATTATATATTAAGTAAAAAAAGGAAAAAGCTCCAGTGATTGTTTGTAAAATCATTTTGATGATAAAATGATACAGTAAAAAAAATAAATTAACAATGTATGAAAAAAGAATACAAAAATGGATTCTAAATAATCAAATATGAATAAAAAAAGATATAACCAGAAACATATTTTCTTAGCTGTAAAGCAAATCTCATGAAATTTTGAGAGAGAGAGAATCAATACTTTTTTTTTACTTCAATCAGACGTATTGCCTAAAAGTGTGCTTTTTATTAATCACAGAAAATTTGTAATATTTTTTGAATAAACATTTCATGCTCAATCCAGTAATTTGACAGTTAATTCAACAGCATAGTTTTATTTTAGAAGTATACATGTAATATAACGTGTTTTCTTCACAAGTTTATAATTTTCAGCCAATGAATTTTTTTACTTCTATTGGGGATGTGGACTGGTGTTTTACAATTGCAGATCTAGTACATTCCCCGGAAGCTGGTATTTGTTTTTAGTGCGACACCACATAGGTAATACACCAATCGGCTTAGGAAATTTTGACACCCAGTTTCCTGTCCATAGAGAAGCACCTGAGCTATGATGATGCGAAAACATGCTAGAAATTTTAACTTTGCCGAGAACACCTAAGCCAAACAGCCAATCAAGGAATCTTTTACATGCAACATAATCATACGACATGGATGCTGTTGATGTTCTGCATCATAAAAATCCACCTATTTGGGCTGGGATCGAACCCACAAACTTGAACGTACAAGGCAAGCAACAAACCAACTACGCCACCCAGCCGGCAGTTGTTAATTTCTGGAATCGTTAAGCCGTTAAAACATTACAAACTCCGAGGTAGAGGAGGGCTGCGGTAGCCCAGTGGATCAGGGCAGGCATGCCATGAGTTCGAGCCCAGTACCACTAAAGACCCACCGTGTAGGGTAACGGTGTACGTTAAATCTCTCGAAAGCTGAAACGTCCTCCCGTTGGTGTGGTGTGGTAGTTAGGAGAGGGGGTGCCAGCTCAGGTGTAGTCCACGTCACTTGACCATGGTTCAAAATTATGTGGTCCGTCGCCAAAAGCCCTCGTGTAGCTGAACAGTGCGACATTAATTTTCACTCACTCACTCACCCGAGGTAGAGGAAAAGGAATTCTTTAATGAAACAGATCATACTGCTTGATTTACCTATTTATTCTAAGATTGACTCTCAGAGGAGGCAAATTATGGATTTTTTTACTGATTAATTCACAACCCGTCTTTGTCTCTCTCGAATCGAGTAAGAAATAAGTAATTTGTTGTGCATTCACACACAACACTCATCTGTTTTATTTTATTATCTGATCAGGAATCATTGATCTTCAAAGTTACATGGCACACACACACACAGATATATATATATATATATATATATATATATATATATACATATATATATACACACATATATATATACATATATATATATATATATATATATATATATATATATATATATGTGTGTGTGTGTGTGTGTGTGTGTGTACCACCATGTAACTTTGAAGATCAATGATTCCTGATTTATATATATATATATATATATATATATATATATATATATATATATATATATAGTGCCTATATTAATTTAGGATATCGTTCAACGTATCAAAAGTACTCATACTAAAGTTAAACATAAACGTTCGCTTTTAAGGCTATCTTCACCTAATGTTGAGGAATGAGACCCAGATTTAGAATATTTTTTGGATATAAAAGTACTCCACAACACATTAATCTTATATGCTGTCTTCGCTATCCTACAAAGAGCAACACATTTTATCACACTACTCAATTTTATCTGAGTTGACACATTTTTTTTAATATAAAATATGTTTCCCATTTTTTTCCAATAATAAATTGCTAAATGTGTTGTCCTCTTACATGTTGGAATGAAAAATTAATTAGTAATGAAATATTTTGAAATTTTAAAAGCGCCATATTATAAACACATATATGAATTACAACCACTGGCGTAACGGAGAATATCAAAACGCTCCTGCAAAGTCAGGTTTTGGGCCCCAAGCAAGATCTTACAAAGGATTGAAAAACCATAGTATAACGTAGACCTTGGACCCATTAGAACCCTGGCTCCCCATGTCACAGCGGGGGGTGTATGTTACACCCCTGATTACAATGTAACAAATTTTAATGAAAGTTGAGTAATTTTTCTGGTGGCTTTTAGTTCAGGTTCTTGTACGTTTGACAAAGATAACCTTAAATCATAAGAGCAATTAGAATTTTAAATTAGCTTTTAAATCTTCCATTCTTAAATATGAATATACTGAAAAATTTATAATTAGAGTAATCCAAGCAATAACATTTTCTAAGCAAATTTTTTTTTTGCTTTATAATTGTTCAAACACAGATTAAGGTATCACAATTCATTCAAGCATGAAATACAGTACAATGTGCGCCAGTTTTTAATTCTATGAAAACAGACTAAAGTAAAAAAGTCGTGACTACTTACTTCTCTCTGGATTTCGTCGAAGTGTCTAATGATGTAGTGCCACATGTCCTCATTTTCTTTCTACAGAATTTGAGTTTTCTTGTAGCATTTCCTCTCACTAAAGTGACTTCCGACAATGATATCGGAAGTAAACAAGAGCGAGTGGTATGAATGATAGCGAGACTTTTTAAGTTTTAAGAGGCTCATTTTCATATCTTACCATGTCAGAAGTGGTTTTTCATTCCCGCATCAGCCTTTTTTCCAGATTAGACAAGAAACAAATCCAGATTCTTTTGATATCTTTGTTTATTTGCGTCGGTCTTAAATGTACAATTTGCGTATGTTTCGAATCAAAAAATCTTTATTTCCTTTTTAGATAATTTATCATTTTCTTTCATAATGTCTCAAGTATAATTAAATGTATGTTTGTTTTTGAGAATATCTAAATTTAACTTTCTACATTAATGCAAATACACTCAGTCGGGCCTCTATTTAATGAAGTCACTAAATCCCCAAATAAGTTCGTTATATGGAAAATTCGTTGTATAGAGGTTCATCTTTCAATGTACTTTATAAACCACATAAAACAATTTTTAAATTGATAAACGCTATATATTAAAAAAAGTAACTATTCACACCTTTTTGTAAATTAATATTTATTTTTTTGTATATATCTTACCCAACAAAAAAGAAAGAAAAACTGCAAGGAAAACAAGAGAAAAGAATGTCTTAAGAATATACTCTATCTTTTCATCATTAAGAAAAAAATTTATATCAAAAGTAACGAATTTTAAGGACATTTTCTAATTTTAAACACACATTATTTTATAACTAGAAATTCTAAACATATATTACCACAAACATCCTTTCACTTGACCATGGTTCAAAATTACGTGGTCCGTCGCCAAAAGCCCTCGTGTAGCTGAACAGTGCGACGTTAATATTCAATCAATCAATCAACCACAAACATCCTTAAATTTAATTACTCATAAAATTTGTTAATTTTGTTTGAAAGAAATGCTTTGTTTCATAATACGCCTGACATCTTTGCAATGCACCAAAAATCCCTTCAGGCTTATTTTTCCGTGCCTTTTCTTTAATTTTTATATATATATAGCCATCCATTATTACCTAGAAATTGGTCGTATCTCAATGCCTTCGCAAATCAAAGAGCTTTTCTCTATTATGAAAGGTCTAGAGATCGGAACATTTTTATATCGCACTGTGTGCATCTACTTCAAAACTGCCTCGTCGACATCTTTATAGACACATGTTTTTAAACGTTTTGCACAAGAATTCTGTTAATCATAATTTTGTAACTCTTTGATATTTATAATAGTTCATAAGCTGTTTGGATGGATACCAAATTTTAAAGCAATATCTTTTATACTTTAAAAAAAAGAGAAAGAAAAATTGAACCACAAGAAAAAAATTCGTTATATAGAAAATGTACTTCGCTATTGGGAGGTTATTTTACGAAGAAAATAGTGGAATGTTCTTGGTTCAAAGAAAAAGTTCGCTGTATAGAAAAATTCGCAATATGGAGGTTAGTAATATGAAAGTTCGACTGTGTTTGCTATGATAATAGGTAAACAGAAAAATGTCGTCATATCTCGTAGTAAACATAATCGAAAACAAAACCAAAGGTTCATAATCATATTAACAAAACTACTGAATTTTAACTTTTTATAAGCATTTTATTACCCTTTGATTTAGTTTATCATCTACTTTATGAGTAAGTGTTTACTAACGACGAGCTTTAACCCATTAACTGTGACATATATTTCAGAAAAATGAACCAAAAATGGAAAATTTTTTTGACTGTTTAATTTTGTTCTTTATATTATTATAAAGTTAGAAAATGGTTTTTTTTTACAAAAATAAAATTTTAAATGCAATAACTATTATATTTATATATGATATTTTTACATATACATCAAAAAGTAAAGAGTTACACACACATCTTATTCAATTAGAGCAAATAAAAATTTTGAAGCTAAATATAATATTAATAGTATAATAGTATACAAAACACAACACACACAATATGATTTTCAATACATAAATTTTACAATTCTTTTACCGTATGGTATATCCCAAAACAAAAGTACTGCACACTAGTCCATATCGCACTCTTTGCAATGATTTCGTGTCTCACGTTCTATCCTCTTCCTCTTTTCATCGTTTTTACAACAGCATATAAGACACTGTCTAGTAGGAGTAGATTTTTTTGTTGGTGGAATGTGTTCTAGAACGTGTCAACCTGTGAGGAGTAACAAGCTTACACTTGGACACGCCCTGGTCCTGATAGCTGAACATTTGGCTTATTTTGTTCGGCAATTGCTACTCTGTAGTTCGTATTATTTTTCACACCTCCTGCTGAATTATACATAATGAATGAATTATACAATGCCTAGTCTAACAGATGGAAAAATATCTTTTGGTAATATTTTTTACCTCGTTTTCTTGCAACTGGGTAGTCTGTAAGATGTTGATCAACTTTATCATACAGCACCTCCCATAGTGTTGTTGTAGTCATGAACTACTTTTGGTTTCAATTTCTTTTCTTTTTTCTTATCTTCAAACTCAATCATATCTGCAGTATGGATTGAAGAAATCTTTCAAACATCTTTTTTATCGTGTCATTTTATAGCCTCGACTGAGGTCGTAATTGGTGAAAAATTAGAATCATTAATGCTATCTATTAGGAAAATAGTGAATTAAGTATCCTAAAGTAAAAACGAACCATCTCGGGCTTTATAAAATAAAAATGTTAATTTTTCTCCTGCCCGAAATTAATTCAGGCATCACAAATACTGCACGTAGTAGTTGCCCGAATTGGATTCGCGTAACACTACGAAGAGGTTAAGGCAGCATGAGAGGCTATTGATGGAGGACCTCGTAATTCTGAACCATGGTCAAGTGATGAGGATGGCACCTGAACTAGCATCTCCCTCCCCTACCAACCTATCACACCACACCAACGGGGTGGAGTGGACTATGAGTCACGGCAGATTTAACGCGTATCATCCTCTACACAGCGAGTCTTCAGTGAGAAAAGGGTTCGAATTCATGACATGTCGGCCACTAGGCACCGCGGCTGCATCATCATGCTTATTTTATTCACTGTTTTGCATGATAATTTTTTGTCATCGATTCTAACCGTAGCGATGACATTATTTGCATTGTTTGAATAAACATTTGTAATTCTCGAATTAATGATGAATTTTTGAATTGGTCTCATTTCGTATTTATTCGTATTCAAATTTTCTTATTCTTCGAAATTCGGAGAAAATATCTTACCCATCAAATTTTAAATTTAGCAAGAATCGAAGTTGAGCATCGTACAAAAAATACGTTGGAGTCGAATCTGCACAGGAATATGACGACCTGAATGTCGGAATTGGAAGCCTGGTGATTATAAAATGCAGAAATTTCATTTTTTTTAAATACACGGATTTCTTAATATTGCTAGCCGCTTAATATTTATTTGTATTTTACTCTGTCATTTAAATGTTTTCCAGAGATTTAAAAAAATGCCAAGAAAAACAATTTACCTCTCATAAACCAAAGCTCCAGTGATGTACACAAGGGTGGAGTTAAGGAGTTCAAATCTTGCCCATACGTCAATAGATTCTAAGTTTTTAGGTTGAAGTTTATGCTTTCATCTACGTGTTTATTTAAATGTACCAGTAAGTTCTTCCCATAAAAGTAATCTGTGTCCCCTGCAAAGTTCACAACAAAATATCTTATACCAAACAAAGAGTTAATGCGTTCCTTCTGAAGTCAATGCATTCATTCCAAGGAAGATGGAGTGATATTTGTTTTAAATCATATTGAATAGGAAGTTACGGGGGTATGCTAGTGGGAAGTCAATGAACAAACCTACTTGATTTCTCCAATTTAGAAATGTAAGGGGATAGTTTTGTAGATAATATTATTATTGAGCTTTATTAATAGATAATCTAGCGCTGGGCGAGGTCGACTCAGCCTTTCATCCCTTCAGTGGTTTGATAAATGAGTACTGAGCTTGATTGAAAACAAACACTAGGGGTTTCGCATCAGACTGACCACCTGACCAGAACAACTGTTCATGCACCTCAGTGCTCAAGGTCATGAAAACAGTAAGCTTTGGCCCTTATGGGCTGTTGTGGCGCTAAGTTTAGTTCAGATTAATAGATGAGTAACGTGAAATCAGAATCATATGAATCCAATAACAAATTAAACAAATGCAAAACAAAAGGATATAAAATTTATGTACGTAAGTTCTTGATAGATTGTTCTTTAAAAATAAACTGTTTGAATTCACAAAGGAAGTTAAATATTAATTAGTTGATATATTTATTGAAAACAACCTTCCGAAGTACGAAGAAGGTGATTTATTTACTCTGTAGTTAATTGAATTCAGAGCTTTGATGTTGTTGCCATTCCTCCCCGACACTGACAAAGTCAGACAAGATCAATTAGACCATTAACACTTAAAAAGTATATCACAAGAAGTCCGTATGGATATCTTTTCTAGAGAGATCCATACAACTCAAGATATGCAAGGGAGAAGTCTGATGAATCTGATGCTCTTGGCACAGATGGAAAAAATATTTTTGTTCTCTGAGAACGAAAAGTCTTTGATGTGACCGATGGCAAAATATGGAAGTGTAGTCTGAGAGCCTCCATCATCACACTCGAGGGCAAGAGCTAGACCGGGTCTTTTACCCACATACTAGAGATAAGTGGGAGGTACCCTCCACAAAATTTTGAGATTTTCTGAGAGTGCACAATTTTAGAAAGGAAACGGTAGAAGAAAGAAAGATTTTGAAGCTTACAGCCCTCTTTGCTAGTTTGTCTGCCATTTCATGTGGTAAAAGGTTGACATGAAATTATAACCATTAAAAATGAATATCGTGATGCAGGGATACAAATTTCAGCTTGTGTAGTATGGAGACCAACAAGAAACGAAGTGTCAAGGTGCTGGAATGAACTACGGCTGTAGGTAAGAATCCAAATATCATTGTTCTTGGTTAGAATAGCCTCTAGTGCCACATCAATGGTTAATAATTCACTTCTGAAAACCCGGCTAATAAGTCTTGATTACGTTTTTTGAGAGTCGTTTTTTTTTCTGGAGCGAAGTATCAATATAGATACTTCTACCTCTTTGGTCAGATATTTTACTGCCATTTTACTTGACTGTATTACTAGGCTACTTTCACCACAATGAGGTAATCAACAGGACAATGAGAAAGTATGAATTCTGAGTTTCATTTACATGTACTAACCGTAAAATCCGGTGTATAACGCGCACTTTTAGCACAAAAAATAAGATCGAAACTTAAGAGTGCGCGTGATATGATGGGTTTAAAAACGATAGCTTTAAAAATCACAAAAAAGATGAGCATAAAAAAAAATTTACTTCTACATGTATCGCAATACTGTTTATAAAAGAAACGACTTGTCTTAGGAACTGATGGGAGGCGCGGATTCATTCAGGAATATTCAATAGAACTTCAAAATTCCGAACTCAGTTTGGTGGAATGTGTTTTCTTTCCCCACCACTGAGGGGGAATTCCTCTGCAAAGGGTGCATTCCTCAGCAAAGGGTGCCTCACATTCCCACGCCTGGAGGGATCATTACACCCATAAATATTGGGGGAGCGTCAAAGAATTTTCCCGCGTTCCCAAAGTCAACGAACTTTGGGCGGTAACTCTGCGCTGCTCCCGGACCAATCAGAGGAAATTGTGTGGACAAGGTAAAGAGTCCGCTCTAGGATTTTCGCGTGAAGAGGACGTCAAATAAAACGGGATGCACCCCGATTTGGAGACACTCGGACACAGAGAGACAGAGACAAACTAATCAGATCCAGGCCTTGAACCAGACTCCGCGGGACTTCGAGCGGCAACCATGTCCCCACTCCATCCCGCCTACCACTCTCAAAGCTAAGTAAAATCTCAATCTTGTATATGTACAGTTACTTAAATTTAAATATGTTAATTCCATAAAATTAATTGTTACTTTAAGAACCGGCCTTTTAATTTAGAGTACTGTATTTTGTCTATAGAATATTAGTGTTTAATTTTAACTTAAGTCATGATGCGATGTAACTTAAGAACCTGGGAAGTTAAGAAATTAGTATTTTGATTAGGAAAAAGAAAGTAATTAAATAAGTTATCATCAGCGTCGCATCAGAACTAAAAGAGTTGTAGTTCAAGAAGTATACTATTTTTTAAAATTTTGGGATAATACCTCGACTATAAATAACTTCAAAACATGAGCAATGTATGCCAATATTTCAGATTTCTTCGTAAAAAAGGGGGTGAGCGTTATATATACGGCGAATATACTTAAAAATAAAAAAAATTGCAGCTTGAAAGTATAGGTGCGCGTTTTACCACGCTGGATTTTATGGTACATGTTTTACTATTAGATATTACAACGTAAGAAATTATTCTAGAGCAAAATTTTGTATAACTGAATTTTAAAGGGATTTAATGAAGTGTAGCCTACTAATATGTTATTCAATGCAATCTAAAATGAAACCAAATGAATCAATGGCTACTTCATTGATAGAATAGTTGGGACATTTTGATAATTCATAGTTTTTTTCGTGGACTATTAAAATTTTAAAAAAATTGCAACTTTTCCATCTATTTTAATTTTAAAGAAAATTAATCTCAAGATAAGTGCATTAAAGTGTTTTATTTAGGCACCTTTTTATGTTTTTACTGTTTTCGCTAAATGTTACATATTTCAAGTACAGTAAAAGAAGAGAGCATTCCGATTCGGTATTAGTATTAAGGTTATAATGCTGAAAGGATTAAAAATTTCAGTATAAGTTTTTGTATTTCGTTTTTCTCATTTCTATTAGAAATAACTCTTGTTTGAAATCCATTAGAACCTGCATAGTTTGAATTTATAACCGTGCAAAAACAAATAAAGTTGAGATAAAAAAATGAAAAATAAATTTTAATGAAGTTAAAGATTTTTACACTGCGCCTAATTTATTGTTTTGATACATTTAGTTACAAAGTCGTATCTGGATAATGAATTGAAATGATCGAGACTCTGTGAATCAACACATGTCTAAAGAAAGCGAATTAATCATGAATATTAATTACGTTGCTGTGGCTAATGCCACCTGTCTGACGTAGTCAGAACGAGGCCCACGAAATTCATCGTGGCAAGGGGTTAGAAGTACGACTGTCGTTGGCCTAGGCCTTGAGCTCCATACAGGTGACAGTACGATTTAGCTCGGAGAAATTTCCCGAAGGGACGATAGATGGCACCACCACAATTTTGTCACGGAACTGAATGGGAGGGAAATATTCTCCAGTTCCCTGCACTCGTGATTCAGCCCACAAGACTTTCGGACCCACTGATTTAATGAGCACGTTCTCCGTGTGCACTCGGAGGGTATTTGGTGGCATCGGGCATCGAGCCCAGGCCTTCCGGTCTGGAGTCCGATGCTCTAACCACTAAGCTACCCACGTCCATGAATATTAACAAAATGAAAAATAGCATAGCTTGTGTGATGTTTTTAATAGATAACCAAAATAAAAAGTTAGAGTTTTTTTTTGGTGCTCAATTTCATAACGCTCGAGAGATATTTTGAAAAACAACTGTTATCTCCAAAAAATATTACTCAATATTTTTTTCATTTGTACTTTTATTGCTTATCCTACAGTAATGCACGCATTAAATTAATTGTATTTCCTCCTTTTATTTCCATCCAGTAATGTAAGCAAATGAAAAAGATGGTGCATTGTAACGGTTTAGCCCTGCAATATTTCACTTAAGCCTAGGAGTTTGCTACAATATTACTGTGGCTGCTTTACTTTGACATGTGCTCTGTCTTGCTCCATCATTGTATGTTGTTCAGTATGTTAGAATTGTACCACTTTAGTACAACAAACATATAGTATTTATTCGAATACGGTACATACCTTTTTCTCCAGCGTTAATGCTACTGAAAATCGGGTTCGGCTTAGAATCGAAGGCAAAACATTTGTTGAAAGAGGGAAATTGAGTTCCCACCCTTTTCAAAAGCAAAAATGTAGCCGTTCATTCTAGCCTCTATCATCGATGACCTATCCCATTCCACAGTTTATCTCCAATGTTTCCAGTCTATCATAAACACCGTTGTTTGCTCGTATTTAGGGAATTTTTTTGTAATATGCGCTTTCCTTTAATCACCTACACAGCAAAGATATCAATTATAGCATCCAGATGAATTCACTATGACGGAAATTGAAAAGGGAGGCAGTTTTATATGCAGGAAAAAACGGCAACAGAGCAGTGTCCACTGAAAGTTTGACACGGATGAAACAAATATACGCCATTGGCGTAAAAAAATTGATATATTAATTTTTCCTTGTTAGTGCCGAACAGTTTTTATAACTATTTAATATTCGTCTATAATACATTGTTTTTAAAAAATGTTGCTCGGAAGACGACATCGTGTGGGAAAATAGTGACACCGACACCAATTCCAAAGTTAGCTGTGACCATGGGGGTGACGAATGGTTTTCGAAACATGATACTGACGGTTAGAGTAATTGCAGGTTCATGTATGTACTCTCATGTCCAAAATTAAGGTAACCAACATAAATATGGGAAAACTGATGAACTATCCAGTGCATTGCCACGAAATTGGTCATAATGTGAGAAAGAATATAGCAACACATAACAATATAGAAAAGATTTAAATTTTGAATTAAGATAAAGTTTTTATCAAAAAGTGGGAAATCATGAATTAGAGCTAAGGCATTTGACTCTGTAAAAGTGTGTCTAATATGGATTGGGGCTACTGTGAACTGCTATATAAGCTTCACAACGAGCTGCCATATTGCTCATTAGGTGTCAATAAGTATCTGTGGCAATAAAGCCTATTTTTTCAAAATCGGACTTTTATTTCCTGGGGGATCCTGGGAGGATGATCTAGGATTTCCTACACCATCCCAAACATATTCAATGGAATTGTGATCCGGAGACATCGAGGGTCAATCCACACGACGAATATCAGTTCCTTCATGAAATTCATCTACAATGTGAGTTCTGTCTGGCCACGAATTATCATCCATAAAAATGCAGTCCGGGCCCATAGCACCCGGAAAAACCTCACAAAGGCTTCCAGGATCTTATCCCTATAGCGTTGTGAGTTGACAGTACCCACATCGAAAACGTACAGGGGAGTACGACTTCCCAACATTATTCCACCCTACACAAGGATCCCTTTGCCGCCAAACCTGTCAATTTTTGTTATGTCGGAAAGATGAAAGCAGGCTTCAATTTCTATCCAGGGGAAGATTCGAAGAGAATAACTTTGTCTCGTACATTTCGACTCATCACTGAAAAGAACACGCCTCCATTCTCGTGGCGTCCGTGACTGATGTTTTCAGCTCCACAATATACGTCCTTTCCTGCTGGATGCTGTCAAAGTGACGTACCAGACTGGACGCTGGGCGCAAAGGATAGTCTCTGCAAGACGGCTGTAGACTGTTTGTTTGGAAATTCTTCCAAACACAGCAGCAAGGTCACGAGCAAGCCGAGGAGCTGTTGTCTGCCTATGGCGTCTTGCGCTTAATACCCAGTAGCGATTCTGTGCAGATATCAAAGCTCTGTGTTGACCATGGTCGACCTATCATTGGATGACACCGTTCCGGTGGCGCAGGATTACAGAGAACAGAATTACAGATTACAGAGATTCTAGAATTAACCTGCATGTTCAAATTGGAACCATGACAGGCCAAATCTATCGGGACGTCATTCTGGAACAACATGTACATTTGTTTCGAGGCAGTAAGGGCGCAGAACTTGTGTTTATGGATAACAATTCCCGTCCTCACCGTGCAAGCATCGTAAACGAATGCCTTCAATCGAAGGTTATCACCCGTATGGACTGGCCAGCACTATCACCGGACTTAAATCCAGTAGAGCATCTGTGGGATATGCTTCGCCGATGAGTTGCGGTCCGTCAACCCCGTCCTACATTACCGGAACTTCGGAGAGCATTGTTTGATGAGTGGTGTAATATTCCCCAAGATCAGTTCAATAATTTGGTACTCAGCATGGCTAGGCGATGTACGGCCTGTATTGCATCGTCTAGGAGATCTACTATGTATTAACCATCATACCGAGTATGTAATATTGATTTTGTAAATTGTTTTTTTTAATTTGCTCCAGGGAGCAAAAATAGCAATTGTTATTATGATACGAGACATATAGCAACTTTTTTGCTCTGTACCTTTTGTTTAATAAAAAGCCTTTACAAATAAGTCACATTTGTTTTGCTTCTGACTCTTTCTTTTCCTGAACTTGCATTATCCTTAATTTATGGACATGAGTGTAAATTAAAAAACGTATAATAGGTAATTTTTTTTTATTTTTGTATCTTGGGGAACCCTTCTCTTTCTCTCTCTCTCTCTCTGATAAACCGCGATGATTTAATATGATTATTTGGGGTTCTTACCGCAACTGATATCTTTAATTTAATCGTTATGTAATAATTATGTTAAAATGTTACATGCAAGTTTTCTGACTTATGTTTTGATAAAAGCATATATATTAGAGGAATATATTAATCTTTGCCAAAATTTATTCTGTTTAAAATACCATGCTTTTTATGAGTTGTGACAAGAATTTTTAAATAAAATCAATATATATTTTAATATGAGACATATACACTGCTGGCCACCGTAAATGCAATACCCTGAAGGAAGCATGCAAGTAACATGAACTTAGCAACATGCATCAGTGGAGGTGAGATATGCAAATGATTAGAATTTCAGCGCAGACACACATCACACGCGCCTGGGGCGCTACCTCAAAGCGCTATTTAAGGCTTGGAGATTTCGACGATTTTAAGTTCGGCAATTGTGTTTTTATTGTGTGTTTTTCAAAAAACTATCAGTTATGTCTCGTAGAAAACAGCGATCAGCTTTTGATAAAGTATCCGAGTTCGACAGAGGAAGGATAGTGGCCTACCGAGATTGTGAATTATCTTTCAGGAAAATCGGTAGTTGTGTTGGACGAAACCAAACAACTGTAATGCGGATATGTGACCGTTGGATGCAGGAGGGTACGACGGACCGACGTGGTCGATTGCATCCTCTTCAGTGCACCACTTCACGCGAGGACAGGCAAATTGTGCGCATGGCAGTGACGGATCGCTCAAAACCGTAGCACAGCACATTGAGTCTGTAACGCATCATTTAGTGCAGTGCTTCTCAAACTTTCAATACTGGCACCCCTTTTTTAATCACAATTTTTTCGAATGCAATAATAATGCACTTTGACGCTAAAGCTACAATAGGCGATCTTAATTATAAACCATACAAATTAGTAACATAAGTATTAAATTTTATATACTACTTTTAAGCAAAATAAATAAATAAAATAATACGATAATTATTATGTTATTTTTCCTTTCTCTAATTTTTAAATTGAACGTATTGCTAAATGCGGAGCTGCTTAGAAGACAGAATATAGATATCTGCTAAATATAGAAAAAGAACTCAGGGGTCAATTTCTAATCATAAGCATTCCTTATAAAAACTTTGCTTTCCAAGACAAGCTCATGGACGTCATTAATGCTTATTAAACTTGTTCTTAATTTAGTATTAATTAATTAGTTATAAAATATTCTGTGCAGCACTTATAAATTAAAAAAGTATACCGGCTGAAGTGCCCGCTCTTTGCACGAGTTCATTTATAAGAAAATAAAACATTATTGATATAATAGCTGAATTGTAAGGGAATCAAGCCAAGTGCTCGACAATGTTTATAAAAAAAAACGTAAAATTGTTTTTTTAAAATGGTTGCTCAAATTATAATTAGTTTTAAGCGAATTGTAATTTTAAGCCTCTAAATTAGCATTTATAATTGATGTTAAACAGTAGCGCACACAGGAATTTTCAAGGAGGGTCCGGGGTCAAAGTTCACCAATCTTATATCAGGTTACTTTTGATTTTGTCGAACACAGTAAAAAACAAATTCTTGAATAAATAATTAGCATTAATTAATAAAATTAATCATTAATAACAAATACTTAATTAAATTTTGCGTACTATAAACTTAGAATTATAATCAATCGGGAAAAAATCAAGGGCTTTGGGGGAGGCGGACCCCATTGTGTGCGATGTTAAATAATGATCAATAATATAAATATCGATGAAGAATTTGAATTATTTTTAATATTTAAAGCGAAAAGACTTCAACATGTTTTAACCCGGGAGCAGGCACGCACTCCATACGGTCGGCTTTTTTTTTTTTATAATTATTTTATTGTACACGATACAAATAAAGTTTATTGTCAATGATTTAACTAAGAAAAGTTTACTTACCTACTTTCGAGGACTTTTCAATTTTTACTTTGGTAACAAATAAACAGTTTTGCCAGAATTAACGATTTCGTAATCTGTGTGTCCCGCGCGACCACTTCCGATTATGATAATATGTATGTTACTGCTAAAAAATTGTGTGGCACGCTTTTATGTTGAGAATATTTATAAAAATATGTCTTGGCCATAATCCTTCACTTCGCTATACAATGCTTGTGTGTGTGAGTGACATCGTCGATGGTTGTGAATCCCCATCTTTCGATTCACGATAAGTGTTATGGTTTCACCAGCTGTTCAAGGACAAGTACGACCCCATCGATTGTCCCTGAATTTTTTCGATCGACCAGCTGTAAAATGACCAGTGCCTGTGGCCATGGGGCCACTGTTTATTGTGAACTCAGGGAGTGAAGACGGACAGACGGGTCATAATGGTAAAGTAGAGCCGTTGCCCCATTGACAATAGCGGATATCTTAAAATAATCATGTGACTTTTCTGTGTTGGATACTAGAACCAGGTGGCGTGATGGGATGTTGGACAAGGAATGCGGACCAAGAGTCTTTTGTGACCGCCAATAAGAAGGGACGTGGTCGAAAAAGGGTTGGAGAGAAGAGGAGAGAGAACAAAAGGAAGGACGGAAAAGGAGAGAGAGGGAGAGTAGGAGACGGAAAAGAGAAGAAAAGGAGTCGGGGAGAGAGAGGAGGAGCCTTGCGCATGCAGAAAGGGTTGAGTCCGAGATTGCTGATGAACGCCGGTGCCGTTGAGAATAGAATAGACTGACTACACCGGCGATGGACTGAATAATATTACACTAACAAATTGTGTGCGCAATATTTTTATATCATATTAGGCTGTACAAAAAAATTTACTGATGACTAGCTATACACGACGTTACAGTGCTCTCCGTGGTTTTCCAAATACCACTCTTTTTGCATCAACGAGAACACGAGGTCATAACTAACTGTACCAATAACTTAGAAGGTCAAACAGATTACATATAATGTGCAGTATTTCAAAAATAATGACAGTGATGAATTTTTTATGTTCCTAAATTTTCGCTGGGTCTGGGATCTCTGAAAGAGTAGTATGTTAGTGTCTCTCATCGTTACAACAAATCAATAAAGTTTTTATTTGGTTATTGGATCAAAGATAACTAATCGATTGAAGAAGTTTTTATTTTTGCTGACCGTATAAATTATATCAGAGTAAAAGTGCATTTTTTATTATGTCTGAAAGTATTTTGTTTTAATTCATTCCAGTAAACTAATTATTTTTTAAATCTTTTATTTTCGATATGCTCGCGCCCCCTCGTATCATCGCGCCCCCAGGGTGCGCCCCATTGAGAAACACTGATTTAGTGTCTACGTATACCATTCGACGCCGTTTACAGCAGAGTGGTCTGTCCGCCGTCCATTGCTTGGTCTACCCTTGACGCAGAACCATAAACGTCTCCGCCGCCAATGGTGCGATGAAATAAGGATGTGGGCGGTAGAATGGAATGAAGTTGTCTTTACTGACGATTCACGCATCTATCTGCAACACCACGATGGTCGGATTCGAGTCTGGAGACACCGTGGAGATAGGATGCTGAACAGCTGCGTTATGCACCGCCACACTGGTCCTGCACCGGGTATTATCGTATGGGGCGGTATTGGATATCACTCTCGCACTCCTCTAGTACGCATTGCCGGTACTTTGAACAGCCAGTGCTACATCTCCGAAGTGTTGGAGCCAGTTATCCTTCCTTACTTTCAGGGCTTGGCCACAGCCATATTTCAACAGGATAAAGCTCGACCACACGTGGCACGCATTGTCCAAATGGTCAATCATCAGATTGAATTGCTTCCCTGGTCGGCTCGCTCTCGGATTTTTCGCTGATAGAAAACATGTGGTCCATGGTTGCTCAACGATTGACCCAGATTACACCCCCAGCTGCCCCACCAGATCAACTTTGGCAGCGTGTGGAAGTTGCTTGGTTTGCTGTACCCCAAGAACACATCCAAAGTCTCTTTGAATCAATGCCGAGGTGTGTGGCAGCGGTGATCTCCAACAATGGCGGCTACTCTGGCTACTGATTATGGCAGGAACCACACTTCACAGAAGTCTATAAATTTAATGATTTGATACTTGGTCAACATGTTATCTACAAAATAAATTTTGTTGTGCTATCTCTTGTCTTTCTTGGGGTTGCATTTACGGTGGCCAGCAATGTAATTTTAAGTTTTTCGTTATGTACATTTTATCATTGTTTATTCTCGACTTAAAATCTGAAACAACTTTCAAAAGCCTACATACTGCTTCAAAATGTTATTGGCTTGGTAATGAACTATTGAATCAGGTAATAAAACGATTTATATTTCTAAAAATTAGTTTTAGAAGAAGATTCATCTTGATTTATCATTTTTCAGAAGCGCGATGTTTGAATTTTTAATCATTTCTCATTGTTATATTCAGTTTATTTTAAATGGGAATTTTATATAATTTAGTTGCGTGAAAACTTGAACTGTTTTGAATAAACATAAATTTATACTTTTTTTTAAAGAAAAGGAACAAATATTTAAAGAGATAATGTTAATAATCTTCTTCCTTAATGCTTATTTTTTTTAAAATTATATTTCTCTCCTTTGTTCTTTTGCTGTATCAATCAGATCTAATAATGATAAATTTTGATTTTTCGCTAGAGAATGTTTTAGTATTTATATTATAAGAGAAACATTAGTATTTTTTAAATAAATTTCTGTGTATATGTGTGGATTAATTATATATGTATTTAATTACTGCTAAAATTCTTTTAAAGAACCCTTTTATAATGTGTGCGTATTTACCCGTACACACATCTTTCTGTTTTAATTCAGAAGTACATGATTTTCATATAGCAGTAAAAGATAAATCTCAGTCCACATAATATTCATCTACAGTGGGACACACAATTGAGGATTCACCTTACTTTTACTTGATAAATCCATCTTTCAATCGAAATAACACATTAACTAGAAGTACAAACGTGTTTTTATTTTCACACGTAACAAAAGGGTTAATTTACAGTAAAAATAACCAAATATTGACACTGTCTTTGTATGTGATCTGTCACACAAATTTCTCATTGGTGTATCCTCAATTTTTTGAGGTAAAGATCTGCCTATGTTTATTTCAAATACTTGTGAAATTTTTAATTTTAGATATTTTTTTGTTGAGTTTCGTTATTTTTACTGTAAATTAACCCTTTTGTTACGAGTGAAAATAAAAACACGTTTGCACTTCTAGTTAATGTGTTATTTCGATTGAAAGTTGGATTTATTAAGTAAAAGTAAGGTGTATCCTCAATTGTTTGTACCACTGTATATATATAAAGGAGAAAAGCGACTCACTCACTGACTCTAATCACGATATCTCCTGAACTATTAAACCTACAGATTTCAAATTTGGTAGGAAGGTTCCCTTCATGGAGCAGACATCAGCCAAGAACGGATTTTGCAAAGATCGAACCCCAAAGGGCGTTACGGGAGTTTAAGGGGCATTATAGATAATTATTTCCATTATTAAACTATTAGATGTACAATCTTGAAAAACTTGGTACACAGATTTCTTTCATAAAGTAGAGATTCCCTACATCAGTGTTTCTCAAACTTTCAATACTGGCGACCCAATTTTCAATCATAATTTTTATCGCGCCCCATTATACATTAATAATGTACAGAATGCAATAATAATGCACTTTGCCGCTAAAGCTACAATAGGCGATCTTAATTATAAACCATACAAATTAGTAACATAAGTCAGTGTTTCTCAAACTTTTTCAATACTGGCAACCCAATTTTCAATCATAATTTTTCTCGCCCCCCAACCTGTACAACAATAATGTATTCACTGCAATAAAAATGCACTTTGAGATAGAGACGCTAAAGTTACAATACGATTTTAATTATAAACCGTTAATACAATAAGTATATTAAATTTTGTATATGTAACTTTTAAGCAGTATATATTTTAAGAATTTTTCACTTTAAATATATATTACTTACTTATTATTATGTTATTTTTTTCTTTCTCTAATTTTTAAATTGGAACAGATCGCAAAATGATATATTTAATTAAAGATTTATTTCCTTCAGCATCCATTTCTCAAAGTACAAATGTCATTAGAAAAATAGTCTAGTCTATGTTGCTCTCTATCATATCCATCACATCTGGCATTATCGGATACGTTTGCGTGAGTCTGGGCAAACTATCGGATGTCTGGGCAAAACATGTAAAAATGCTTTTCCTGGTACAATTCCAGTCAGTTTTGGTCGTCTTAATACTTCTATAGCTATTGAATGTACATTTTTTAATTTGCACGGTAATTAAGTATTTACGGCCGTAGATTAAAACAAAATCATACATACATTTTTAAGTCGTAAGCAAACATTCGATGATAATAAAGGATCAACAAGTACACAGACGAGCATGGTTCCGAAAATTAAATCAAGGAAATATTCTCAAAAATACTTAAATTTTGGATTTACCACTACTGAAGTAAATGATGGGGAAAAAGCCCCAGCTCGTTATGTGTGAAAACTTACAAATCTGAAGAACAACATGTGATTGTTTTTATAACCATGTAAAATCATTTAGACATGCTGGCAAAGAATATTAAAAAGTATTTTTGGATGAGGACAACTTTTGCAAGTTACAAGAGTGGATTAGGGATTTATTTCAAGATACTCCAGAAGGGCTCTCAACTTCCGAAGAATAAATCTTCAGATTTCACATCCAGTGAAAAACTAAAGGCAATTTTGTAATAAATCGCTCTTTGAATTTTGGGTAGAGGTGGATGATGAATTCTCTGTACTGAAAAAACCAAAGCACTTCATATACTATTACCATTTTCAACATTCCACATTTGTTAAACTGGTTTTCTGCGGTGGCTGCTTTGAAGACAAAATATAGATCTCAGCTAAGTATAGAAAAATAACTCAGAGTGTCAATTTCTGATGTTATAAACCTTCCTTTGAAAAATTTGCTCTACAAGACAAGCCCATGAAAGTCCCTAATAATTATTAAACTTGCTCTTAATTTAGTATTAAGAAATTATTTATAAAATACCTTCTTCAGTACTGATACATTAAACGCATACTGGCTGAAACACCGGCTCTTCACGAGTTCATTTTTTTTAAAAATAAACATTATTCTTTATATAATAGCTGAACTGTAAGGAGTAAAACTGCATGCACGACATTGTATACAAAAATGTAAAATGATTTTTTTTAGATAAATGCTATAACTGTAAATAACTGTTTTAAAAGAGAACTGTAATTTTAAACCTCACAGAATTAGCATTTAGAACTAATGTTAATTTATGAAAAAGAATATAAAATTCCGATGAAGAATAATTGTGTTACTTTTAATATTTAAAGCGAGAAGACTCGTGACACCTTTGATGATCAACAACAAATGTTAAACTTTTTTTTCTTGTGTCTTTTGACAAGGTGAACACACTTATGGCTTCATATTTTAAGTTCATGGAGTTCTTTAAAAGCATTTGAAAATTTTCCTTTCGTTTCATGTTCATCGCGTTTCTCAATCATGAATAATATGCATCTTTCAGCAGGTTCTTCTTTGGTTGAATTACAGCTTTTCAATAGAGATCACAGATGCCCCGCGCAACCGCAGCCTGACTGAAAATTGAATCATGTCTTCCTTTTCTTTTCTATAACTAATGTACGGTATTTCAATAATAATTACAGTGATGAATTGTTTATCTTCTTAGAATTTTTCTCATGGGTCTGGGTTTCGTTTTTTTCTCTTAACGAAAAATATTTTATGTTAAAACGTAATAAAGTATCTCTCATTAAACAAAGTGGTTTTTTTTCTCTTTAATTTGGTTTTGGGATCAAAGATAGCTATTTGATGACGGAAAAAGGTCAGATAATAAACATAAATTACACTGGCCTCAAAAAGTTAAGGTACAACATGTTTTTCGATTAAAAAAATGGCAGTAACAATAAAATGCATAGTTTACATGAATGATAATAACGAACTTTAAAAACATTAATGCTTTGCTCAACTTTTATTTTTTATAGAAAGAACGTATATTTATGAGTGAGAAAAAATATGCAAATATCAAGCTTTCGTTGCTTTTGTGTAGGTAGTTGTGTTGATTTTCAACAGTTGTGGCAGTTTTCGGTGACAATAGTCAATAGAGTTTAGAAAATGTCTCAGAGACGTCGTTTACCCAATTCGTTAAGGTGGCGGGCAGTTGGATGAATGGAAATGGGATTGTCACAGGCTGATGCTGCTAGACGTCTCAATGTGTCTCGTAGTGTTGTTCAGCGACTTTGGGATCAATAAATCCGAAGATTCTGTGTCCAGAAGACCTGTTCTAGGCCGACCACGAGCTACAACACCTGCAGAAGACCGTTTTCTAGCTCTTTCGGCACGAAGGAGAAGAACCACTACTGTGCCGCAGCTCGTTGCAGACCACTTTCAACATCAGGAAGAAGAATCTCCGCTACTACGGTGCGAAATCGTCTTCATAATGCAGGTCTGTATGCAAGAAGACCAGTTGTGTGCGTTCCCTCAACGGACGACAAAAGTTATGCTGAACATTGGGCTTCTGTGCTGTTCTGACGAGTCCAGATTTACAATGGAGAGTGATTCAGGGCGTCTACTGATCTGGAGGAACAACGCACTTTAACACTGTTGAAAGACACAGTTAAGAGTGTGGAATCCTGGTTTGGGCAGGGATCTCGCTCGGTGGCCACACTGACCTGCATGTGTTCCATGGAAACCGTAACTGGTCTTAGATATCGGGATGAGACCCTTGATCCATATGTCCGCCCATATGCCTGCTATTGGTAACGAATTCATTCTGATGGATGATAATGCATGACCTCACCGAGCTCGGATTGTTGAGGAGTATCTGGAGGATCACGGTTTGGAACGAATGGAATGGCCAGCTCGATCTCCAGACCTGAATCGATAGAACATCTTTAAGGACTATCTTGGCAGAGAGGTTGCTGCTTTAAATCCTCCTCCAAGGTCGTTACATGAGCTGAAACAAGGCTTACTCTTTCCTATTCCGGTGTCCGACAACTTAATAAACAGCATGGGAAATCGATGCCGCCAATGCATTCAAGTATGGACACATTCCTTATTAGAACCCATTTTTGTATTGTTTTTATGCCATTTTACCACATAACACTGTGATGTGCTGTTTTCTCCAAATGGACTTTCCGCAGAGATTGCTTTTTTGTTATAAATCGTTTTTGCAATACACTTATACAAATTTCTATGACGCATTCAATAAAACTATTTAATGCACATATCCTCCAAATTTTTTGTTTCTACATTCATTCATTTGCAAATTAGACACGAAAACCCGGTTGTACCTTAACTTTTGAGGCCAGTGTATATCAATGTTGTTATGCATTTTTTATTATGTGGAAGAAAGTATTTTGTTTTACTTCTCTTTCCAGTTATATTTTTAAAAATTTTTTTTAATTTTCGATATGCTCGCGCCCCTTTTTATCATGCCCCCGGGGGCGCTCAACTTTGAATCTGCCCTACACCAAAATCCACCAAGGGGTGTTGAGGGCGCTTAAGGGGCGTTATGCATAATTATTTTCATTTTAAAACCATTAGACGTACAGTCTTGAAATTTGGTAAGCAGATTCCTTTCATAGAGTACAGATCCGCTACAAAATGGGTTTTTGTCGAATCGACTTCCAAGTGGCGTTGTGGAGAATCAAGGGACGTTATAGGCAATTAACTCCTTTTTTAAACTATTAGACGTAAAATCTCGAAATTGAGTAAGCAGATTCCATTAATTGAGTAAAGATCCGCTATAAGGTGGGTTTTGTGAAAATCGTTTTCTAAGTGGCGTTGCGGGGGCTTAAGGGGCGTTATAAATAATTATTTCCATTTTTAAACTATTAGACGTACAGTCTTAAAATTTGGTAAGCGGATTCCTTTCATGGCGTAGAGATCCGCTACAAAATAGTTTTTGGGGAAATTGATCCCCAAGGGTCACTGAGGCGGATTAAGGGGCGTAATAGATAAATATTTCAGCTTTTCAACTAATAGACCCACCTGCTTGAAAATTAGAAGGTATGTTCCATTCATGGAATAGAGTTCCTTTTACAAAGAGTTTTGCGAAAACGAACCCCCGAAGGAGTGGGTTTGTGACGGATTAAGGCGTGTTATAGAAAAATTCCTTTTTTTTAAAATCTAACCCATTTACTTGAAATTTGTTGAGCACGTCTCTTCAGTTGAATAGAGTTCCACTAAGAATGGATTTTACGGAAATCAACTCCAGGGGGGAGTGGGGAGAGTTATTGTGGCGTATTGTTAGACAAAATTCCCGTTTTCGAACTGCTAAGACTATAATAATAAAATTTGGTTTGCATGCTTCTTTTGTTGAATTGGAATCCGCTAAGAATGCTGTCAACGAGGTATTGATGATAAAAATTCCGTTTTTGCTCTGTTAGATTTAGACTTGAAATTTAGCACGCATGTTTATTTTATGGAGTAGAGATCCACTGAAAGTTACTTTGGTGGAAATCCACTTGATTAATAGGTTAAGTGTGAGCGCAAAAAATCTTTCTACTTCTATTTTAGATATAAATAGAAATATTAGATATTTTAATTTATGTCCTTTTTATATCAAGAGGTGAGAGTTACAGCTATAAATATATTTTTCAATACAATCGAATTCTTAATGCTAGATATCAATAATTCATATATATGTAAACAGTATACATTTATACAACATCATTAAATACCCAGTGAAGCGGGTGGGTAACGGCTAGTTAAATATATATTTATTTACTCTGCCTTTTTCTTTTTTTTTTAAAAAAAAGTAAGAAGAATGTTTTGCTGTTGTACAAAAATAAAACTATCAGTAGATTTTGTATTAATATACGTTAGGATATTTTTTTTCTTTTTCTTTTTAATATGTATATGCGCGATATTAGAAACTTATCTCGTAAATCTGAATGCTGTTTTATCCTTTGTTTCAAAATGATTGATTATTGGAAATTTTTAGAATATTACTTCTCCGTTGCTTTTTATGTGAATCGTTTTTTATATCTCGTTAATAGTGTTTTCTCATTAGTATAGTTAGGTAAAAAAATTATTAAAAAAATTATGATTCCATTCTTTTTGTTGAAAGCATTCACTTTTTTATACCCTAACACACGTTTTGTACTTGAAACACGAGTTCGGCATTTGAGACATTGGTTCATTTTCCGTTATATCATTGTCTCATTCTTCTTACTTTTTAGCTAGTTAAAATTTTACAAATATTTTTTTTTCAGTGACGCACGTAGGAATTTTTCAAGAGGTAGGAGAGGGAGGGGGTGATCGAAGGTCGAAATTTCATCATTCTCGTATCATACCCTAATATACCGCCAAACATAATCTTTCGATTTTGTTGATTGTCGAAGACACAAAACAGTAAAACACAAACAAATAAATAAATAATTAGTGTTAATTAATACAATAAATTATTACTAACGACTAATTAATTAAATTTTACGTAATACACATAAAATTATAATCAATTAAAAAAAATCAAGGTTGAGGTCCTTGACCCATGATTCTTTTAATAAAATATTTACTATTTATAAAATTTTATTTTTGACTTATATTAATCATTATATTATATTAATAGATTTTTGATAAAATAATACTGTTATTGAATTTTTTATATATCTGTGTATATTTTTTAAATTCTTCTATACAGCAATTAATTTTACAAATGATTGGAAACTTGAACCAAAAATTTTTCTGAAGTACTGATTCATGATAATCATACCTATATATTATCTCCGAATCCATCGAATTTTGGTGTGGCTGTGGTAACTCAATAGTAGTGGCTATTGAATCGGGACCGACGTTGTTTTTGTTGAGTACTAATGCCCCGTGTAGAGTGGCTGATGCACGTTAAAACTTCGAGGCTTAAAGTCCTCAGTTGGTGGGGCGTGGAAGTTTGGAAAGTGAGGAGCTGGCTCAGGTGTCATCCTCGTCACTTGACCAAGGCTGGGCTCAAGACTACATAATCCGTCACCATAAGCTCTTGTATTGCTTTCACACACACAAGTGCAATGCTAATATTCAACCAATCAATGATAGTTTCCAGCATATTCAACTCAAGTGTATCATGAGTTATTCCAATTCACTGCGATGGATTGATTGCTCATTAATGTTTTTTTTTCTAGGGCTCTATAAGGGCTACAGGTGACGAACCTTGCAATTTTGAACTTCAATGAAGTAATGAAGGCTACTTTCAAAAGATGGCACTTCACTCTCCAAGCTTCCTCATTACTCCTACATGAGGACTTTTGAGTCTTGTCAGATTTAATATGAATCGGCCCCTTTACACACGACAGACCTTCATTTGCATTGGGACTCGAACCCATGACTCGATAGCGCCGGTTCAAAGCTCGCGTCTATGATCACTTGACTACTGCGGTTACAAAATATAAAATTTTTATTGCAATGAAATTCGGTTTAATGCAACACGAAATCAGAATTAGCAAAAAAGAACATATATTTACCATTATTTATAGAACACAATAAACATTTTTCAGGAAGTTTTTTTTCCTTTAAGCATAAGTGATAAAGCTTTTCCGTGTGGTTTTTTTTTTTTTTTTTATAACATTAAAATAGAAACACACGATTCGACTATCTGCATTTATTTTTAGAATTTGGCAATGAGAATTATTGTTTACATTTCCGCTGCTCCAATTCACCGCTATTTTTTGTTTTTGTTTCGGATTGCTTGTTTTGGGAAAAGCTATGACACGCGCTTGAGAAGTCCTTGCTCTCTTCTTTTTTATATTTTTTATTTTGCTATCTCTATCTAATCTTGGGGATGCATCTTAGAAAATAAGAGTATTTTATCATGTTTGTGAAATGTTTTATTTGAATCTCATGAACTTTGCACAATCATATTTTTCTCCTCTTTTTGATATTCTGTCCAACATTATTACTGGTGATTTCTATCTTTGACTTTTAGCCAAATATAGTGGATAATAACATTTATTTGTTTATTTGTATTTAAAATAAATTGATATAACTTTCTATGTTATAATCATTATTATGTTTTATTTTAGGTTGAATTCTTGTAAAGCCAATGGAGCAAAGAAGCTTTCTCGAGCAACTTCGTAAATTCCGTAATGATGATCTAAAGAAAGTTATTACAAGGGTAACTGCTGCTGATGGACGACAATTTGAAGAAACATTTAAGGATGGAGATTATTCATTAAGCAGATCAGGTCTCTCCGCAGGATTTGTCATTGACAATAGAGCAGATATTACTGTAGCTTTGATTGTCCAAGGTTTAATTCTTGGTAAGTTAATAATTGTTAATTTAGTTTGCATCAATTCTAATTTTTATTATTACATGTGCTGAAATAATTTTTATTTGTGTATAAATCAGTATTTATTTTATGCATTTTTTATTTCTTATTTTTTCTCTTCTCATTTTGAGTATTATCTATTTTTATTTGCATAATTAAACTACTGATTATTTAGTCTGTTTATGTTCTGTGTTTATTCAGTCTGAGTTCTGTAAATGTTACTTTAACTAACCATATCGGTAAAATCCTAGGAGAGCCCACACCTCTGGCACCAAATCGGAAAAAGCACCAAGCGAACCCGACAATGGTGGCAAGTGAATAATATAGTGGGACAAGGTGGATGCGTAGTGAAAATATATGTAAACAATACAGAAATTAAACATTTAAGATAAAAAAATATAAAAACAGCACTTACTTTCTTACTGCTGATCTTTTCCGAGTGTAGGGTACAGCGTAACAACAGATTTTAAAAAAGCCTTAAAGGTCTCGTCGCTATGCCAATGATCGTGTGAGCACCACCATATTTATTCTGTGAGATAATAGTCGAACATACCTTCAACGGGGCTGGTACGATTTCGAAGAAAGTGTTTTATTGCCGACTATGTTACATCATGCCAATCATTACATTTAAAACATTCATAACTCAAAGCAATCAATTCTTCCTTCATACACCTTTCAATCAATTCTTTCTTACCTTTCACATTCAACAAAGTAAAAAAATTCTAAAGTATATTCCCTCTCATACACAGCCATACTTCCAGCCCGGAGCCCAACAACAAAATGTAATTCAAAATGCCCTCCGACAAAATATGAAAATTCCAGAAACAGTTAGAGTTACCCTATCTAGTGTATCAAAATAGGATTACCAAGATGGCTCAATTATTGCCAACCAAAATAATTTGCGCCAAGGGTGAGGGCTTTCCTTGTACTGAACCATCATATCAATATTGCAAGTTTTATTTCCTATAAACTTATGTTTTATGTTGTGTGTTTTACACAGTTAATGATCATTCAATACTTCCAGTTTTGAAAATTCTTCATAATTGTGATTATAAACATTGTTTTATGTTATTAAAATTACTTAAGTGTTTTCTTTGTGAACCCAATGTTTTGAAAAATATTTTTAAATACAATTTATGAAAAGGGAAAGTTGGATATATTTATTTGTATCATCTTTCTTTTCATATCTTTAAGCATATGTATATGGTACACATGATGACAAGAGGCCTTCATTTAAAATTAGAAACAATCCAATATGCTTCAAATAAAGCTTATTTATTTTTCTTTTGAAGATGAATTTCAACAGACTTCATTTGCATGTTTGCAGGCATTTGAATTTATTTTATCTTTGGAATAATAGAGCGGTAGTTTTAAAGCTGCGTCTCCTACAAATAATTTTGAAAAGATTTAGAAGAGAAACTCTGAAAAAGGAGAATAAAAAAAAGGTACTTAGTTCTTCCCAACTTTCAAAATAACTTGCAGAGTTGTCAACTCTGATTTTGCATGCATCTTACATGCTGAATTGGCAATCATGTGCTTTGTTTCATGCAATGTCGCCATTACGGCTGCGAGAATATGTAAGTATCAAAAAAATTACATACACGATAGAGAAGTAAACAAACCTGAAGAGCAAGAAAACTCAGCAGTTGCTCAAAGTAACCAAGATATTTCAAATTAGATTAATTTTGAAATCACATTTCCAGGAATAAATTTTTTTTATTAGACAGTTACGAGACAAAGAATATGTATAACTTATAGATACTGAGTCAGAAATGATCACCAAGTGTATACATTAAGACTGCCTTTGTATAATGTTAAAGAATAGAACCCAAATTTGAAATATTTTTTCAGATATAAAAGTACTTGTACATTAATATTATGTTCTGGCTTTACTGTTCTGTAAAGGCCGTGGTAGCCGAGTGGTATAGGTATCAGATCGTGGCTTGCCTTGTCACGAGTTCGAGCCCAGTACCACTAAAGACCTGCCGTGTAGGGTAGCGATGCATGCTAAATCTGTTGAGAGCTGAAGCATCCTCCCGTTGGTGTGGTAGTTAGGAGAGGGGAGTGTCAGCTCAGGTGTCGTCCACGTCACTTGAGCATGGTTCAAAATTATGTGGTCCGTTGCCAAAAGCCCTCGTGTAGCTAAAACAGTGCAACGTTAATATTCAATCAATCAATCAATACTGTTCTGTAAAAAACAACATATTTTATCACAATACTCATTTTTTTCTAGTATAATATATGTTTTGCAATTTTTCTTGTATATCATAATGCTAAAGGAGCTATCCCTTAACATGTTAAATTGGAAAAAAATTAAGTATTAATGGAATATTTTGTAATTTTAAAAATTCTATTTTATAAATACATGTATTAATTACATTGTTGCAAATATTCTGTCTGAAAATGCACTTCACATTAGCTAAGACTCTTGTACACTTGACAAAGATGACTTGTTTACAAAAAGTGTTTTTTAACTGTAGCAACAGGAATATATAGGAAATAATCAAACTAATATTAATTTTTGATATATATGTTTAATGTTTTAGTTATTTATATATTAATATGAAAGCTTAACACATTTGGAGTCATAACGTTAAAAAATATATTTATTCTTTTTTCTGTGATTTTCTTGCACTAATAAGTTTTAATTTTTTGGTCATGTTGTAATTTTTTGAAGTTAATAAAAGTTTGATTCCTTAATTATGTTCCTCCAGCTATTATATATTACTATTTTAATAAGTTTTTAAATAGTTTAAAGTTTTATACCAAATAAGAACTTTTTCAACTATATTTTTAATGTTTCATAACTCAGTATATACTAACTACTTCAGAATAGCTTCCAGAGTTCATTTGTTACTTTTGTTCCATAAACCCTGTTACACTCAATCCTTCCATATGGCTTTGTTAAAATTTGTGATAAGTATAATTTGTGATATTTTGAGATAACTACTGATATTCCATCATGGGTAAGTAATGTACTTACTGATTAATGGGACCATGAAGCCAAACATGGTGAGACATAGAAAACACACCAAATTTTGTTCTTCAGTTGTATTTGTAGTAAATGTATCTTATTGGATATCATGCTGGAAAAAACTTGAAAAAGCTGTTCTCTACACCATGGTTCTCAAGTAAAATTTTAAAAAGATAAATTGACAAACACCCATTTCATAATGTGGCTTGTGTGATTTATCTAATGAAATTTTTTTTTGACCAGAGCTTTGTTTTGTTTCAATTCATTGCTTCTTTTTAATTGATTTTGCTTAAAATTTTTTTTCCCATTCAATGAAGAAAAATTCTGTAATTTGTTAATGAAATATTTGACTAGTGGTCATTTGGAAATATTAGGGACTCATTGTTATACATATTACTTTTAACTCTTCTGAAGTATTTATACCATTTATTTTAAGAATTTAGAATCATTCATAGTAAAATTTTATGCGTATGTAATATTGTTTATTAGAAGCAATATGCAAATGTATTATAAATGATTTAATCTTTCATTATAGTAGCTGAACATACCTATAATTATATAATATATTAAATTAGGTAATATAATTTTTGATGTTTCTTTTATATATGTAATGTGATAAATTTTCTAAAAAAATTCATTAATTTTGGAAGCTGTCTGTTTTTTT
This sequence comes from Trichonephila clavipes, assembly GCA_019973935.1. Lineage (NCBI taxonomy): Eukaryota > Metazoa > Arthropoda > Arachnida > Araneae > Nephilidae > Trichonephila > Trichonephila clavipes. The sequence continues at coordinate 43,860 of BMAU01005882.1, read as the reverse complement.
AAATCTAACCTGAAAAGTAAAATAAACCATAAATATTTTTCTATTTGTGGCTCTGAACCACAATTAATTTTCATTCAAAGAGCTATGTTTTACATTTGATGTAGAATATTAATGTAAATATAGCATTTAGATAAGAAAATAATCTACTATTGGTGTTGTGTTTAATTCATTATAAATGCTTCTTATTTTAAAATGTAAATTTTTTTTTGCTTTGTAAAATTTACCTATATTTATTTCTATACAAATCTAGTATTTGTTTCTAATTAAGTTTGAATGATGAATGTCTCTCAAACAATCTTATACTGAAATTATCATTCATGTAATTAAAATGAGTTATTATTGTTCCAGTGTGAACTGAAATGAAATAATATTAAGTTCTAATTAATATAAAAGAACTGCATTAACTCTTATTCTCTTGAATCTAATTTAAACACATTGAAAATAAATGTCAGTAACAAGTTCTGCTGGAACCATTTGAAGCTAATTACATTTAGTTTTTCGATAGTCAAAATTAATTTTAATGGGGATTAAATTTAGAAAAATACTTAAGGTATGTTTAAAAAATTTTATATTGTGTACATAAAACACTCCATATAATTTTCCAACATTAATTTACAATTTGATTTAAAATGTTAGACACATTATATACAGAGGATTATTTACATTTTGAAGAAATACATACTAAGTTTCAACTTTCAAAGGGAAATTTTTGCAAAATTCATTCTAATACTTCTAATTTATAAAAAAGAATAATATTAATATTTTATTAGTTTGTAAATGAATTAAAAATCATTAGATAAACTAATTTTTATAGTATCAAATTTTACTCTTATTGAGGTAAAACAATTAGAGGATTAAATAAGAGTTATAGGATAAACTAATTTTTTTAAAAATCTGAATGCCTTAGTCTTTTTTCTTTTAAATTTGAGAATTATACTTTGTGAATATGAATAATTCTTGCCATTATACCAATGTATAGGAATTGCAGTTTCTGAAATTATTTTATTGATCATAAATATGTAATACTTTATAAAATTAAATATATTGGAATAAGAAAAATAAATTTATTGTTGTTAATTGTGTAAGCTGTAAATGTACAAATCTGCAGTATATAAAATACATTTATTTGAATAATTTTAGCATTTTTGTGTTGTCAAAAATTGCTGTTGTTATTTTATTTAATGTTGCATTTTTGTTGCAATAACTTTATTTTAATTATTTTTAAAAATATTTTTTAATTTTAAATTTAAAAAAATTATATTATAAATTTGTTTACTAATATATATATTTTAATTTTCAATGCAACAAAGAATGACGCAAAAAAACCTGAGAAGTTTTGATATATTGAACTTCTAACCTGAAAATGTGTCCAATATTTTAAGAAGCAATTCTTAATGACTATTTGTTATAATTTTTCTTACTTGAATGTTAACTAACACTTGCATTGAATTTATATTGTGTTGTTTTTACTACATAGTAAAAACTATGTTTCCATAGTGACAGTGTTTGTTAAGTGTCTACTATAGAGTTAAATATATGTAGGACCAAGTCCACCCTTTTCTAATTTTGTTCATTTATATTCTCATATCTATCAGGGGGAAATATAACACGATAATCATAACAGGATAAATGTAACTGGATTTGTAACAAGGACAAATTTTTTCTTGTTACTCCTTTACTGATATTCTAAGTAGATTTCTATACTGAATATAACCATATTAGTTTTTTGGAATCTTTGTATATTTATAGAGGTATACTAGAGACATAATTTTGACTGCATAGACTTTTGATCTTTCAAAAAAAAGCTATGAATTTTCTTCTTAAAAATAATGTAAAAATCTGTATATCTTTCAACAAAAATTTAATATGTCACCAGGATGTTCAAACCACTGAGATATACACATGCATTAATTTTTGAAATATCAAAGTATGTATAAAATATTATATTAATTTACTTATTTTAATTTTTAAAGGTTCCCAGGATGTTGCAGCAGAACTGAAAATATTGGAAGATTTTAATGTGACTCATGTTTTGAATGTTGGATACAAAATTCCTAATTATTTTGAATCCAAATTTATTTACAAAAATGTTGAAATATTGGATGATCCAAGTAGCAATATAAGAACATTTTTTGAGGGTTGTTTTGACTTTATTGATGATGGTCGCCTAGAGGGATGTGTTTTAGTACATTGCAATGCAGGACTTTCTAGAGCCCCAACCATAGTCATAGCCTATCTGATGAAAAAGTACAACATGACTCTAAAAGAAGCATTCGAGCGGGTGAAGAGTGTCAGATCAGGCATAAGACCTAATGATGGCTTTATGAAAGTTCTGGAAGAATTTGAAAAAGAAATATTTGATTCACCAGTAAATCAGGGATGAATACTTTTTAAATACATTTTAAACATATTTTTAAGTAGTGGAATTGTGTATTTTTCCTTAATTTTTATAGTATTGTTACATGTTTATTTCTTATGAAACACATTTTTTTTAATTCTATACAATGTACAATTTGTGCTTTATATAAAACAAAATATATGTTTGATGATGTATAAAATTTTGAAAATTCTTCATTTTCTATTCTCAACATTATTCTCTGCTGAATATGCATGATTATAAAAATTGTTTGTGTTGTTTTAGATTTTTATATAACTTCCCAAACATGTACAATTCTGAGTGAAGTATGCAGTTTGTCAAAGTGTATATGGTATGTGTTCAGGAATTGATTTCTATAAATCTTGTTGATTATAGAATATTATTTAAATTTATTAAATAAAAATATAAATTAGCGTGCAAGTAATTTTTTTCAAATATTGGACTTAAGCTGTTCTAGAACAATGTCCTTTTTTTATTTTTAGAAAGTTAAGTCTTGTGTTAGTATGTGATTTTGTTTTTTTCTAACATAAATATATTGTCTTATTTTGATTTTTTTGTCCTGTGCATTTTATCAGTACTTTAATATATTAATATATAACAATAAATTATGTGTAATGCTGAAGTTAAATTTTGAGTCCAATTAACTTTCTGTAATTCTTGGAATAACCAGCTCATATTGAATTGCGTGCTTCTGTAACATAAGAGTTACTCACGGAAAATTCAAGCATTGAATTTGCTTAGTATTTTATTTTTTTCCATGCAAGATGAAGCATTTTTTTATATAATTATATTTATTTTTATCTAATGAAAAATTTTGCTCATAAACTTTTTATAATTAAGTATTAAAATATTTAAAATTTGTGTATATTACCACATTTATTCGAATCTAAGCTGCTTCAATATCTGATATTTGCAAAATTTAAAATAGTTTAAGATGAAAACTAATGAGAAGTGAATAATTAATTTATTTTAGTAGTATTATAATTTGTAACTACTAAATGAACCTGTAATTGCTTTAATCGTCCATATCATGCTCAGTTTTCCACATTGAAACAAATTTTTTTGTCTTCAATTTCTAAGTGGATCTTGATTTTCAATAGCTTTAACATTGGGAAAAAAGTGGGATTTAGATCAAATAAATATGGTATATTAACATATTTTATTATATTTCATATACAAAGTATTGGTTGGTTATATCATTCTTTCCTGCCAAAAAATATTTTTATATTTGTAAATGTTACTATATTAAATATCAGAAACTTAAAATTATGGCATCCCCCCCCCGTGAAATATGGATTTCTTTCACAAATATTTTAAATGTGAGATTTTCAAATGTATGGTTATAGAGTATCTTCTTTTTAAAAGCATCTCATCATTTAGAAAAATTTAAATGAATAAATTACCAATAAATTAAGTACTGTACATTATAGTTTATACTTGTATGAAATGTTGAACTATATTTTAAAAAATGTTAAAAAGTTTGACACTAGTGCCTTACATGTGTATAAAGTTCTCATAAAGCTCCCAAAAGTTTGACTCTAATGCCTTAGACATGTACAAAGTTTCCATAGTGAGGGAGAAATCATATGAAAGAAAACAAATTTCAAATTTTCTGAGGGAAAGAATCTTTTTAAAGTTGTTGTTCATAAATATATTAATAAAAATAATTTTTAGAGTTAAGAACTTTGAAATTTGTAGTTTTTTAACCATTAATTTTAAAAGATTTCGTCACTTATTGTATATATTCTGCGTAAATATTGTATGCTTCATCAATACTATCATTCTTCAGAGTGAAATAAACATTTTGTGAAGATTTTTTAAAACTCTTTGATTAGTTTAGTTTTAGTTTATATGTTCTTGTTTAAAATCTTAATTCTCTTATCTAAATCAATTATTTTGTGACTGTTTTATAAATAATGTTTTTTTGTGCAGAAATCAAAAGCATTTCATTATTAGTTTCATTTCAAATAGATTTTATTGTAGGTATAGATGAAGTTTATTGAAATTCTTGCATATGCTGTACAATATCGTATTGGAAATTGAATTATTCATTTCTAATCAATATTTGAACTTATCCTAAAAATAACTTAAATTGCATCCATGTTTATTTGTTTGTATCACACTTTATATATGTCATGATGATATTCAACATTTAAGAGATATAAATTAAAATTATATTTAAATTTTTAAAATACTCTAAATGCTAATTTATAATAAACTATCTGAACAACAAAATATGATCTGTCGATTGTCACAGAAATTTAAATTAATATTATTTTTACAACTGTGTTTATCAAAAAGTGATAACAAAATTGTTTCTGCGTGTAAAATTAGTAGCAGTTAATAGTGTTCATTTATAATTAAATTTTAGAAAATTATGTTTCAGTTTTTATGTATGTCTTCGAATTTTAAATATGTTTATTTTGAAAATTTTACAAATCTCAAGTGTTTGATGTGTAGAAATAAAAAAGAGTTTTTAAATGTGAATGTTTACAGTTCTCTTTCTCTCTCTCTTTTAAAAATGATGAAAGTTTCTAATTTTAAAAATTTAGTAGTCTTGCAATAAAGTTTTTTTGTTATTAATTCAAAAGAGATAGTATCATAAGAATTTTGTACTATTTATGTAATTTTTAAAATTTTTTGCTTTCATTTAATGTTTTGGGACTTTTGCAGTGAGTTTCATAATTTTGAGTAAAAGTAACAAATGAGCATACCTCTGAAGATAAGTTCCAAATTGCATCCACATGAGAAATAATATTCATGCAGAATGCCCCATTTTTCTACACAAACTTTCTTTGATGGAATTGAGAATAAAAATTGTGTGGGGAGCTTGACTTAAATTACACTTACTATTATATTCCTGGCGTTAATACCCATGATTCTCCATAACCATGGATTTGCAAGCTGCTTTGAAATGTGACTTTAATGAAGAACTAAATCCTGTGGTTCTGTAATTTTATTATTCAAAATAGACAGCAGATATCCTTAATTTTTTCTTAAATATTGAATTATATTTGTATGTCGTATATAGTGTCTAAATTTTAGTAATGAAAATCATTTTTGTATTTTTGTTATTCATTTAACCATGCAATCTATGATATTTAAAGGAATCAAATCGCTTAGGTTAATATAATAAATATAGAGGTGCATTGTGCTAGATAACTGAACATAGAAATTTATTTCCTTTTGAATGGAGTTTTTCCCCTGCTTACTTATCTTTATTACTGTATTACTTTGTTTATTACATGTCTCCTTTCCCAGATTAAGTAATAATTTTTTTAAAAAATACAGTGTTCTAATTTTTTTCGGAAAACTGATAAATGAAGAAAATATTTTCAGTTTTTTCTCTCTAAATAGTGAATAAACATGATTGATTATGCTTTATTAAAAATAATGAATAATTTCAATTATGAACAATTTTAAATTGTAAAAAATAAAAGTAATATACAGTAAATTTAATATTTGATAATCATAATATTACATAAACACAGAAATACTAAAAATGGTCTGTATGCATCTTATTGAACAAAAAAATGTTATTAACTTCTTGTTTATAAAATAAGTATCTGCAGATTACATTTAATTAAATTTACTGATATGCATGTATTTAATTATTTAAAGGAGATATTTCAGATATGTCTTAATGCGATATTTTGCTTATATTTTTGAAGCTTAAAGTTATAATTACATTGCTTTTTGTTTTTTGATAAAATGCTATAAAGTGATAATGTAAAATTTGTTTCAAAATTCATTGATGTTTAATGATGTTTTCTCCTTATTATGTGATCATTAAACCTGTAAAATGATCTTAATTTTCTTTCTTTTTATAAATTATTAATCTTCCTGCTTTCTCTCTCTCTCTTTTGAAAGCATTCGTTTTAATGTTTTATCTCTTACTGGAAATCTCTTACAAAATTCCTTCAATAGATGGCAGCATGGTATAAATATATAATTTTTGGGCTCATTCTACAAACACCTCTCCTATTTAGATATTTCTGTGAAGACATATTTTTTGAAATTATTTAATTTCTATCTCATGTTTTGAAGAAAAAATAATAAATCTTTAATGAAAATTATTTTTTTTAATGATTAGGTAGAATTTTTTGTTCTCCTTTAATTTTTAAAGTTGAAAGTTAAGAAAATTGATGAAGAAGCATATTTGCTATTTTTTTTTTTTTTTTTTTGTTATTACATGTAATGCTCTGAAAGAATTACCGTAAGTCCACACAGCAAATGTATTTAAAAATCAGTTAGGTCTGACATTTGCACACTTCTGAATCATCTAAAAACTTTTCTCATATCTTTTTGCTTAGACTATTTATTCGATCCTAAAATTTGTAATTCGCTATTTTATATCGCTTTTGTTTTGAGTGAAATATAATTTATAACTGTCGAAAGCTTTTTATTAAAACAAATTATTTCCATTAATTTGTTTCTTGTAAATGTTTCTCTGCATCTGTTAGAGTGAAATTTTGTTTTAGAATGCTGTATTGTATAAGAGTATTTCCTTGCTCTCAAACCATGTTATAAAAGTATTGTGTTACGCTGAGTTAGCAATGAAAAGTTATTTTTTAGTTCCTTTATAATAAGTTAAATTATATCAAATAAGAGCATAATGTACTTGAAGCAAATTACGAAGTAGGCCAGTGTTCCCGACCTTTTATCATCGCGTACCGGGCAACGTTTTATAATTTTACAGCGGCCCACTGATTTCAGATTGTTTTGATTTAATAATTTTAAAAGAATTGTATTTAAACATGCTTTCAGAATAAAATACAGTTACACCAAAAAATGAATGTAAAGTGATTTCCTTAAAAAGTCGCACAAATCCGAGAGAAATACGCCACAGTAAATAAAATGGAAATAATTTAGTGTTCCTTGTGCAACCAAGGCCAGGTACTATTTGATCCGCGGAGCGGTACCTAGTCCAGGCCTAGAGACCACTGAGCTAGACGGCCCTAATGTGTCAAAAAAGGGCATGAGAAACATTTGCAAAATTCTGTGAGAAGAAAAATACGAAATTGCCATTCACAATAAAAGAAATCCTCTATTTGGAATTAATTTTTTTTTTTTTTTGTACTTTAATGAAAATCCCTCAAATATCGGTGACAAAGATAAATGTTAGTTTGCAATACTGGAAATGGAAAAGTAAAGACTGATAATAGCAGCCCGTGAAGGTAAAAAAAAAGCAAATTAATGAATCTTTCCTTTTTAAATTTGTCATGTTTAGTGTTAAAAACTGTGATTGATGAGATTCTCGATATAAGGTCATTGGAGAAGACAAGTTTCGCCAGAAGCTATAAGAAGAGTAAACGTGGAACATGTTAAGAAAGGAAATTCTTATTTTTCGAAATTGACAGTGATTTCTAGCAGAAAAAGTGTAATCTAAGTAAAAGACTTTTTAATAGTGAAAAAATAATTTCTTATAAAATAAATGAATTGAATTTGTAAATTGAATTCAGCTAATGCTATCAACGAAAAGGGGATTTAATAATTTATTTATTTTACCAAATAAATTATGCCAATTTGACTACCCTTTTTAAAATTTAAATATAAATTCCATTCTAATATTCTAACTAAAAAAACGTTAAAAAAAAGTTGCTCTTTAATTTGATTAATCAAGTAAATATAAAAAAAAAGATGTATATTTTTGTTCTGAGTTAGCAGTATATATTCTGTAAAATTATGTTCTGAAATTTGACAAACTAGAAGTTAACAAACCTTTTCATTTTTATTTTCTTCCTGAAAAAAATTATCAGATTAAAAAAAACATCTAATCTTTTTTTGTTTTGTTTTAAATTTACTAATAAATAATAAACTTTCTCTATTTTTTTTAAATCGTTTTCAAAGCAAATTAGTAAGAACTTACCTCCAAAACAAATAAATGATGTATTTGTTTTTGATTGCTATTTAAATAGCCTAATTTACAAGTGTTTTGATTCACCTCTCAAAAAATATTTTCGTTCTTTTTTAATTTATTCTATCACATGCTGCATATAAATTTAAACACACATACAATAAAATACATGAGTGAGAATAGTGAAATGTTTATTTAAGTGTGTGGGTTTATTTTTGTTTAAATAACTTTTAAAATTATAGATATCCTAAAAGATTTATTAGTCAAAGCAAATAGGCCGCTTTATTTTAAAATTGATTTCCTGTAAATAAAATTTGTTATTGTGATTTCAATTTTAAAACAAGCAAATCACTTAAATACATGAAATTTTCCTCTCTATACCCGTAAATTTTTTCTTTCCTTTTTTAATGTGTATACTTTTATGAGTAAGAACGTGGACACCACTAAAAGAAAATTTCACTCGGTCCGCGCAAGGCGAGCAGAGGTTCTCGAACACGAAATAGAAACTGACCGCGGTAGTCATATTTGTTAGAAGCCGTCTTGAGGTATTTCTTTTTCTTGGTTTATGTAATCTGAATCACCCCCCCCCCATATCTTAGGTATTATAAACTGAAAAAAAATAGTGAGCATTTTTTTTTTTTAAATTCAGATTATTTAATGCTTTTTTTTTTTTGGATTACTCGTATCGCAAACGATTTTGATAATAATTTTGTTCTCGTTTGTCATACTGTTTGTTAGAAACAAAGTTTATTTGTATTGCATTATTTTATTGTTGACAGAATTAGAAGATCAGTTGTAAATGTTATAGATACAAACATATTTTTAGAAGAAATAAAAAAAAAAAAAAATCTGAATGTGTGTGTAAAATATGTTCTAAATATAAACAGTTCTATTAAATATTCTGTTGTTCCCTGTGAGTTTAAAGGACATTTTTTTTTTCTTGGAATATATATTTATATTGCAAATAGTTTTGATAATTATTATTTATTTACTTGTTTATGAATGGTTGATTTGCTCCGAATTATTTTATCGTTTTCAAAAGTTCGCAAAAAGTTAAAAAAATTTATTTAAAGTCCAAAAAAAAAAAAATTGTACATTTTTTTTTTTTTGAAAATTCCATAGATTATTTTATTTATATGTTAATGCTTATTGTCTTCATTACACTTTTTGTTTTACGCATTCCTTTCATTTGTGAACCGATATAAATTGATCCAAGTTTATATTTCATCTTTTTTGAAAGCATAGGCTTCAATTTATTTATTTCTATGAATATACAATTTTTTAAAATATTAGATATTGAAAATTGTATAACGCTATATATTTTTTAATAAATCTGGAGAAAAAATTAAGACATATATTTATATAAGCAAGTTTATAATAATATAAAAATACTGGTACACTATATATATATTATGTCCGTAATACACTGTACGATAGATAGGAATTTTTACGTATGAGTAACGCGTGAATATTAGTAAAATTACTTCAGATTCTGAAAGTTACTGGTATAGTGAAACAATAACAAAAGTTTCTAGATGCATTTCAAAATTATTTGTAATAGATCGTTATATAGGAATAAAAAAATATTTGCTATGTGATTAAGTGGAATAAAGTTTTTTTCTATGGGAAACAGAACATGATTTTTAGAGGAAAAATGTAAGATATCCTTTACTAATTTTATTTTTACGCGAACAGGAAAAATTTGGTGGGTAGATCCTTTTTTTTTTTCCTAAATCAAAGTTAGTCTGTTTGAATTCTACTGGTGATTTTTTTAAAAAAAATTTCGTCATTTAAATTTATAATTGTATACACATTTAATCTTATAATATATAAACTAAAAGAATTTCAGATTTAATTTTCAACGGTTATTATTTCATAGCAAATTAAGTATAAATTCCGAAAGTAAAATTCTTTCCTAATCGTTTTTTTTAAGCGGCAGTAGATATCATCAATAAGAATAGATCATTTATGAGCAGCTGGGTGGATTATGAAATCTATTACTAATCTGTTAAATGATTCTAATGGAATATTAATTTGATTGTATAACTTTAAACAAAATTAATTACTTAAATTTAATTCCTTGATATAATACTTTTATTTCAAATCTTATTTAGACTAGAATAAGTTAACTACGTTGTTGTCAAATTGCTACGGAAAGTGGGCCGTGGTAGTCTAGCGGTCATGGTCGTAGACTTGTGACTGGGGTTGCCATCTCGATGCCACTGAAAACCCTCCGTGCATAAAGGCAAAGCCCTCTCGTTATCATGATGTGGAAGTTAGGAGAGTGGGTTCCGAATTAGGTGTCGTCTTCGTCACTTGATCGTGGTTAAAAACTGAGAGGTCCGTCACCAATAGCCATCGTGATGCTTTAAAGTGTGACGTCAATATAAACCAAATCGAATTCCGCTTATTTTCTAAGCAAAAGGAGGGCCGCGGTAACCTAGTGGTCAAGGTAACGAACTTGTGGCTGGCGTGTCATGAGTTCGAGCCCAGTACCGCTGAAGACCCGCCTTGCAGTGGCCGCGGTAGCCGAGTGGTATAGGTATCGGATCGTGGCTTGCCATGTCACGAGTTCGAGCCCAGTACCTCTAAAGATCAGCCGTGTAGGGCAGCGATGCACGTTAAATCTGTCGAGAGCTGAAACGTCCTCCCGTTGGTGTGGTAGTTAGGAGAGGGGGCTCAGGTGTTGTCCACGTCACTTGACCAGGGTTCAAAATTGCGTGGTCTGTCGCCAAAAGCCCTCGTGTAGTTGAACAGTGCGACGTTAATATTCAATCAACGCCTTGCAGAGGGAGCCGATGTACGTAAAAAAAAAAAAATGAGACTCAAACGTCCTCACGTTGGTCTAGAATGAAAATTAGGAGAGGGGTGCCAGCTCAAATGTCGTCCTCGTCACTTGGCTGAAGTTCAAAATGGAATATTGTTCCTTCTTGTTGTTTTACAGTTTGACGTTAATACAACCCTCACTCGATCTGGCCCGTCTTCTTTAGTTGTTGTTGGTACTAATGCCACCTGATCGGCAAAGGCCAGATCAAGGCCCACGAAATTCACCATGGCAAAGGGCTTAACGCATGTTATTAGCCGTATCATTAAGCACCGTTCAGATGACAGAACGATTTAGCTCGGTTTCACCCCAATTTAGTGGGAGAACACCTCTTCTCTTCCCCTTCCACCAACCTCACGAGAGAAGTTGCGGCTCGACGGCTATTTAGAGTACCCCCATGCCGCGAAGGCACTATACATTTACAAACATCCATGTCTTTTCCGGGATTCGAACCCTGTCCCAACGGCACAGTAGTCAGTGTCGCTAACCACTATACCGGATGGGCGACTTCTTCAGTTTATTTTATATATTATAATCAATTTTTAGTTACTAAGTGATCCAATAAATCCACCATAAGTTTCATACAAATATCACATATAATGCCAAATGGTAATTTTATTAAAAATAAGCCAACGTTAAAATTGCAATATTAAACATTAATACGCCGGTTTGTAGGTATAAAGAAATTACTAGTCAACAACTTTTTCTTCCAATCACAGATGAATACGTTTTTTCTGACGTCACATCATATTTGCTTCAAATCGTTTGTGAGTAAACATAACAATTGTGTGTGTGAAGTGAATATCCCCTTATTTTAACCATTAGTTTTTAGAAGTAAAATTAAATTAATAAGAATTGTGAGGGTTTACTTGTATATTCTAATATTTGCACCACTAATTTTAAGTATGTCCTCCACCTGCTCTAGCCTTATGAAAATTCTCAATTCCCGTTTGCTTCTTGACGAGATAGAGAGAACAGAGGCTATTCGTCCATCTTCCGAGGCTGTGTCGTATGTCGAGAAGTTTCTTCTTCCAGCCCGTCATCTTGCCGGAGAAGTTAAAAGACCAGAAATTTTCCGAATTGTATTGAACGTGAAACAATTTCTGCCAACTGAATTGGAGTTGAAAATCATGGACAAGGAACTCGTGATCCGAGGGGAACACGGCTCTCTTCTGGATGAACATGGAATTGTTTCTCGAAAATTTACCCGGAAGTTTGAGATTCCAGATGATGTTGATGTAGATACGTTTAGATCCCTTGTCGATCGAAATGGCTTACTTGTAATCGAAGCTGAACGCTTAGATGCAGAACACCGCGGAGGAAAACTGATCCCTATATATGTCGAACGGAGTTCATCAAGTGAAAAAACAAAACAGGTGAAGTCTGTTGAATCGGATGCAAGTAGTAAAAATCAACCAATTCTTGAAAATGGTGGGGATGGCCAACTTTCAGAAGAAGAGGAAATCATTTATACACAAATTGAAACAGAAGCTACTGTCTAAATATTTTTATAGTTTGTAGCAAACACCCTGCAAGAGAGATCTACCAAATTTAAAAGTGTTGTGTACAATTGTCCGTAAGTGATTTATTGATATAAAATTGCTCTCTTGTATTCATGTTCTATTTTTCGAAACTATTAAAATGTTCTATTCAAATCTTTCATTAGTAACTTGACTTTCTTGTAATCGTTTCAGAGCCATGATTTCAATCTGGAAATTCTGCTTAAGTTTACTGGTAAACTAAGATACAGCCCCTTGATATTAAACTTTTATGATCATTTTCCTCAAGAGATGGTTGTAGGAAAACTTACATTTAAGATATGAATAATCGAAGTAACACATCTCGCAATTTATTTTGGTTTTGTAACAAATTTCAACCTTTTGCATTTGTGAAATATTTTTGAATAGAAGAAATTTACCAGTTGATGTATACAATCTCATCTTAGTAATGCGTTGGGTAAAATATTTTACTTTGTTACACATTTGAGACAACCACATGAGAACTCGGTTTAAAAAAATACACAATTCAAACTTTTACGTAGAAATTTAAAGAGTTAGAATTTCAGGTAATTACATGTGAAATAAGTAATGTGGGAGAAAAGACAAAGAGTATCAGTGAAGATAATTTTTAAGTTTAGGTAATTGTCCGTATTAGTCTAAATTTTTTTAAAACTTTTTTTTGTAACTTTTTAGAAGGAATAATAGAAAAAAAAGAATGATGTACACAGAAATGTAAATAAGTATAACACTTTAAAATACATGGATTGATTTCAAAGAAATTTTAGAAGATTTTAAACAAAACAGTTCATGTTATATGAAATGTAATTTTTGTTTGTACAACGTAGGGATAGTTTTCTTTTAAAATTTAAGGGAAATATTAAAAAACAATAAATACATGCATAATTATGTATCGCAATATGGAAACTTTTTGTAATATTTTCTCCTTTAAGGTTTTATACATAAATTTTAGGTCATTTTATTCAGAAAGTTAACAAAACTTTTCCTGAAAATTTCATAGAATTATCTTGATTTGTTTTTGAATTATCAAAGACCTGTAAATTTTTCTTTTAGAAAACATTGTGAGACAAGGGTTTTCAAAGTATTTTGCTAATGTAAAAAGAAATTAACTTTTATAAAATAGTCTAAAATCCACAAGGTCTCTTTTTTTTTCCTTGTGCTGCAAACTTCTTTTGATGCGCGAGTATGAATTTTCTAATTTTGTAGAAAGTTATAAATGTTTTTTAGCATTATTGATACATTGATAGTCGTAGAATTTTAATATGAAGTGACTGTTGGCATTTAGTTTTGACTTTTTCATAACATTCAACAATCTAGTACATCTTCATAAAACTAAACAGCAACTGCAAAACTTTGTGTTAGGACTAAAATCTATTTAACACCATTGAAACTTTCATTGGAATTTTGTCATACCATTCAATACTTTTTATAAACAGATTTTAAATCCTGCCATTTCATATAAGGTGGTCTTATAAAGTGATATTTATAATGGTTTGCACAGAATTTTGGAGGTTTTATCTATAAATGTTTTACTCGGTGTTTTTGTCAGCTGAAACTCGACCAACTGTCTGTTCCTGGTGAGTACTGACCATGCAAAGGTTATTTATTACTTGAATAGCAGTGTTAAAAAATTGCATTTTGCATGCTTGTTAAATTGTTTGTATATTGTGAATTGCAATTCCATAACAATCTAATACTTAAAAGCTTGTTGCTTTAGTCTGTTGATCAATATATTGGTGAAGAATTTGTGTCAAAGCTTATTTATATAATTAAAGTTGAATAACATTTCATTACTTAATATGCTGACTGTTAACTGAAAACTAATGGTTTATATTCTGGTCTAGGCTATTAGTAATGAACTTTCTTGTAGTTAGTTTACTGGCCTTATTTGTGCAGCTATAATGAAATTCATAGTATATCAGTGTAAATATAAAAATCTTGTAATATTTGTCAAGTAAATAATTTGTAAGTATTGGCTTTTTGCACCAGAATTCTTAAGGAACACTGAAAGTCAATTTTAAATTTTAACTAAATTAAGTACCTGACAACTGCATTATTCGAGGGCTGTTTGACTGATTTAATAAATGTGTCCTATTAATGTTTTCTTTGATTGAATGATCTCATAACTTTCAAAATACTATAACATTCTTTTCCTTGGTAAGTAGAAAAAATTAAATTCTAATTTTTCACCAAAAATATAAAATAAGTGACTTATAAACAAGGTTATTCCTTTTGAGTATGTATGACATCAGTGGCCAACCCGTGGAACACGAAGACTTAATGAAAATTTTTTGGGAAGATAACCTTTTTTTACAATTTTATTAAAATGGGGTTGTCTCAGACAAAAACACCAACATTTGGATCAAAATATATTTCTGAATGAATGTTTTCTGCTATAAACATAATAAAATAAATATCACTCATAAATAACTTTTCTGCATCTATAATAACCTAATTTTTTGTAGGCATCCGTAAGAGCTAATCCTAAAATATATGATTTGGTAAAAAAAGCAGCAATTCAAAAGGCACATTAAGTAAATACTGAGCATTTAATAATTATTTTGAACTAAATGATTCAAGTTACTCATTTTTATTTTATACTTAACCTAATTGTTTGAACTTGTTAAAATTTTATTAAAATAAAAACCTAAGTTTGTACTTTCATCTTATTTATATTTTTAAATTTCGACTACATAGACTTGCACTGAAATATGTGCTATTTGTGTAAAAATCCCATAAAATAAAACTTTTTTCACTTTTCCACATTTGTTTGTTGGAACTGGCATGTTTAATTATTTTTTATCAAATAGTGGCACTCTTCTCAAAAAGGTTGGCCACCCCTGATGTATGTTAATGCTTTTCTATATATATTATTGGCTGTACTTGTGTATTATGGTATGACAGTTTTTGATTTGGCACACATAAATGGTTGAAAAATAACACATGTAAGTACCTAATTTTGTAGTTCATCTCTCAATTGCCCTTAAACTTTCCTCTTCTCTCGAGTCTTTTGATGATTTTAAATTTCTACATACGACAAATGCAATTTAATTTATCTATATTTAGGCTATACATGTTTTTCACAGATTCGTACGCTTTTTATTCACCATCGTAGTGATCCTTGTATGAAAATTATCATAGATCCCCTAATTACTCAAAAATACGACATTCTACATCAGTAATCATGTTTGATTTGTAATCCTTGTGATTGTGCAAACATGGGAAATAAAAACAGCCCTGGGAATGTTTGTCATCGTCACATTCCTTACTTTAGCATTTTGATGTCCAATATATCTATGGATATTCAACTAATGAATTAACTGTTGTGAGATAAATAGCCATGTTTCTGCCAAGTCCTACCCACCAACACCCACATTAACTAATATTTCCTTACGTGAAGTTTTTTGTATTTTCTTTTTCATTCTATAGCAATTCTTAACTGTTTTTGTAAAATTGACTTAGAAATTAAATTTAAATTCAATGTACTGAAGAGATTATTTCCTACAGTACAACCCCTTTGAATTAATCAATGTAAACTGTATTTAGATTATATTTACTGTACATCTTAATAAAAAAGAGAGATCCCTTTATCAAATCTGTGCTTCTATTTCATAAAAAGGGGCCTACAACAAATCTTTAATCTTGTGCAGTTCATCATATAAGCAAACTGGAAAACATAATCTAGGCTAAACTATAGATTGGGCAGGGGGGCTTGTGGCGATTTCAATTTTTTAGTTGACCGAAATCGGTTGAAAAGCTACTTCCAAATTTCACAGTCTGTCAGAATGAATTCGTTATTTCACCATGATATCTAGGTAAAAATCGCCAAATCCAAAGGCCCCTAATACACTCTAGCGCATAATCTTCAAAAATGTTGTTTAAAAAAACCTTCAGTACCCAAGTATTTTAATACATCTTTCATAAACACTTATCGAAATAATTTTGTTTCAGATCCTTGATTTTTGTAAAACTGGCAGTTTTCAGCCCATTTTTATGTGCGTCAAAAGTTTTAGTTGATTATTTCATATTGTTTATGCGTATACTGATTTCCTATCAATTCTCGCTTTCTAGAACGAAGTTGCCATGAACTATGATTTATGTTTCGACCAATTTTTTAAGCAAAATTTCAACGTGCAATATTGATTATAACTATATCAAACAGGGTCCGAAAATTAGCTAGATAATACACTAACTACATATATATGCGTTGCCATTGCTTAGCATGAAATTTTAGTGGTGAGATGGGTTGGAGAATATTAAATATCAATGCGTGTTCAGAATGTTTTTGCTTTTTGTTAATACAATGTTGCACATCTCATAAAATAGTAAATGAACTTTAATGTTGCTGGTTACTAGATAAAATATGAGACGAATATTGTAACACGATGTTCTACAGAAAAGGTAAACAATATGAAATGATAATAAGTGTTGCCACAAACGACAGCAAAGAAATTAAGAGTTAAATTAGTTCTCATCAGTTCATGCAGCCACAAAATCATTAAAGTAAATGCAGTAAAACAATGCCTGAAAAATTTAAAAAATGTTATTAATTTATTAAAAATGAAAAATATTGAAGTTGAACTGAAAATTACAATTTTCTGTGCAATTTCCAGTTTCAAAATCTACTTCCGGTTCACTTTATGCAGCAAACGGTGCTTTTTAAAATAGCTGTATGTCTTTAGTTTTATTCCACATCAAATAGAATGACAAATGTTTTCAAAACAGAAAAAAATGTCATAGAGCCACTAAATGGCATTTTACGCGTACCTTACAGTCATTAGCATTTTGATTTAGTTCTTTTCTGATTGCGAAAATTTTAATTTTATGCAGCCGAGATGAAAATGATGAAAGTTAATAAGGATGTCTCATTTTTCTTACTTTTTTCTGAATTTATTTGAATTTTAAATTTCTGCAATGATTAGACCATGTAAACATATATTTAAAATACTATTCTGGACATACGATAGGGATCAAGAATTAGTGTTAACTGTTGAGATTTGGAGTTTTAAAAGTATCATTATAAAAAAAAAGACTAGCGTCTAGATCGCGGGAATCCAAACAATACGGAAGGGACGAGTCTACTAAAGATAAGGCGAAAGGAGAGAGCGTGTTAGTAGGGAGAAGTAGGGATTAGGGAAACAACCGCGAATGTTGAATAACCGGTTAACGTAGTTGATTTAGTTCACCATTTTTCCGTTTGCTGATTTCGTTTTCAATAGAATTTTAAAAAAAATGGCTGATAAGCATTTGAAAGAACAGCCCTTTTCAAGGCCATCTGAGAAGTAAAAACGGCTGTGCGCGTTATGTGATGAGAAATTTCGAACGATGAGAGAATTAAAAAAAAAAACACTACTTAGAATAACCATGATGATTTATATAGAACTGAAGCATGAAAAACACGTATTTTGGAAACAGGAACTCCCAAAAGCATTCAACATTCAATTTAAAAGTAATTAATATTATAACTAGCTGTATGGCCCAGCATTGCACAGGCTTTCTCTATTTTATAAGTACAAGCTTGAGCAGATTATACTTTTTCGAAATTTCTTTGCGTTGCATGGGCTATTGCTGTTTTAAGAAATGGTGCATATTTTTCAGAATCAAAAAATATTAACACTCAAATGGGCATTTATAAAATAAACGTAAAACATGACAAATGAAATTAATAAGTGTCTATTTTATTTTTTTTAATATTTTAAACTACTTTTTAAAAAAAATTAAAGCTTATCAGTTTTATATTTTTCAAAAATAATGTATGATTAATTTTGTTTTGCTTATTATTTTACATATGTCTGTAAAATGTTTTTCATATTCAAGAAATATTTTTATAAGAAGCGGTATGTGTGTAAAAGAAAAAATTAATACGAAATTATATTATGTTCAGTAAAATAATGGAAAAATATTTTAAATTAAATTTACTTTTGTAACTTTAGAGAGAACCCTGCTTATTATTGTAGGTACAGTAATTATATGAGATACAAGGATTCAAAAGTCCGTTTTTCAGCTGTACAATAATTTGAGGCTTTTTTTAAAACAGAATCTTAGATCATGATTACCTTTTCATGACACAAATATCAAAGATTTTTTTTTACAATCAATGAAACTACACCGTCACTTCTCACCTGTTTTTATTCTCATGTTATGTCCATTTGTTCACCCCACTAAAAAAATCATCTGTTCAAAAAACTATGGATGCGAAGTAATATTTATTAATATGGATACGAAGTAATTTTTCTCTAACAATCTGTTCCTCATGCTGTTTGTATATATACACATATATTGTATACATTTTTACATATAAATGTTACATGTTTTACATATCTATGCCATTTTCTTTCGATGAAATTTAAGATTGCTATTCTTCCTTCATCGACATATTCAATGTTTTCTTCATTGTAGTAAAATATTGCTTAAAGTATAACAGAAAGGAAATGACACCAAATTCAATCTAATTGCTATTAAAACATTGATAATATTGTGAAAATAATGCTTCCTATTTATGAGAAACCAGAGCGTATCATATTTTTTTGCATGTTACTGTTTTTGACCTTATGGTCCCTATGACTGATAAGAACCCATTTTTGTTTTAAATTAAAAAAATCAGAGTATATATATTTTTTTCACAAGAAGCTATTGACTGAAACTAGGATGAGGTGCACCTTTAAACAGTATTCTCATACTTTCTTTTGGACAATGTTGACCAGACTTTTCATCATGATTTTGCTTCTGACAATCTTGCAAACCAGAAAACTGTATAATTTGCGATCGGAAAAATGTTTGCACAGAAAAAAGATGCACCTTGAAAAGATTTTTTCATATTTCTCTCTGGATTTCTTTAAAATTCAGTGCTGAAGGGATTTTACGTCTCATGCCATCATGGTTTAACGTTGCTTCTGATGATCTGTTCCTCACATAGTTTCTTGGAGATCATATGCATATTTTATGTTACCATACTGTCCATATATGATATATATATTTCACTTATCACTATAGTTATTTATCATTGTATGTACTCATTCGTTTGCTCTTTGCAATAGTTATGATTTTTAATAGAAATATTGCAGAAAAGTATTGTTTCATTAATAAATTCTTTGGCAACAGTGTTTATCATTTGTTTCATTCAGTACTGTTGTGCTGGTTGTGGACTCTTTCAACGGGGACCTTTTTTATCTGTTTTAGGTAGATTTCGATGTTAGATCATACTAATTAATTTTTTTTAGTATTGAATTACATCTAATACTATATGTAAGATGTATTACAGAGATGTTAGATAGTATTTCACCCTTACCTCATGTAATGCTAATTGAATTTTTTTCCAGTTGAAGGCTTCCCTATATTTCTTAGTTATAATAGCATTTAGTGAATCAGTTTATCATTATTAATTTTTTATTTCGGTTTATCTATTGCAGGTTATTTCACCCATAGTTCCCATAGCAGAAATTGACTACTGCTATCACTTTTCTGTTATGAATGAATGCAAATATAAATAAAAATTATATCTATTTACTCTTCAGCACGCTAATTTTCTCTCTTGCATTGAAATATTAATTTTTATTAAATTATTATTTACTTTTAGCCTAAATTGCAATTTGTTTAAAAATATTTATAATGTGAACATTCACATTTGAAAAAATATTTTTAGTTTTTGGTTATATACTATACTTCATACAGGGTTTTAACCTCTCTAAAATTATTATAGCTGCTGTAATAAGTGAATTTCATGTTTTTTAAAACTTAACCCGTGCCCAAAGAACGGGCATTTCAGCTAGTTCCAGATAAAACCTTATAACTGCGGTAAGATGAATAATTCTTGAAATCTAAGGGTAGCGAGTTAGTTTCTTATTTTCAAACGCCTCCATGTAGTGCGACTAAGACATTTTAGATCTGTCGCACCACTGCCGACGGACAGATAATTTTGCAAGGGGCATGGTGATTCAACTAAGAAAAGTGGGTTGTCTCGTATGTAAAATCTGACGTTAAATCAGAGAGAGCTGACCTCTTCCCAAACGCATCTACGGTGCTCCGGCTGTGACGAAAATGTTTGAAACAAGGAAATGCGACAAGTCTGAGGAGTACTGGTGTATTTAGAGAGAGGTCTACACACGTGAACATACACATTCATTGACATGTGGTGGCGACCCTATGCCACTTCTGCAGCCTTTTTATATCCTATGATGGGTACTTTTGATGTTGCTATGTAGAACAGAATTAGTTTCCGTCGATTGGGAGCTAAAAGGATGCATTCATAGGGTTGTCATTGATCTCCCAGAACAGACGACTCCGTTTTCAATGGTGCCGAAATAAAGCAATGTGGACAATATAGGGGACACAGGGTAGTGTTCTCATATAAGTTATGTTGCTATTACTTATACCACCTGATCGGCAGTAACATCAGATCAAGGCCCACGAAATTCATTGCGGTTAAGGGCTATATTTTTACGCTTGTCGTTAGCCTTAGCTTTAAGCACTATGCAGTTGACAGCACGATTTTGCTCGGTTTCACCCCAATTTCGAGGGAGAACTTCCTAAACACTAAGGGACCTCTCTTCTCCTACTACTAACCTCATGAGAGGACTTGCGGCTCGACGGCTATTTAAAGTACCCCCATGCCACGAATGCACCATACATTTACAAACATCCATAGACCTTAGCCGCGATGAATTTCGTGGGCCTTGATCTGATGTTACTGCTGATCAGGTGGCGTAGGTAACAAGAATAACAAGAACATAATTACAAATGATTTTTTTAAAAATGTGTGTTAGTAATAATTCTTACTAATAACCAAAAACTTACTTGCAAGCTTTTAATAATAACCGGTCAATACGTGATAAATTCTTATAAATTATTTACTTTAACCAGCTTGTTTGTTTATTATGAATAATATTTGAACACTAGCTCGAAATAGAGATAATCCAACCTAATGTTCCAATAATGTTGTTAAAGTCTTCAAGTAAAATAATGGATTTATATTTGCCGAAATAAAGAACGCTAAATAATGGTTTTCTATTCTGATAATATTGATGTGTTATGTGTTAGTATTACTACTTTTAATTAAAAATTAATTTAATTAAATTACTCAGACAACTGGCAGTTGAAGTAATAAATGACATACCCGATCAAGCCTTCATTATTTACACAGATGGTAGTCGTTTGGATACGGGTAGAACAGGGAGTGGTATTTTTAGTAACACTCCTGGGAATGATGTTAAAATCAACATAAGGGGAATCCTGACCACTGTTCCATCTTTTGATCGGAACTCATTGCTATTAGTGGTGCTCTTGATCATGCTCTCAACTCTTATAAGGGCAGTATCTGGATACTGACAGACAGCAGAAGCTCCCTCCAATATTTGAAGAATTGACCAAAAATTATGGTCAGTACTGGTCTAGATATTTTATCCAAATTAGCTAGACTTGGTCAGAAGAAACAAGTATATCGTCTCCAGTGGATACCATCACATGTGGGTGTGCCTGGGAACGAAGCAGCTGATGAGCTGGCTGGTAGGGGTTGTGATCTCTCTAACCCCAGTTCCACTGTCTTAATCCATTCGGAAATACATTCCCTCCAAAGAACTAAAATGAATTTGACTTGGGGAAAACCCTCCTACTCACACACACACACACCACTGGTACGCAGCTAAGAGTCCTGGCCTATCTCTACAGTGCAGGAGTTCCAGGGCTCATCAGACGGCCTTGGCGCGCTTTAGAAGCGGTCACCAGCGTAGTATGACTTTAGTGCAGAGGGTAAAGTCTTTCTTTAGCTGTCCCTGCTCATCTTCTGGATTGTTGGGGCCTTTTCCTGCGACAGTTGTATGAAGAGCAAGACCTGGTGTGTGACACTATTATGCGGAAAGGTCAAATGGACTTGGTGTAGACTTTCTTGCTCCAAGGGGATTGGAAACAACTCAACAACAACTACTTTTAATTGGGAATACACGACTTCCTTATTTGTATAATTTTTTTTTCAATTTCGACTATTAGTTCACTCTCTCCCTATATAAATATCTTGTTCAAAATTAAAATTGTTAATAAAATACACACTTTCTATCCATCCATTCAATTTCAAATACATTTTTTTAAACTTGTAGTGGATGACACTCGATGCCAATATAATTTTTTCAAATATTAACTCATTAATTAAATTTAAAAAAAGGAATAAATAGTAAGAAACAAAAATAATTGTCCAACATCATATATAGAAACGAAACGTGTTTGTTGTGTCCCTGTAGAGCAATGGATAGCCCTTTGGACTTCTATTCCAAAGGTCGTGGGTTCGAATTTCACCTGGGAGGGCCTAATATCTGTGAATGTTTCTTTTTTACTATACTATTTTATTAGAATAATTAAATTTAATTAATGAAGAAATAGTGACAAAAACCAAACAAAAAATATTCCAACACCATATATAAAAGGGAAAACGAAAAATTAGAAGAAAAATCGCTTTCTATTTTGTCACTTAATATTGCGATTTTGTCATATGTATATACATATTTATATTAGTTGGTAACTATTTAACAAAAAGTAATTAAAATAAAATGTTTCTTTGTTGACCTAAGTAGGAATTGTCTTATTTTTTTTTAAAAAAACTTGTTACAAGATTTCATTCACTTATTTATTATGTTTATTAGGCCCCTACTCAATATTTTTATCAGCTACTCCAAAACCTTAACATTCTTGATAAAGGCAAACCAGTTGAAAATATGTATTTTAATAATTCATTATATGCAGTCTGTGCTTATATAGAATATAGAAAAAAAGTTTTTAAAAAATAAAAAACTTTATAAAGACAAAATTAATGCATATATAATCTGTATCATATAATATTTTTTTTATTGTTGTCTGCTTATAAAATTGTTTCCTTTTTTGAAGATACGAATAACTATACATTTTTCCGGATCAAGTTACATCCTTCCTGAGTTAGACAGGGATTCATATTTCCGACTTTGACATTGATTAAACCTTATTATGCTTTATTATATGCAGAAGTGTCCAATTTCTTAAGAAGAAAAATTGATTGCAAAAGTGGGCTGCTTTGAAAAATTAAGATTTTTGACTAACGGGAGAGTATTTTATTCTTTCCTTTTTACCCTCGAGAACATTTTATTTCTTGAAAATAGGTTTAAAATTGCAAGAGAAAGTCGAATATATAGGCTAGTAACCATCTGAGTGTGTCATCTAGCGGATTGAATTACATTTTGCGCAGTAGTTTTATTTTTCAACATTTTGAAATGAATTTCTTAGAGAGAATTCATGTGGATATTAAATATTTTTATTTTAACAGAAATTATAATTACACAAAAATAAGAAGTTTTTTTTAAAAAATATATGTGTACATTAGTACATTTGCTTTTATAATAACTGTGTGTGTGACTTGTTGATGAATAGAGACAATAAAATTAAGTTAATAGGCAAAAGAGTTTTTTGTAAACAAAATATATTAATATTTTTGTTTAAAAAAATAAAACGTGTAGTTATTAGCAATGATGACTGTGTTTGTAACTTGTACTCCCCCGCTATTGTCGCTGGTCGCGCCCCCTACAACTCATCACTTCTACGAGTTTTCTCATACCGAGTGGACGTACTCTCCCAATCGTCACGTCGTAGAATGTGTTCCATTGTTTAAAGTGCCTCTTTGTCTAATACTACTTACCTTTAAATTCATTATTAATTTGTTATTGTTGTTTACCTATGTTAATCATAATAAATATTTGTTTGTTATGGATTAAGGTTTTATTTCTCTCTCATGAATGTTATCGACATTAATTTTATTGGCGGCATCCCGCCGCATTTAGGCCTACCGCCCCCTATTTTCAGACTGGAATAAGTAACAATCTCGTTTTTCATAAAAAAATGAGGGCTGCGGTAGCCCAGTGGTCAAGGTATCGGATCATGGCAGGCATGTCATCAGTTCGCGCCCAGTACAAATAAAGACCCGCCGTGTAGGGCAGCGATGCACGTCAAATCTGTCGAGAGCTGAAAAGTCCTCCCGTTGGTGTGGTGTGGTAGTTAGGAGAGGTGGTGACAGCTCAGGTGTCGTCCACGTCATTTGACCATGGTTCAAAATTACGTGATCCATCACCAAAAGCCCTCGAGTAGCTGAAAAGTGCGACGTTAATCTTCACTCACTCATTCATAAAATAATAACATAAAAAAATACTAGAATTAGTAATAGTATTAGAATTGTTATATTCTGTAGCTGAGATTTTTTAATAAATGTCAAAAAAATTATATTGTTTAATTATGGATGAAATACTTGAAACTCGTAAAACTACTTCAAATATTGTTTTTTCAAATTTAGTGTCATTTTACTGATTTTCATGTGTGATAACCTAGGGGCCAAGGTTATCGAATCAAGGATGGCGTGTCATGAGTTCGACCCTCAACCACTGAAGACCCGCTGCGTGAAGGAGCTGATGCCTGTTAAATCTGTCGAAGCTCGAAGTCCTCCCGTTAACGTGGCGTGGAAGTTAGAAGAAGGGAGTACTAGCTCAAGTGTCGTCCTTGTCACTTGAAAGGGTTTCAAAATTACGACGTCCGTTGGCCCCCATGTTTTGCCCTCCAAAATAGATTAACTGAGAACTAGGAGAGTTGGTGGTCAAACTCTAATAATGGCTTTCGAATCAAATCCTTATTTCCCAAACCCAGCTTCGATATCAATCCCCATTCTAGTTACATCAGCAATTCTTTACAAATCATGTCCCATTTGTTTCTTATTTGGATCTTTTTAAATTAAAAGGTACTCCCTATTGTCTTTGTGGTCCCCAACAGTCTGTTGAGGATGCTGACCATCATGTATTCGCATGTATTATGTATTATCACTTGGTCTCCTTCTCATAATGCTAAAAATCTCTAGTTCCATATGTCATTAGAAATCTTTCTATTCACTCTAAACTAAAATCATGTATTAAAATTGCCTCTATACCACGGGATCAAATTTCGTAGATGGGATTGGATGAATACTCTTATGTGGTCACAAAGTTATTTTTTGTTTTGTTGTTGTTTCCCCAAATTTTTCCTGCCTTTTTTTTTTGTTCGGTGAATTTGAATTTTATATTTTTATTACTTTTGACGTAATTGCAAGGATGCTCGAATAATGTATATTTTTTTTCTCTTACCCATTATGTTTTTTATTATTATTTTCAGCTTTGTATGTTTGTTCCTTGTAATTACATTTGTATTTTGTTAATTTATCTTTAATTTGCAACATGTAAATTTAATGTGTGCTACTGTAAGAAATGTAAACAAAAATTTTGTTTAAAAAATACTGAACATGGAGGGGGGGTTCTCGAGGGATCGTTTTTAGCTCTAAGTCCCTTTCGGGTTCGCTTGGGAATTCCTCCAATAGCCCTCATGTTCCTTTGTTGTGAAACTAATCAACACTCACTAACTAAGGCTCTACGAGAACTACAGGAGAAGGACCTCGTAGTTTTGAACCTTGGCCACGTGACTAAATATCCAAAGTATAGAGCGGTTCGATGCCTGTTAAATGCGAGGCTCTATGTCCTCCGGTTTTGGTAATTAAGAGGGGACGTCTTCTTCGCCACCATGGTTCAAAACTACAAGGTCCAATAGCCCTTGCCAATCTCCAATAGCCTTCTTCAGGGGAAAATAAACTTCACGTAAATAAACATCCAATCAGTTTGTAAAAAGGGATTTAAATGCCTATCTCCCCTCATATTCCGGTGGTCGCGATAGACTTGTAGTCTATGTCACGTTCTCGGGGCTCGGGTGACATGAGTTCGAGCCAAGTGCAACTATAGACCCATCGTGTAAAGAAGACAAATGTACGTTAAAAGCGTCGATGTCTGCACGTTAAATCTCTCGATGTTTTAAGTCCTCTCGTTGGTGTGGTGTGGAATCTCGGAGAAAAGGGTAGCTCAGATGTCTTCCTCGTCACTTGACCATGGTTCAAAATTACAAGGTCTGTCGCCAATAGTTCTCGTGTTGCTTTATAACACGATGTTAACAAACACTCGCCCCCTCATATTCCAATTGTACTGACAATTTCTTCATAAGAAAATAAAATTAAGAAAGCAAATGTTGAAAAAAAATGTGTTGCTAATAGAAATGTTGTTATAATTTTTTGGTATCTAATATATATTATAAATGCGAAAGTTTGTGAATATCTTTGTGGGTCTTTCACGCAAAAACTACTGAATGGATATTAATGAAACTTTACAGTAATATAGCTTATACATCAGAATAGCACATAGGCTATAATTTATAGCATAGACTATAACTTATAAAGATATTGTATGAAGTGTCCAAAATATAACGATATTTGTCAAGTAAGTAGGAAAAAATTCTGTCATCTGCTAGCAATTCTGGCATGCGCTGCAAAAAAGCCCACGTCAGCATATATCTATCTTTTGTTTGTGAAAAACCTTTTTTTGTTTTGGCTACGTAAGGTGCTCGCTTCTAATTAATTCCTCTGATACAATGCCTATTTTTTTTTTATTTTAGAATCAAATTAAGTTTTGAAGGGAGAGGTTGTTATAAATCTCTCTTTATTTTAATGTTTTTTTTAAACATTTTATTATGTATATTTGGTAGTAAGAAATTGCTCTTTTTTCCAAATATAAATGCTTTTATCAGTTCTGATACTTAAAGTAAATAAACTTTCTCTTTCACACTGCATCATTTGGACAAATTTTCAAAATTTGTTTGTGGTTAGTAGTTAATTATAACGCTATAATTTTAATTGAATAGGCAGATATTGCATTTTTAAGTATAAAAATAATTAAAACTACTGTACTGTATTTTTTTGGAACGAGTGAATATTAACGTCGCACTGTTCAGCTACATGAGGGCTTTTGGCAACGGATCACGTAATTTTGAACCATGGTCAAGTGACGTGGACGACACCTGACTGGCACCCTCTTCTCCTAACTACCACACCACACCAACTTAGAAGGAATATTCTACCAATACTTAGCAGGAATATTTTTTGAAATCCACTCTTCCAAGATATATAGCAGCACGGGTTCCATGATGAGTATTTTAGCGGAAAAAATAGTTTGTCAAAATTTAAGTGTCTTATGTTTTTGTATGTTGATGAAAACCTTAGAAAATTATTTGACTACTTATTTTAAGTGAACGGTATATATAATTAATTTTACAGTGGAATATCTTTAATTAATTTATTAGCTCTAACGGATTAAATTTTCCGAAGTGAAGTATTTTGTTTATGTATATCCCTTAATTTCAAATGTAGTGATCCAAAAAAAATTGTATGAAAAAAACTGCAGTAATTCATAATGCGGTTGGATAAAGTATTAACGTGCATCGTGCCCCTACACGGCGGGTCTTACAAAGCTCTAATAAAGCTCGAGTTATGAAAGTAGCTAGGCATTTGCCAACTTTACTCTATCGTTAACATTTCGCTATGTTTTTTATTGAATCGTCATTATAATTTAAGAAACGGCGTTGCTTGCGAATATTACAATTTTAACATAAAATAGATACTACAGAAAGGAATATTAATGTATTATACTTTCAGATAAAAAAATTTTACACTATTTTAAGCGTTCATTACGCAAAACTTTTAACAATGTGTTATTTTTGCTGAGCAGAGATCAGCTTAGGAAGGCATTTTCAAAAATCGATCCTCAAGGGTGTTGCGGGGAGTTATAAATAAAAAAAAATCCTTTTTATCAGCTATTAGATCTACGTACTTAAAATTTAACAAAGGTGTTTTATTTCTCTCTCTCTTTTTTTGTTTGTTTAGCTGAGCTACGCAAAATGCTTTTTTTTGTTTAATTTGCAATTCACGTAAAATTAACTCATTAAAAACTTCTTTATCCTTCAATCTGTGTTGTTTTATTTTTCAGTTCACCCGTGCGAAGAACGGGTATACCAGCTAGTAAGTAGATATAAAGATTTTCTTACGAAATATACTTAAAGAATGATCAAGTTAATATTTTCCAGAGATGGAAAATATTAACCCGAACTATTTACTATTTTATGCCAGTTTTTTTTGTTTTTTTGGTTAAAATATATTTATCCTTACTAAATACTATATTGATTAAAAATAAGAAACTCATATCAAGTGTTTTTAACAGCTGACTGATTTTATTTACTTCAAGTTTTCCGTCGACAGAGCATCAAGATGTCTTTTAACACCTTACTGTGCACACTATGACGAATCTGAAAAATTGTCCTTCAAGATATTTTTGAAAACTAGAAAAAAATATTTATAACACATTCTGCCAAGTAAGCATTCTACAAATAAATTCTTTAGGCGGAACGTAACCACAAAGAGAGAGAGAGAGCGAGAAATTAAAACAGAGTTAATTGTTCTCAAAACAATAAACTGATGACAAAGACTTTTTTTTTGTATAAATAAATGGGTTGAGTGTGTATTATTTATGTTTGACTGTGCCAAATATTGTTATCTTTTACCAAATGCTTCATGGGATTTCCTCGAATGAGAAATCTAACCTTAATTGGAAGTAAATATTAAATGCATTTTTTCTCGATTGATAGTAAAGTTATCCTTTAATTTTAAATCATATTTTTCATTCTTCAAATACTTGATTTATGGTAATTAATAACAAGATAAAAATTTTTTCTTTAAGTTATAAAATCAATTGGCATTCTGTTTTGATTATAACCCAATCCATTTCATTTTAATTATACTGTTATTATGTTCATTATCCTGTAGTAATTTTATTATTATCCTTTCATCATAGTAGTTCATTAAACATCGATATTTTGGGAAGTGGTTATTGAACTATTTTCGCCATTATCTTATCTTTTAATTACACATTGCCTTTTCGCATTTAAACTGTACCTATTTCTTTTTTGTAGCGCTTCGGCCGGAAAGCGGGGCTTCGGTAGCTCAGTGGTTAAGGTATCGGACCATGGCAGGCATGTCATGAGTTCGAGCCCAGTACCGCTGAAGACCCGCCTTGCAGTGGCCGCGGTAGCCGAGTGGTATAGGTATCGGATCGTGGCTTGCCATGTCACGAGTTCGAGCCCAGTACCACTAAAGACCCGCCATGTAGGGCAGCGATGCACGTTAAATCTGTCGAGAGCTGAAACGTCCTCCCGTTGGTGTGGTGTGGTAGTTAGGAGAGGGGGTGCCAGCTTAGGTATCGTCCACGTTACTTGACCATGGTTCAAAATTACGTGGTCCGTCACCAAAAGCCCTCGTGTGTAGCTAAAACAGTGCGACGTTAATATTCAATCACACACACGTCTGCTTCGCTTGGTTCATTTCTTTTAAGTTGTTTTTTATCAAAACCCTACTGCTAAGTTTTTGATTGTAAAGAAAAACATTCTTATAGATTTCCTCTCTTGATTCGAAAAGGACAGGAATTGAATTTCTAAAACAGTTCATATTTATCATTGACTTCTTTGTAAACTCCTCCCTTGAAAACAATTTTCTGAAACACCATATTTAGTGGATCTCTAGACATTAAAAGAAATATGCCTACTGAATTCTAAGTTTGCAAGTCTAATAGTCCAAAAAACGAAATTTTTTAAATCTATAAAACACCCCCACAACCTTCCTAAGGAGTTGACTTTTACAAAACTTGTTTCTGGCGGATGCTACTTAACAGGAAAAACGTGTTAGACAAATTTCATGTTTGTAAGTGTAATATTTCAAAAATGAAAATTTTAGTTTGTAACACCCCAGCATTCCGCCTGGCAGTCGAGTCTAAAAACCCGCTCTTACCGAATCTCGACTCAACAGAAGAAACATGCCTGCTAAATTTCAAGTTTGTAAAGTTTCGGAGATATTATGATGCGTGAATTGCTTTTCTATTTTTCGATAGTATATCTATAAATAGTATACATTAGTATTTTGTCTAGTTAAATGCAATGAGAAATAGTCTACTCGCATCTTCAATGGAAACCAACTTGTGCCTTGCTGCTCTACCAACTAGAAATTAGGATCCCAATGGTAAATGTAAAACTACGGCTCTACGGCTGGCTATAGTTCTATGGCTACGGTTTGTACTAAATTTCCACACTAGAACGTGAACTTCAGGTAACATTTAGACTTCCGTCTAAAGGCTATTTTGAATTCTTGAACTTAATGTTAGTCTTATGGAAATTTTACTTTCCTTCTTATACATCTAGACTAGTATATCAGTTTGAATGTAGTAAATTGTGGAGAAATTGTGTAAATTGTGTGTGTGTAGTAAAAGAACATAAAAAAATCGTTCTATGGAGTTATGTCTTCCCTCCGATGTATTTTTATGCCTATTTTGACTCATTAAAAAGCCAA
Organism: Trichonephila clavipes; assembly: GCA_019973935.1. Classification (NCBI taxonomy): domain Eukaryota; kingdom Metazoa; phylum Arthropoda; class Arachnida; order Araneae; family Nephilidae; genus Trichonephila; species Trichonephila clavipes. The sequence continues at coordinate 13,050 of BMAU01005882.1, read as the reverse complement.
GTTTTAATTCTTTTTCCTCAAAACATGAAAATAAAATCCTTTGGTCTAGGTGAGAAAATCATGTTACTTGAAAATAAAATTAATTTATAATCAATAATTAAAGTATGAAAATTAAAAATTAAATTTTAGTTTGACTGAAAAATTTACCGATATAGAAAAAACGATAAAAATTTAGAATTCAAAACTGTGCGTTTTCCCAACTCCTGTCCTAAATGGGTTCAACTCCTGTCCTTTTTGTGTTTTTAGATCTGTGTATAAGAAATGTTTAAAAATATTTTCAAACATTAGGGTTAAAAGTAATTGCAAAAAAACCTTCATCGTTTTTCACTTTTTGTTAATCTTGTTTACATTGAATTCGATTCTTTAGTGTAAGTTTCAGAAGAAAAATAGAGGCATTGCTGCCCATTCGTCTTGCAGCGCCAATCGAAGCTCCCGAATCGTTACTGGTGGTAAGGTACGAGCTGCCAAGCGTCTGCCTAGAAAGTCCCATACATGCTCGATGGGATTGAGATCCGGAGATCGTGCCGGCCAATCCATACGTTCAATATCCTCACTCTCTAAGAGCTGTTCGGCAGCTACTGTGCGATGACATGGTGCACTGTCGTCCATGAAAAGGAACTGCAGACCCATAGCGCCTCTAAAAAGACGCACATATGGAAGAAGAATCTCGTTACAATAACGGGTTCCGTTGACTGAACCTGCGTCGAAGATGTGAAGGTCTGTACGACTACCAAGCATGATGCCTCTCCAAACGAGAACATCGCGACCTCCATATCTGTCCCTTTCAATGATGTTCGAGGGATGATTGCGGCTTACCCGCTCTCTCCAGATGAGTATGCGATGAGAATCGCTACTCAAACTGAATCTGCTCTTATCTATAAAGAGTACTCGTCCCCATTCATTGTCTCTCCAATTCCGGTGTTCCCGGCACCACAGAGAACGCCTTCTCCGATGGGCAGGCGTTAAAGGTACACACCGTACAGGGCATCGTGCAAACAGACCACCACCGTGCAGTCTTCTGGCCACGGTAAAACGCGATATCGGTCATCCAGTCGTGTGTCTAGCGATTTCTCCCGCTGTCTGCCGCCTGTTTCTTCTGGCCTGTAAGACAATGTACCGGTTATCTGCGGGTGTGGTTCCTCGTGGACGACCATACTGAACCCCCGGATAGCTGTTCCTGTAGTTTGAAATTGTCTCCAAAGTCGTGAAACGATGCTGTGAGCAATTCCGAACTCTGCAGCCACACTTGTCACACTGCGGCCTTCCTCCAACTTCCCAATGATTCGACCTCGGGTAAAAGCATCCAGATGTCATATAACAGATTGATTATTCGCCATTTCTCGCTGAGGCAGCAACTCGGTGTGATTTTAACTGCTATACGGCGTGCAATCTCTTTGCCAGAAATACTGATCTTACACCGACAACATGCTTTATACTACTCAGACACTCCCCCATTACGTCTATCTGAATATCTGCGCATGTGCTACCGTACATCACTTTACTTAATCTCCTGATTGGTCTTTCTGTCTATTTCTGAGTATGTATGCGGCCCAGCAGAAAAAAAGGTTGAATACCCCTACTTAAAAGCATTTATTTCCTTTAGCTCTTTGTTAATATTATAAATATCAAATACTCTTAGCATTTAAAATGAGCTTTACGAGCTATACTTAATGTTAACCTTTTTGCCACACAACATTAATGCAGGGTTATCAGAAATGAATGACCCGATTCAAAATTTAATAATTCCCAGAGGAATTAACAGAAAAGGATCATTAATATGTCATCACAAAGATAAAATATGAAATTTTGAGTTTGCAACATTGTTTTTGTCAAAAAGGTGGTAGCAATGTTGTGATTGTGAACAGAAGTGAAAATGGCGTCGCAGCGAGAGAAGGCATTTTGTGTACTCTCGTTTGCAAAAAGTTTCTCAGTAATCACGGTTCAGCGTGAATTTCGGAGAAATGCACTGACATCTAACAGTGTGAAGGAAGGTTCATTCTGGGTACCTTCCGTTCCGAATGAAAATGCAAGTACTTAACCGATCACGCCAAAACGATCGTCTTCGCGTGATGTTGGTACAAGTTCATATAGCTATCACATCACCGCATGCTCCCCTGCCAGTGTTTTGGTGAATAGGCGAACGAACGATACCATATTCGTGTCGAGCATGTGAGCAGTTGCGTCACTTGGTGGGTTGCGTCAGTTTCGTGCGTGACGGCTTGAGAATCGCGTCATATGTGTGACGGTGTAATTGCGTCATTGTTTGACGACTTCGAGAAGTAACGGCTTATTTTGCGTCAATGCTTGACGGTTTGGTTGCTGTTGCGGTGGATAGATGGCGCCACGACAGTGGCGTGTGAAGGGTGCTGTCGGTTCTTTGCACGTCCAGGGTCACCAATGAAGGAATGTTCGTTCTGGGTACCTTCCGTTCCGAATGAAAAGGCGAGTACTTAACCGATCACGCCCAAACGATCGTCTTTGCGTGATGTTGGTACAAGTTCATATAGCTATCACATCGCCGCAAGTGTAAGAAGATGGTATGAGCAGTTAGTTCCAGGAAACTGGATGTCTGTATGAAGGCAAAAGTCCAGAGTGACGAGGTTGGCCATGATATTATACGGGTGACTAAAGGAAGTCACATTCAACATTTGTGAAAGCAAATTTTACTTTTCATCAAGAAACATTACGTAAGAAAATTTTTTTTTATATTTTATCTTTAAAATAACATATTAATTATTTTATGTTTATTCATCTGGAAATTATTGAATTTTGTAATCGGGTCATTCATTTCTGATAACCCTGAATAAATTTTTTTTTAGCAAGCGTTTCTTTTTTTTCTTCTTTTTTTAAAGAACTGCATTAAGATTATTGTTGACAAACCTTGAAATCTTAAGTGAGTGAGGGAATATTAACGTCGCACTGTTCAGCTACACGAGGGCTTTTGGCGACGGACATCGTAATTTTGAGCCATTGTCAAGTGACGAGGATGACATCTGGTGAGCTGGAACCCCTTCTTCTAAACACCACACCACGCCAACGGGAGGATGTTTGACATATTTAACGTGCATCGCTCCCTTACACGGTCGGTCTTTAGTGGTACTGGGCTCGAACTCATGACATGCCTGCCATGATCCGATACCTTACCCCCTGGGCTACTGCAGCCCCACCTTGAAATTTTAAACCATAATCGAGTGATAGTGACGGTATATGATTTTTGGTTCCTTATTCTCCTACTCTCATACTACAGTTTTTAACAAAATTTGACTCAATATTTAGTCATTAATATAATCGTCATTTCAGGTGAGATTAAAGATTCGTCTTGCAGAGCCCCTGGGAAACGTTAAATCTGTTGACGCTCAAAATCCAGAGTGAGTGAGTGAGTGAATATTAACGTCGCACTGATCGTCGCACACAAGGGCTTTTGGCGACGGATTACGTAATTTTGAACCATGATCAAATGACTTGGACAACACCTGAGCTGGTACCCTCCCCTCTCTCCTAACTACCACACCACACCAACGGGAGGACGTTTGAGCTCTCGACAGATTTAACGCGTATCGCTGCCCTACACGGTGGGTCTTTTGTGGTACTGGGCTCGAACTCGTGAACAAGCCAACCACGATCCGATAACCTAGACCACTCGGCTGCCACGTCCACATTAAAGTCCAGAGGTTTTCGTGATGTGGAAATTTAGAGAGTGGGGTGTTGGTAAACGTGTTGTCTCCGTCATTTGTCTTTGTTTGAAACTTATAAGATCCGTCGTCAATAGCCCTCGAGTAGTTTCAGAGTGCGATGTTAATAAACAATCAATCAATCAACAAACCTCATATTCTAAAAGGCATTTCTTAATTCTTTTTGGACTTTAACTTATAACGATTCGTGCGATGGTTATGATGAAACTTATGATTTAAATGACTGGTTTACTGCAGAAAAAAAAAGAATGCAATATAAATCAATGCCTCAATCCCACCAAAATTCAAAAATTAGAAACGTGAATGTCGAATCAAACTCAAAATACCTTGTGTGACGTGAAAAAGTCTGAAAAAGGACACCATCTCAGTGAGAAAGAGTGTTTGTTAACGTCGCCCTATAACGCAACACGATCGTGGCGAAGGAATGTGTAATTTTGAGCCTAAGTCAAATGACTAGGATGACACACTTGAGAAGACACCTCCTCTCCTAACTTCCACGCCATGCCAACGAGAGGGTATTGAGCATCGACAAATTTAATGTAGATCAGTCTCTTGTAACGTCGTCTCTCAGACTGCCAATTGCAGACCCTCTTTTTCTTGCCCTTTTAATATATTAGGCACGGCAGATGGGCTTTTCTTCAAAGTGAACTTTAGATGGAACACACCTGTTTCAACGGCTGTCCATTCCTTCGTCTCCTCTAACATAGGGCCGTGCTAGACATGTGTGGAAGGGAGTGTAGGCTATTGTGAGGAAGAAATGCCAAGGAACATGGGCGTAACGGGGAACATTAGGGCCCCCGTCAAAGTCAGGTTTTGGGCCCCAAGCCAGATCTTACAAAGGATTGCAAAGCTATACTTTGGCGTCAGTCAGGCTTTGGGCCCCCTAGAACCCTGGCCCACCCCCGCGATGCGTGGGTGTGCGTTACGTCACTGCCAAGGAATGCATTTTCAGTGTCGAAGTGATAGGTCAATTTTTTGTCCCTTCGTGTGGTTTACGATATAGGGCGACGAAAGGGTTTCATTCCAGACAGGCTTTTGTCTCGGAAGAACCAATGATGGTTGGGACCATGATTGAGGGCGCCGATCCGTGCTCTGTCCAATGAAAAATTGTAGGGGGTGTTAGATAAGTCCACCCAACGGAGAAGACCAATGACACAAGAGTGAATATTAGGGCCCCATTGCAAAGTCAGGTTTGGGGCCCCTAGCCGGATCTTACATAGTAAATGTACTTGGCGTCATTCAGGCTTTGGGCTCCCTGAAATACTGGCGGTCAAACGCGGAGATTGCGGCGGTGTACTTTACGCCACTGGAGAAGGCAGAGGAGGACTTCGCCAGTGACTTGGCGATTTAGTTATAGGCTGAGAATCAGTGATCAGAAAGATCAGCGAGAGGATCTACAAGATGGTAGAAGAAGGCCAAAGCTGTGAAAACGAACCCTGCTTCTTTGTTTTTTGACGAATCTTAATATTTAGGATATTTAGTGGAAGGGGACTGGTAGTCAACCATAAAAATAGCTGATAGCTGTGGACACTACGATACACAGTTGAAGACCGGCAGGAAAGAGCCCAATAGTTGACTATACAAGTAGCTGACAGCTAGAGGTGTACATTTGATAGATACCATAATAAAGGATATTGAACGTACTGATAGATACAAAATAATAAAGGTGTTAAATTATGTTATAAGTTTGTAAATATAAAGGTAATTTTACTTTAGGTATCAGACTATGTTCAGAACCGTGATTTTGCAAAAGCGTACAAATGGATAAAATTTATATATTTAGTGTCACTTAGATTAGAAAATGTATATAAAACTGTTTTAAGAATAGTATTACAATAAAAAATTATTTAAGTACAATATTTTGACAAAAAAATTAACATAGAATGACCTATTTTCAAAATATTCTCCTTTTGTGAAAAAGGCTTCTGTTAGAATAATATTTTGCCTGTATATAGCTCAGACCTCTCTATAGAGGCTCAACTACAATTTTTGAAATATATAACTTCGAAGTGGGTTTATCCATGTTTTACGATAACAGAGGGAAGAAATTTTAAGAAAAAAACGCTGATAATTATTTCAATTGGTTGTAACTCTGAAAATAATGTGAATTTTTCAAAAAAAAATAGTTCAGACTCTCTGGAGAGAAGTCTTTACTTTATATAAGCAAAATATTATTATTTTAGAAGCAGTTTTTATAAAAGGAGAACATTTTGAAAAAAGGTTATTCTCAGTAAATGTTTTGCCCAAATATTGTATATAAATAATTTTTTTATCAAAATATTCTTAAAACAATTTTATACATGTATTCTAATCTAAGTGACACTAAATATCATGAAAATTATCCGTTTATGCGCTTTTTTAAAATCACGGTTCCGAACATAGTCGGATACCTTAAGCTGTGTTGTCCTTCTCGCTGTCCAAAAATAAAGTAAACCTGAGACCTCGACGTCACACCTTCAACACGGCCGGCGGACCTTTAGTGGTACTAGACTCGAATTGATGACACGCCCTCATGAGATCACTAGGGTACTGTATCAGATAACCTGACCAAATTTCGTAGTTACTAAATCTGTCTCGATTATATCTTTTAATGGAGACGTTCTGGTTTAAAGTTAGTTGAAAATCAAATAGGGTGAACAAATCAAATTATGTTTTCTACTTCTTTGAGGCATCGTACAAAAACTGTAACATAAAAAATAATTTTCAAAAATAAGATCAAATGAAACGAAAGAATTTATTTTCAAGAAATTTTAATTTTTTCCAAGTATATGATGTGTGTGTATTTCTTCCTCGAATCCCATTAAAACATTCAAGAACAGGATAAAAATCAAAGATTTCGAAGGAACTTTAATACGTTTTAAACGTAATAAATCATACAAAACGTTTCAAATAATAATAATACATCAATAAAAATATAAACCCAATTTCTGAAAGTGCAAAGGAAACTATTTTTACAGCATTTTAATTCTTTCCTTTTACACAAAATGGGAAGAAAAATTAATGGATAATCAAAAAGATAAAAATAGGGAATAAATAGTGTTGTTTGAAAATCAAAATAAACTCATGATTCCATAATTTGTTTTTCCTCTCTTGTTAACATTTTAGCTCAAAACGTTTCAAGGCCTGCGGGGATTGTTTTATTTCAAAGGCAAGGAAGCGATTATTTTTGTTGTAGAACTGAAATGAAATGGCGTGAAACCGTATGATCGTCTCCAAAGAATGGCTATTTTTCTCTAAAGTTCCCTTTTTGGATCTTATTTTTATTAAATCGCTTCCTGTATTTTTTGTGTGTGTTTCGTGTGTGCGAACGCATAAAAAACAACTGGTTCAGTTTTGATGGGAATATAAATTTTGATTTTACTTTGATACTTACGCTTCTGTAATGCAAATATAATTATTTTTATCAAAGGCTAAATGACCAGTCTAAATTTATTTGCAACATTGATATTTTTAACATAAAGAAATCTTTTTATAATTAATAATTTTATGGAGTAGAAAATATTTCAAATAGTTTAAAGAATCCCCCCTTTGATTATAAATTTCATTTAAATCCTTTGCGTATATTATTAGACATCTTTCCTTTCTCTTTGAAAGAGAGAGAGAGAAAAAAGACAAAAAGAGAGAAAGATAGATAGAAAGTGTGAGAGAGAAATACAGATGGAGAAATGTAGAGAAATATATGTAGAAAGAGAGAGAGAGAGAAAAGAGAGGGAAATATATATGTATAGAGAGAGAAAAAAGGAAATAGAGAGAGAGAGAAATATGTAGAGATTGAGAAAAAGAGAGAAATAGTGAGAGAGATAAAGAGAGAGAGAGAGAGAGATAAAAAGAGAGAGAGAGAGAGATAAAGAGGGAAATATATGTAGAGAGAGAAAAGAGAGGGAAATATATATGTATAGAGAGAGAAAAAAGGAAATAGAGAGAGAGAGAAATATGTAGAGATTGAGAAAAAGAGAGAAATAGTGAGAGAGATAAAGAGAGAGAGAGATAAAGAGAGAGAGAGATAAAAGAGAGAGAGAGAGAGAGAAAAGAGGGAAATATATGTAGAGAGAGAAAAGAGGGAAATATATATGTATAGAGAGAGAAAAAAAGGAAATAGAGAGAGAGAGAGAAATATGTAGAGATTGAGAAAAGAGAGAAATAGTGAGAGAGAGAAGAAAGAGAGAGAGATAAAGAGAGAGAGAGATAAAGAGAGAGAGAGAGAGAGAGATAAAGAGAGAGAGAGAATATACTAAGATGACAGGTTGAAGTCGAATATTTGGTCTTATATTTGGCCTTCAATAACTGAACTAATTTTAATTTAGTTTTAGTGTTTGAGTTACGCAGTGCATGGCTGATTTTTTAAGAAATGTGAATAAAATACGTAAATCACACAATTCAGCATTATCCATTTACTGTTTTTAATTTTTGTATTATTATCCTAATCGTAATCCGAATAATATAAATACGAATGTGAGTTTGTTAAGCTTTCTCGCCTAAATCACTAAACCAATTTTAAAAATTCTTAAAATTCTTTGTCTATAATTAAAACGTTTTTATGAACCTTATTAAGTCTTTTATAAGATTATTTTTTATTTATCAATACAACTTTGCTCTTTTTGTTCACCTTTTGACATTCAAATGGTCATCACACTCTCACTTATATGAATACAGTTCTATGACCTGCTGAAACAAAATAAAGCTAATGTGATAAAGATATCTCTAATTTCTTGATAGAAAAAGCATTTTTCATTAAAAAAATTCAGATGCTTTTATAATAAGCTGAAATTGTTAAACTGTTCTTTGGCATATTAGTATAATAAAAGGCAATTCTTTACAAACTTGCTTTTTCAAAACATTTCGTGACAACTATTTGAATGGATGTTTATTAAAAGTGCATCTCGAAGCTAAATTAGGACTATTGGCGACACAAACTTCCTAGTTTTGAATCTGGGAATCCATCAACTTCCACACCACGCCAATGAGATCTCGACAGACTTAACGTGCATCAAACTTCCTGCACGGCTAGTCTTTAGTGGCATCAGGACTCAAACTCACGACAGAATAGAAACAACACTGGTCACGAGTTCGCGAACATGATTGCGGTCATGACAGCTTCATGAATTAAATGATTTATTTTTCTTCAAAACAAGTTTTGGATAAAAACACACAGAAGAAAAGTAAGAACTATGATAGAAAATGGTTTACAAACAACTTTGTTTAAAAAGGTACGATATCAAATGTTCAATAAATAAAATAAATAGCAAATAATTTTAAAAATAAAATATTAAATAAAACTACTATTGATAAATAATTAAAAATAAAATACAAAATAAAATTTTAAACATAAAATAATAAATAAAACTACTAATGATAAATAAATAAAAATAAAATACAAAATGAAATTAAAAAAAATCAACTCTATCTAAAGAAAAGATTAAAAAAAATATGTAATTAATAGTATTGAAAATCAAACCCCCATCTAAATCAAAATGCATAAACATTGCTAAGACCACAAAATAAATACAAGACTTGGTGATATATAATCTTTAGCATGGAGTAGCTATTGAAAGAAGCAGTTAATCAAAATATTAATTGAACTTAATATTAATATTGAGGAAAGTAAAGATGAGAGAGAATCTACTACAAATTTTATTATGATAAAAAGAAACCACACATGATCCGCTTGTAGAAAGGCTGATGAATACAAAATGCGTCGAAGTTCAAAATTTTCACGTTGGGGGTGATATGTATGTTTCGAGTGGTTCTAGTTCATGCCTCGTCTTCGTCATTTGGCAAAGGTTCGAAACTATGAGGTCTGTTGCCATTAGCTCTTTTGTTACTCCACAGGGCGACGTCGATAAAAATTATCCAAGTATAGCTAGATACACCGGATCAATTTAAAAAAATTCGATTGCATTAACAAAGAATGGTAAAAAAAAATATCTGTATATCAAGAAACTTCATTTTAAAAAAAATATTTATTTGGTTGAGAAAGAAATGCAATCAAAACAACTCAAATATTTGAAATATTTCAGCTAATATTCCAGAATCGCCAAACCGCGCAGCAAAAATAATCCTAAAAAAATCTTACGATCTTTGATCATATTTTTCTAAAATATAGAGCTGTTGATACCTTTCCACAAAACAGCCGTCACGAAACTTATACACAGGTATAATCAAATTTTTTCCACCCTCATCCAAGGTTATTATATTCAGAAGATCACTTTAAGCGAAATCATTTTACCACCATCAACAACAAGGCCAAGAAAGTATTTTAAATCTACGCGGAACGAACAATCTCATTACCAGTTTTATTGTTGTAGGGAATACTTTATTCCAGGAATAAAGAAAGAATCTTTAGGGGTAAAAAAAGCCATGCTCTTATAAAAGGGAGCTTTCAGACGCCCTAATATAACATGCCTCGAGGGCTGCTGCTTCCTACCGAATGTACATTAGGTGAGTCTGAGATGGTGGTGAATGTTATGATGGATAGAATAACCACTCCATCATCCCTTGATATAGAACATTGGTGCGGTAAGTTTGTAAATATTGGACAGTTAACCTTTCATACGCGAAAGGCTCCTGGGGTGTGTCTGAGAGGTTTTTTTGAGTGTTATTGAAAGTTGCCAATGGTTCGCTTGGAATTATATAGTTTCTACCTGGAAATAATTAAACTTTGTTTTATTTAATGAAAGAAAACGACGAATTCAAACCGAATTTTACATTACCCGATTATTTTATCTATTTTTAAAAAAAAAAATTGGAATTGAATTTATAAATAATGTATTGGCGAAACAAGATTTTGCTCTGACTTCTCTCAATATCTTATTATTGTTTTTTTCAAGTAGCTGTCACTTTTATTTAATCGTAAAACAAATATCATTTTCGAAAATTGTTTTCTTACCCCATTTTTTGTGACTTAAAATAATCAGCTGAAGTATGCGTTATAAGTATAAGAGTGTGCTGCCGCCGATTGTATATTAGATTCCAATGATAAAACTGGGAATCAATGACTATTAAAAAATATTTTGCAGGAAGCACTTAAACATTAAGAGATAACTGAATGAAGGATCTATATATACAAGGTGTGACACACACATACACACAAACGAGACTAAATTTGTAGCTTGAAAAATGAGTGGAGTTAGCAACAGCTGTTTTGATGACGTCATCCCACACCCTTCCTCTATCCAAGTGGCCAGTTTCGCCAAAACCGATCACGCCATTTAGGAATACTGCGTCATTGAGTGAACACGTACAACTGCGGAAAAACGTCGAATCAACCTAAGTTTTTTGTGAAACTTAAGATATCAGCCACGAAAACATTTCAATTATTACCAAGACTTATGGAGATGAAACTTTGTCTCGTGAACATGTGTTTGAATGACATAAGTGGTTTTCACGGGGAAGAGACAGTGTAGAAGATGTTAAACGTGCTGGGTTGCCAAGGTAAGCGATTACAGACCAAAATATTGTCAAAATTCGTGATATGAGTGGATTCCCACTCACATCAGCAAAAAAATTACTGTGATAGGGTATCCTTCTTATTCTCTTGATTTGGCTTCATGCGACTTTTTTTTATTTCCTACAATTAAACCATACTTAAAGAGAACCCATTTTATCTCATCTGCAATGGATCGGGCAAAAACAGAGAATCTCCAATAGGGCCTTCCAAAAACTTCGTTCCAGAACTGTTACCAGCAATGGCATCACCGAATGTAGAAGTTTGTGGATGCTGAAAGAAACTGTTTTGAAGGTGATAGTATCACGGAGAACTGATTCTGTACGTACAATAATTTTTTGGACCAGTCTCGTTTTGTATGCCACACCTTGCATATATATATAACAACAGCAGAAATAACAAAAGTGTTAATAGTTTTACTAACAATTATGCAAACATGATCAGAAGAAATTAAAAGAAATACTCGTACATACCTTTATATAGGACAGGAGTGGGCAACTTGGTTTGGATCGCGGGCCACATTGAGCAAGCGGTTTATACCGGAGGGTCATACCTTTTTAATTTGATTGCATTCACTATAAAAAAATAATAAATAAAAGGTAATTAAAATTGGACAGTTTTTATTCAGTTTATTTACTGTGCTAATTTCGTATTATTATAGCTGCAAGTACATTTAATTTTAGAATCAGTTTAATGAGACGAATGTACCTTGTCGCACTGTTCTCCCATTTTTTTTATTGACGGGAGTGAGATTGGTTGTTGAAATTATCCTCACTGTCTGCAAGTTTATGTCAGCCAACTTGCATCTGTATTTAATCTTGTTGGTCTTAATACAAGGTATATTTGTAGTCAAATATATGTCGTCTAAAATAGGAAGAACAATTTACCTGCAAATTTCTTTATGCATGGAAATTTTTCAGCAGACAAAGATTTGTAAAAGTCGATTAGTGTCACAATGTCAAACATTTTCTTCACATTGAGATTTGAATACAAGTCAATAAGTTCAAGCTGTAGCTCCTCGGGTGCTGTATCAATACCAGAAGTAATGGGATAACAAAGCTAATGGAATTTACGCTCATTTTTTTTAAAACTCCTGAGATCTTGTGACTTCGTCCTCCAGACTCTGTAGATCAGGGATGAACATTAAGTCGATCGCAATCTACCGATGGACCACTAAGACATTTTGGGGTGACCATATTTACGAAGACCTAAGAAACATACTAAAAAACATATTTACGGAACACCGATGCCAGCTAGACAGGAGAATCGACTTTTCACAATCGATTCAACTGTGAAGACTTCGCTAAAGCAAATGATTCGATGAATGCTTAAGGTATCCGACTATGTTCGGAATCGTGATTTTGCAAAAGCGTATAAATAGATAATATTTATGATATTTACTGTCACTTAGATTAGAAAACGTATATAAAATTGTTTTAAGAGAATAGTATTACAATATAAAAAATCATTTAAGTACAATATTTTGACAAAAAATGAACATAGAATGACCCATTTTCAAAATATTCTCCTTTTGTGAAAAATGTTTCTATACAGAGGCTCAACTAGAATTTTTGAAATATATAACTTAGAAGTTGGTTTATCCATGTTTTACGACAACAGAGGGGAGAAATTTTAAGAAAAAAAAACGCCGATAATTATTTCAATTGGTTGTAGCTCTGAAAATAATATGAATTTTTCAAAAATCGTAGTTGAGCCTCTGTGCAGAGGTCTGAGCTATATACAGGCAAAATATTATTGTAATAGAAGCATTTTTCACAAAAGGAGAACATTTTGAAAAAAGGTTATTCTAAGTTAATTTTTTGCCGAAATATTGTATTTAAATGCTTTTTGTCAAAATGTCCTTAAAAACAATTTTATACACATATTCTAATTTAAAAATTAAATATCATGAAA